>QEPC01008679.1:354543-398838 GCA_003113815.1 Sphenodon punctatus | reverse complement strand
GGAGGGAGGGTTGCTAGGGGGTAGCGGTGGGGGGTTGTTGGGGGGTAGCAGGGGGTGCTGGGAGGGGGGAGGGGGTTGCTGGGAGGGGGGGGGCTGGGGGGTTGCTGCTGGGAGGGGGGAGCCAGAGGGTGTTTCTGGGAGGGGGGAGCCAGGGGGAGTTGCTGGGCGGGGTGTGTGTGTTTGCTTCTGTGGGGGGTTGCTGGGAGGGGAGGGAAGCCGGGAGGGGGAAGCCGGGGCCAGGCAGGTCGCGGGCACGATGCCGCGGCAGGGTCCGGGAGAGAGAGCCCAGACCAGCTGCTGTCGGTGGGACTCCACACGCTCCTGCACACGCGCCGAAAGAGCCCGCCAGCAGGCCGCAGCTGCATTCTCTGCACTGGGCAGTCCGGGATAATCCCAGACCCCTGGCCACCCTGTGTACGGGTCCAGCTCTGGGTAAAAGCCCCGATTTCTCTGGCTGAGCCAGAGGTGTTGTGGGTAATTTGGAGCAATCGCTTTGGAGCTTTGGGGGGGGAGGCGGTGGGTCATAAAGATGATCCTGCCCCCTTTACGGCATGGCCCTGCCCTATGGCACTCCGTAAGGGGTGGGGCTATGTCAGAAAGGGGCAGGACAAATCCATTTGCCCCACCCCCTTTCCAATGTGGCCCCGCCTCCTCCGCGGCTAAGCCCAGAGGGAGTGGTCTCCCTAGCGACGTACTGAAGGGGAGCAGTGCTGCTTGCTTATACACAAACACACACAGATCCGTCTGCGCCACTGGGAATGGATAACCGTGTGACACCTCGGTTGTGTTCAGCAGGGGACGTACCTGTTCCAATAGGACAGGGGGGGCTCAACTTGATTTGTGCCGAAAAATTTGGTTTGGACCCAACCCTGGGCCACATGTGGCCCCGCCCCCGATTTGTATAACCCCGCCCCAATTTGCATAACCCTGTCCAAATTTGCATAACCCTGCCCCCTGGCGGCGAGGAGCTGGGCTGGTGATCTGGGTGGCAGAAGCGGCAGCGAGGGGCTTGGGTGGAGACATCGGCGGCAGCAGGAAGCTGGAGCCAGGGAGGAGGGATCTGGCCAGCGCCTTTAATGGACTTGCTGCATGGAGGAAGAAGGGTTTCACGCCAGCGCAGGGGCTGGAGGAAAGGTGAATGCCAGAGCAGGAGGAGGCATGGCAGGCAGCGGGAAAGGTCTATGCAGCCAGGGAGAGCCTTTGCGGGCCGCATGCGGCCCTCGCGCCGTACTCTGTGCAGCCCTACAATAAGGGACGGTATTAATGTGGGAGGTACCGCAAAGGCGCAATACTCCTTGTGACCACTGGGGGACACGTTTCACTCCCAGGATGCTGCAGTACCCGTGGCTACCACCAGGGCGGGTGGCAGAGGGTGGGATCCTGATTCTACACTGTAGAATGGTTATAACTGATTTATTTATAAATCGATAACTGCATCGATTATAACGGTAGCATTGTTATAATGGATATCATTGAATGGTTCCCAAACCTTTTTCCCTGTGCGACTCCATTTTGAGACTCAACTAAAATCATCAGCAACGAAACGACGCAAAGTAAATCCAGTATCTATCAATCAGGATCCTGAGTCCTTGTGCAGATGGTGCGCAGGGCCAGATCCAGACAAGGGGAGAGGCAACCACATGGGGTGTTTGGTGGGGTGGGGTGGGGGGCTTGAACAGGGTTGTCAGATATGCAAACGTTTCCAGGATACTTGCAAAACAGGGAGCAGGTTCCCAAAACAGGGCTGGTTGTAGAATTTGTGGGGCCCAGGGCGAAGGTAACGTGTTGAACATTCCTTGGGTCTTTTTGCAGAGACCATGGATCAGGCCCTGAAGGCAGGGTGGCCAGATAGACACATTTCAGAGGTCACTTATGAGAAATACAGGTTGCGGGGCTGCACTGGAGCCGCTACAGCCCTGCAACCTGCATTTCTCATAAGTGTCCTCTAAAATGTGTCTATCTGGCCACCCTACCTGAAGGCCCAAGCCCATCTGGATTCCAAGGCTGGAGCCTCTGCCCTACAACACCCAGGCAGCAGGCAGTAGAAGGTAGGTAGCACGATCCAACAGGGGTGCCCCCCAGAGGTCAGGATACCGGCCCATCGGTCTATATTTTGCACACCGCTACGCCACCGGAATGCAAACCCATATACCAAAGTCAGATGCAACCAGGAAAAGCTTCCTACCTTGACTCCGCGGATTCGGAACTCTGCCAAGGCCCGGCTCATCTTGGAAGCGGCCGTGGGGTTGTCTTTGCCGTGGGCAATCACCTTCACTAGCAGCGAGTCGTAGTGGGGCGAGATGAGGGCACCCTGGAAGGCAGAGGCACTGTCCAAGCGGATCCCCATGCCCTCGCCGCTCCGGAACACCTGCAGGAGGAGGGGGAAAGGGCCCACAGAATTACTACCCGGGCGGGGAGCTAGGTCACAGGGTTCCTTGTTAAGTGACAATGTGCGGAATGAACCCCTTTCCCTGGTCGTATGATTATCCAGGAATAAACTACTCCAGAATACGTATTCCTCTTGAAAGAATCAGGCGTAACTTACCCCCAGGGGTAACTACTCCACTTTAAACGCTGTGTTTACATGGGGGCAGAGGGTGTGGCTGTTCAAGCACAGTAGGGGGAACCCACCTCGAGGAAGTGATCGCACGAATAAAGCCCAAGAAAGGAGAAGGGACAGATTCTGGATCATCTCTCAGAACAGAACCCAGGAGTCCTGGCTCCCAGCCTCCTGCTTCGACCATTAGAACCCACTCCCCTCCGAGAGAACTCAGGAGTGGAGCTGAACTGGGAGGTGACTTTGCTCCCCACAGGTATTCATTCAGGCAGACACGCGGTTGGCCTGGTACCCTCACAGAAGAATTCTGTGGCACTTCTGGTTTTCTCGCAGGGTCTGGGCAGAATCCCACCAGTCACTGCCTTACAATAAAGGGTAGCAACTTCTTAACTTCTGGAAGGCACTCCTGTCTCTCCCTGTCTTCCCCTCCCCCTTCTCTCCCCTCGTTTGTGCCTTCTAGATTGTAGGCCTCCCGGGGCAGGGACCTCGCTGGAATTCATGATTGCTCAGTGCCAGGTGCCTTGCTGGCATTATTTAAATAAATCAGTTATAACAATAATATGCCACCCTTCATGAATTATTATTATTAATTCTCTACACCCATGCCTGCACAGCTGATACAAAAATCAAATTTTCCTTCCTTCCACAAGACATAGTCCCTCTTTTAAATAATCCCTTTACTTTCCCCAAGCCTGTAAACTCTTTCTGGAAGGGAGGCTTTGCCTTTTGATCGTGCTCCTGCTGCAGAAATCATAAATAATCATGGTGCCAATAATGATCTTTCCCCTGCCAGTGTGTTGCTTGTTGCTTTGGGTCATTTCGTTTTCGGCTGCTCAGCTGGAGAGGCTGAAATCAACCCGCTCAGTTTCAATTTGTATTGCTAGTCAGTCTCATGTTTGAGTGGCTAAGCGCCTGGACTGAGGCTGCGAGGTTCATTCTGAAAACACCCTTCGGGGATGCCGGCTGAGCCCGGCGCCGTTTGCAGCGGTAGTAAATCTACATATATAGATATATGTATCTGCGAGACAGAGAGAGATCTATTCAGGGTGACATTTCTATCATGCTTAGGTCCAAAGGAAGCTTAAGTCAGCCCGACATTGCCCCTTTAGAGATATACAGCGCAACCTAACATTTGCCAGACCGCATAACATCACTGGACCTTCGGAGCTCGTTACCACTCAGCTCCCAGACAGATTGCGGGTTTCACCAAGAGATTCCGGGTCTCTGGGCTCTGCCCTGATTTGTCTAGGTCACTGAAGATCATCCCCAGCAACCCACGGCAGCCATGTCAGAAAAGGGGGAGGGCCATAGGGACTTACTTGTCCCCTTCCTGATGCGGCCCGGCTCCTATGGAGTGTCATAGAGTGAAAATGGAGCTACGCCTTTGCTACCGGGGGGGAGGGGGGAGACCCATGTTTTAGAGTACTCTGCTGGGTGTCAGTACCCAAGCAGCGAGCTGGGCACCCAATCACCTGAAAATACCAGGTATTACCAGTACTGAGGCACGGTTTTATCGATTGGTACCAAAACTGTAAATCAGTACAGGGATTGGGACAGAACATAAACAAATCAGGATGGAAAGTCAGAAAAACAACACCAAAAGTCAGAAAATTGCTATCTCAGGTATAGCCTGTTGGGGTACCAATTAGTATCCAATGTTACTGGGTTGGGGCCAAGTACCGATGTGTACCCAATGTTATTGGGCTGAACTGACCCACCAATTAATACCCGAAGTTACTGAATTGGGCTGAGCACCAATGAGTATCCAACGTTACTGGGCTGGGCTGAGTATCAATGAACATTCAATATCACTGGGTTGGGTCAAGTTTCAATGAGTATCCAATATTACTGGGTTGGGCTGAGTACCAATGAACACCCAATATCACTGGGTTGGGCCAAGTTCCAATGAGTATCCAATGTTACTGGCTTGGACCGAGTACCAATGAGTATCCAATGTTACTGGCTTGGACCGAGTACCAATGAGTATCCAATGTTACTGGACTGGGTTGAGTATAAATGAATACCCAATGTTACCGGGTTGGGCTGAGTACCAATGAACACCCAATAACATTGGGTTGGGCTGAGTACCAATGAGTACCCAGTGTTAAATGGTCAGTTTTCCCAATGGAGAGATGTAAAACAGGGTGTGCCCCAGGGATCTGTATTGGGACCGGTGCTGTTTAATGTATTCATTAATGATCTGGAAAAGGGCGTTGGGCTGAGGACCACCATTTTGATGGGGATCCCTGGTTTTGCAGGTACTCGTTTCAGTTCTACCGATGCTTTGTCATGGGCAGGGTCACTTTAGAAAGAGGAGTGGCAGCACCTCTGCCTGGCACCCTTTTGACGTGGCCCTGCCTCTTCTGGATGAAATCCTGGAGGATGGTGGTAACACCGTGCCCAGTCTCTGGCAGAAGGGGGCGAGGGGGGGTTATAAATGTGCCTCATTAGAATAAATCCGTACTGTGCTGGTTCTGCACCCCTTGTGCAGTTTAGGGGCAGCCTCATTTCCTCCCATGTCTGTAGACTCCTTATGTCAATCCCTGTGAGCTGTTGCTTCTCAGAGGCTGTAGTCTGATGCCTGGAGCACCTAGAGACTTCAACAGAAACTAGGGCCCTGTCGTGCCAGGGGCTGCCCTGACCTCAATGAGAGTTGCCCCCTTCATGGACACCTTGACCCAGAAAGGGGTGAGGCCGCGCCTAAAGTGGGTCTCTCCTCCCCTTTCCAACATGGCCATTGGCCACACCCCTTCAGAGCATCATGAAGTCATGATTCCCAAAGGGGGCAGGGTCACATGAGAAACCCTAACCCTCTTTCCAATGTGTCCCCGTCCCCAAGATCCTGGGGAAAGAGAGGCTCTGCCTGGAGCCCAATCAAAGCCCCAAGTCTCCCCTGAATGAGATCGAGGGGCTCCATTGTGCTAGGAATCACACCAGCTGTAATCGGCATCCTAATGTCCCAGATGTCGCACGGATCCTGACTCAAACCAAAAGCCACCCCCATGCTGGGATGTGCACGGACTGCAGCCAAGAGGGCCTCTTTCCAATGTGTCCCCATCCCCAAGATCCCAATGTGCCCCCCGCATTGGGATTTAGAACACGTCGGCTTCCATACGAGAAGAGATTCGGTACGTCGAGGCTCAGGGGCGTAGCTAGTGGCAGGGGCCCAGGTGCAAGACACGGATTCCCTCCCCCTCCCATCACCCTATCAGGGGCATGCTGTGTGCTGCCCTGATATTGGTCCCCCTGGAAACGGGGACTGACTAGAGTGTTGCACGCAGCTGTGAAGAGGCTTTCCTGCTCCCCTCCCACTGAAGACAATTTACTGTCAGGTTCCAGGCAGAGTGCAGCATGACCGGGGATGCAGAGAGCAAGCTCAGTTCCCTGCACAATGCAACGTGGAGGCAGGGAGCAGCGAGCAGCCACCAGACCAGAGACCAACACCCCCGCAGTAAGTACTTTTTAATTTTTCTTGAGATTTTCTGTTTTTTTTTAATGAGAACCCAACCCATTTCTTGATTTAAGTTTCAGCCGTACTATACTGTGGGTCCTCCCTCCAGCTTGGGCCACAGGACAACGGTCCCCTCCTGTCCCTATGATAGCTACGCCCCTGTGCAGGCTCTTCAGCTTGGAGAAGAGATGACTATGATAAAAGTTTACAAAATCATGGGTATTGCAGCGCAAGTAAACAGAGAGCGGTTAGCTACCCTTTCTAGTATCCAGACCCTTACTAGATCCAGAGGGCACAATGTGAAATGAACAGGCAGCAGATTTACAACAAATGAAAGGAAGCCTTGTTTTTCTCAGTGTACAATTAACCTGTGGAACTCCCTGCCAGAGGATATCGGGAAGGTCAATAGCGTAACTGGGTTCTAAAAAGGATTAGATAAGTCCTTAAGGACAGGTCTATCAATGGCAATTAGTCAAGTCGATCAGGTGGTGGGACCTCTGACTGTCAGGGGCTGGGAGTGAATTGCAGAAAATGGATCACTCTATTGTACACGTCTCTGCAGCAACCAAAGCTGTCGTGGTTGAAGCCAGAATGCTGGGCTGGATGGACCATTGGTCTGACACTGACTACAAGCTGCAGAGACCTTCACCAAGCTCTGGGGGCTGGCAGGAGATGGGACCCTCCTCCCCTTTGCTGTAGCAGGAACCAGGCCTTGAACCAGCGGCTCCACGGTGCCGTCACCACCCTGTGACCTCAGCCCCTTGTCACGCCTCCCAGTTTCCTGATTGGCTGCCCGTCGGTATGTAAAGCTGGTTGGTAGCAGCAGGAAGTTGGGCCGATCATCTGACCTGCCTTCGCTTCCTGTTTTGCCCTTGCTCCTCTGTCCTAGCTTTGTTCTGCCTGTCGGTTCTGACATCCAGCCCTGCTTTAGTTGCCTTGTTCCCAGGCTTGCTCTGACTCCAATCCTGGCCCCCTATCCCAGCCGTCTGCCCACGTTCTTACCCGTACAGGCAGGTTTGGTGGAGCAGCTCTGGACCACTCCCCAGGGCCCGGTGAAACACCAGTGATTTAGGGATGAGAGACTGGGATCTGCTCCGATTCAACCCCAGACCAGATCGGGAGTGCCTTAAATCGACTGCTCTCCGGGGGCCGCTGAGTGAGATGAGTTGTCAGGCCTCTCTCTGTTTCTCTTATTTAACCAAAGGAAGGGATTTTTATACGAGGAGTGCGGATGCCGGCGGACCAGGTCTCTGGCAGCCGGAATAAATCACGCCCCCAGAAACCTTGATCCTTCCCCCTCCCACTAATGAAGCTAATAAATCAGGACAGCAAACTGGGACAAGGCCAGAGGTTTTTTGCTTACAAATGTTCTTTAATGGGGCTCTCTGGCAGATTACGATTAAAGATGTCTTTTGGGTTCTATTTTGAACGGGGAAGAGCCATTCAATGTGTTCATGTGCTGCAGGGCCTGGGGGCTTGGGGAATCAGCTGTAAAGGGCCTCTTGCCCCTAGGTAATGCTGACTCTGATCTGGCCCCCAGTGAAGGAAGGGGCTGGCTGTTTAGGGGGCTGCCAGCTTTGATCCAGCCCTAAGGAAGTGCATCCAATCCAGCCCTCACAACTGGGAGTCTGGCTCTGGGGATCAGGGCGTGATTGAAACTCTCTCTCCCCTGGAGGGTGTGCTGGCTCCAATCTGGTCCCAAGGTCGGGGGTGTGGTTGGCTCATGGGTAGGAGAAATGGAGTATGGGGGTCCTTTTTGCGGGGGTCTTTGCTTCCAAAAGCGTGCCGGTGTTGCCAGAGAACAGAACGCAGTAGAAGCCTCTCCACCTGCTCTCCCAATGCAGACACTGGGGGGAAGGCAAGGAGACACAGGGACCCCATTGCAGTTTTAGGGGGTGATTAATGCCAGGGACCATCTACCTTCGAGAGAGGGGAAGGTCGCCTCTACCACCCATGCAGGACGCAGAGACAACATGGAGCCAGGGGCCATGGAGGGCCTTGTACCAACTCCCCTACCACCCAGGACACAGACCACAGCATGGAGGGCCTTGACCCACAGCGCCTAGGGGTCCGATTGCCAAAGAGATGTCTGCCCTCTCCGATCCCCCCATCAATGTGAGAGCCAGGACCAAGGACAGAGCTCCATGCACCCCTCACCGTGTCTGCTCTCTAGACTCTCTGTTTCTCTTCTGGAAGTGGTTTGATGAATGAAACCCGCCTGTCACGTCCCTCCCGGCCCCATTCATCATCTTGGGGCAGCAATAAAGAGCCAGTCGGTTTCCCCCGCGCTGCACTGCTTGTAAAATACCGAGCGGCAGATCAGAAAGAGGCGAGGCGGGAGCAGGCAGTTGGCTCCAATTTGCTTACGTTTCTAGAGCAGAAGGACTGATGTCCAGCTTGGCTGGGCTGGGGAGGGCGACGTCTGGCAGTGCAGGAGCAGAGCTGCCCCACAGCCAGGGTGTGCTGCATGGGGCTGGCTGGGGATTACACCGAGGGAGTCTGAGCAACAGAGCCCACATGGATGTGTATCCATCAGTCAGTATCAACTCCATGGCAGAGACGAGGAACTGATTGGTGCGGGGGGGAGGGGGGGACATAAATTAGGAATCCTGACTCCCACCCCCCCCATTTAACCATTAGACCTCAATCCCCTCCCACATGTGGGAAGAGAACCCAGGAGTCCCGGCTCCGCCCCCTGATCTAACCACTGACTAGATGCCATTTCCCTCCCAGACCTCCCAACAGAACCCAGGTTTCCTGGCCCCCAGCCCCCCTGCTCTAACCCACTAGACACCACTCCCCTCCCAGAGAACCCAGGAGTCCTAGCTCCCAGCCCCCCTGCTCTAACCCACTAGACACCACTCCCCTCCCAGAGAACCCAGGTGTCCTGGCCCCCAGCCCCCCTGCTCTAACCCACTAGACACCACTCCCCTCCCAGAGAACCCAGGAGTCCTAGCTTCCAGCCCCCCTGCTCTAACCCACTAGACACCACTCCCCTCCCAGAGAACCCAGGAGTCCTGGCTCCCAGCCCCCCCGCTCAAACCACGGAGACACCACTCCCCTCCCAAAGAACCCAGGCGTCCTGGCTCCCAGCCCCCCCTCCCATCACCGACCCCCCTCTCCTCTCAGAACTTGGGAGCCTGCTCACCCTGCTCCTGTGGCTTATTGGTCCCCCAGAGGGGAGAGGCGAGGGCTGGATCCTTCACCCACCTCCTTCAAGCTGAGCCCCTTAGTCCTCTTGCCTATGGCTGAGACCCAGTGGAGCCAGCCACGGTGCTGCTGACTAGGGGACTGGACCCAGGTTCTCCCCCCAGGCTCTGAGGTATCTGGTCACCATGACATCTCTCTTAAGAGAGGCCTAGAGCATCTATTCCCCTCCCCTCCCTTCCGTTTCCCTGGCCCCCTCTAATCTCCTTTCCAAGGCAGTGGGTCCCAGTCCTTCAGTCCCTCTTCCCAAGGGAGCATCTCCAGGCCCCCGTCTCTGAACGAACCCCTTCCCCCCTGCAGCCAGTTTGTTCGGAGAGGTGCTGAGGCAGCGTGTGGTGGAGAGAAGATCCAGGCACCGCATGCCAGCCCCTCTGCCTCCATTGCTTTCTGGCTGCCCCCCTCCCCTCCTCCTCTCAGCCAGCGAGCCAGGGCAGGAGGTTACATGGGGGCGCTTTGCATGAGGAAGGCCAAGGAACAATGCATCAGCCCTGTTGTTCACTAAATAAATAATGGCCCCCAAGGTGCAAGGACAGGATGGTTTCCGGAGACAAGAGAGCTTTGCCACACTCGCCCGGTTTCTGCTACAGAGACTTTCCAGGTCACTGTGCGTTTGGCTGGGGCTGGAGCAGCAGCTCTGGAAGGGACAAGGGGGCGAAGGATTAGAACAGCCCTAGGAGGAGGTGGAAATAGTTATCACTAGCCCCACTCCCCTCCCAGAGCTGGGGACAGAACCCAGGAGTCCTGGCTCCTTGCTCTAACCCACTAGATCCCATCCCCTCCCAGAGAACCCAGGAGTCCTGGCTCCCAGCCCCCTGCTCTAACCCACTAGCCCCCACTCCCCTCCCAGAGAACCCAGGAGTCCTGGCTCCCAGCCCCCTGCTCTAACCGACTAGATCCCATACCCTGCCCAGAGAACCCAGGAGTCCTGGCTCCCAGCCCCTGCTCTAACCCACTAGATCCCATCCCCTCCCCTCCCAGAGAACCCAGGAGTCCTGGCTCCCAGCCCCCCTGCTCTAACCCACTAGATCCCATCCCCTCCCAGAGAACCCAGGAGTCCTGGCTCCCAGCCCCCTTGCTCTAACCCACTAGATCCCATCCCATGCCTAGAGTCCTGGCTCCCAACCCCCTGCTCTAACCCACTAGATCCCATCCCCTCCCCTCCCCGAGAACCCAGGAGTCCTGTCTCCCAGCCCCCTGCTTGAACCCACTAGATCCCATACCCTGCCCAGAGAACCCAGGAGTCCTGGCTCCCAGCCCCCTTGCTCTAACCCACTAGATCCCATCCCATGCCTAGAGTCCTGGCTCCCAACCCCCTGCTCTAACCCACTAGATCCCATCCCCTCCCCTCCCCGAGAACCCAGGAGTCCTGTCTCCCAGCCCCCTGCTTGAACCCACTAGATCCCATACCCTGCCCAGAGAACCCAGGAGTCCTGGCTCCCAGCCCCCTTGCTCTAACCCACTAGATCCCATCCCATGCCTAGAGTCCTGGCTCCCAACCCCCTGCTCTAACCCACTAGATCCCATCCCCTCCCCTCCCCGAGAACCCAGGAGTCCTGTCTCCCAGCCCCCTGCTTGAACCCACTAGATCCCATACCCTGCCCAGAGAACCCAGGAGTCCTGGCTCCCAGCCCCCTTGCTCTAACCCACTAGATCCCATCCCATGCCTAGAGTCCTGGCTCCCAACCCCCTGCTCTAACCCACTAGATCCCATCCCCTCCCCTCCCCGAGAACCCAGGAGTCCTGTCTCCCAGCCCCCTGCTTGAACCCACTAGATCCCATACCCTGCCCAGAGAACCCAGGAGTCCTGGCTCCCAGCCCCCTTGCTCTAACCCACTAGATCCCATCCCATGCCTAGAGTCCTGGCTCCCAACCCCCTGCTCTAACCCACTAGATCCCATCCCCTCCCCTCCCCGAGAACCCAGGAGTCCTGTCTCCCAGCCCCCTGCTTGAACCCACTAGATCCCATACCCTGCCCAGAGAACCCAGGAGTCCTGGCTCCCAGCCCCCTTGCTCTAACCCACTAGATCCCATCCCATGCCTAGAGTCCTGGCTCCCAACCCCCTGCTCTAACCCACTAGATCCCATCCCCTCCCCTCCCCGAGAACCCAGGAGTCCTGTCTCCCAGCCCCCTGCTTGAACCCACTAGATCCCATACCCTGCCCAGAGAACCCAGGAGTCCTGGCTCCCAGCCCCCTTGCTCTAACCCACTAGATCCCATCCCATGCCTAGAGTCCTGGCTCCCAACCCCCTGCTCTAACCCACTAGATCCCATCCCCTCCCCTCCCCGAGAACCCAGGAGTCCTGTCTCCCAGCCCCCTGCTTGAACCCACTAGATCCCATACCCTGCCCAGAGAACCCAGGAGTCCTGGCTCCCAGCCCCCTTGCTCTAACCCACTAGATCCCATCCCATGCCTAGAGTCCTGGCTCCCAACCCCCTGCTCTAACCCACTAGATCCCATCCCCTCCCCTCCCCGAGAACCCAGGAGTCCTGTCTCCCAGCCCCCTGCTTGAACCCACTAGATCCCATACCCTGCCCAGAGAACCCAGGAGTCCTGGCTCCCAGCCCCCTTGCTCTAACCCACTAGATCCCATCCCATGCCTAGAGTCCTGGCTCCCAACCCCCTGCTCTAACCCACTAGATCCCATCCCCTCCCCTCCCCGAGAACCCAGGAGTCCTGTCTCCCAGCCCCCTGCTTGAACCCACTAGATCCCATACCCTGCCCAGAGAACCCAGGAGTCCTGGCTCCCAGCCCCCTTGCTCTAACCCACTAGATCCCATCCCATGCCCAGAGTCCTGGCTCCCAACCCCCTGCTCTAACCCACTAGATCCCATACCCTCCCCTCCCAGAGAACCCAGGAGTCCTGGCTCCCAGCCCCCCTGCTCTAACCCACTAGATCCCATACCCTGCTGAGAGAACCCAGGAGTCCTGCCTCCCAGCCCCCCTGCTCGAATCCATACCCTGCCGAGAGAACCCAGGAGTCCTGCCTCCCAGCCCCCCTGCTCTGCCCCACTTGTAGCCACTACTGGAGGTAGAACATAGGAGTTCTCGCTTCTGACGCCCCCTGCTCTAACCATTGGACATTTCCTCCTTCTCAGAGCTGTGGTTAGAACCCAGGAGTCCTGATTCCCATTCTCCCTTCCCAAAGCTTGAGCCACTATCTGTTCTGAAGGGACTGGGAAGGAATCCTCTAGAGCAACCAAGGGATGAGTTCTCTGCTATGCAGGGCACGCCTGTCGGCCGCCCGTCTCCTCTCTCTGCCTGTGACTGACAGGGACCAGACCGCCACCAGCAAGATCTGTCATCACAACAGCCTGCCCTTGTAAAGGCACTCAGAATGGGGCTGACGTGCACAGTCAAGGAAGCAGGTCAGAGGGGCCCAGGAGGCTCTGAGCATGCAGCCAGCCTGCCCGTCTCCCTGGGACTGTCACACCCCTTAAGATTTCTTGCCAGGGCAGGGAATCCAAGAGACAAAGATGGAGAACCTTTGGCCCACAGTCAGTTAAGTACGGCCTGCTGTCTGCACTCCATGGGTCCCCTGCGGACCACCAGCCGCTGCAGGGGCCCTAGGGAGCGCTTCTGGGCTGCCAGCCACGCCCCCTGTGTGGGCAGCCACGCCCCCTGTGTAGGGCAGCCACGCCCCCTGTGTGGGCAGCCACGCCCCCTGTGTAGGGCAGCCACGCCCTCTGTGTAGGGCAGCCACGCCCCTGCAGGACACTCCAGCCTGTGGAGCTAGGGTTGCCACCTATGAACATTTTTAAGGAACACATATGAAAAATGCATGTTGCACAACACACCTGCAGCAGGAGGGATGTATGCAGGGAACATGGGGTCTGGGAGCAATCCTGCAGCTAAAGCCAATGGGCGTTTTGCCATCAACTTCCATGGGTGGAAGATTGCGTCTCAACAGTCCTCTAGGACCTTGCCTCCTGGATTCATGTGATTACAGTAGAATTTCACACATCATTTAAAAAAAACAATTTACGTTTCTCATTGGGGAGAACAGAGTTAAAAATGGATGTAACTGGGGCTTCGATGCCTGCCTGAGTCTGCAGAGAGCCTGAGCCAATCGTTTTGCGAGGGAGAGATTTGTCACGGGTTGGAGGTCCACACTTCCGCTTTACCAGGTTTGAGTGACTCAGTTTCCCTCGCTTACAGCCCACTTGAATCAGTTTTTCTCTCTAGCCGATTCAAGCCTGCAACAGGGACAACCCCTTTGTCACCCAAGGGCCTGATCCTTCCCGTTTACAGACTCTTTAATCTCTGGGTTCGCAAGAGCTTGAAAACTCTTGTTGCTCACTTGTGTTCCAATGTTAGACACAGACACTTCTTCATAAAGATAAGAAGCAAGTTTATTGATTACATAAGCCAAGATAAGTTGATACAGAGTGGTTACTAGAAATCAAAGGTAAATATAACGCATTCCTAATCTATACTGGTTGAGTTCCTATGTAAGAATCTTACCCTACAAAGGTCCATAAGATCAGTGCATACACAGCCAGTTTGGTGATGTTGGTCGGGCTCCGGTTCTTAAGGTTAGAAATCAAAGTCCTGGTCTCAGTGCATGTCTCCCAGCCTTGCTAGCTGGCAGGATCCAGGATGGAGAGGAGATTGCTCAAGATGGTTCTGGCCAAGAGGCAGTGAAGATGGCTCAATAGCCCTGGCTTAAATAACAATTCTGAGTCCTTTGTTTCTCCTTCCCACCTTGGAGCCTGTGTGTTTTCTCACATAGGCAACCCAGGCAAACAGGTAAACAGGAAGCTTCATTTGCAAGCAAATGGGTTTCTGTCTGGCTAGGCTTCCCAAATACACATTCTACACTTCCTGGAAGTGTTAACAGCACATAATTACATGAACTGAGCTGTCAGTTCTCAACATACATCCATGTTTGACCTCCAGCTTTACATATTTACTAGTCTTGTAGCCTACATGTAGGCCAGTGTGTGGCCCTCTCTTCCTTCGTGACAAGATTACCACACAAATCGCTGATGCCACAATGTCTGCCTAAGTCTGCAGAAAGACCTTCTTGGATATGGGAAGAAAGTCCAGGGGCTTTGGCATAAAACACCCTGTCCAGCAGCCCATCAGACTCCACTCCTCTCCTAGAGCTGGGAATGAGTCCCTTGCTCCATTCATATCCAAAACCCAGGAATGGAGCCCAAGAATCTTGGCTTCCAGCCCCCGGTTCTAAACCACTCAGGTCCCCTCCCCCTTCCTAGCTGGGGATAGAAACTAGGAGTCCCAGCCCACCTGTCTGAACCCACTAAGCCCCACTTCCCTTCCAGAAATGGGGATAGAACCCAGGAGTTGTGACTGCTGACCCCAATCTCTACTAACTAGCCTCCACTCCCCTCTAAGACCTGGCTAGAATACCCAGAAGTTCTATCTCGTGCCCACTAGATCCCAATCCCTTCCTAGAGAACCCAGGTGTCCTAGCCCCCCTGCTTTAACCACTAGGTGCCACTCCCCTCTCAGAAGCTGTCAGAGGGGGATGAACTCCCCACTCTCCATGTGGCACAGTGTGTGTCCCAATGCCCTGAGCTTCTCTCTGGCCCCAGCAGACGGGGCAAGATGGAGAGCCCGTCTGAGTTTTAACTACAGCAAACATACGATGTCTAGGAGCTGTTACGAGGCAGCCAATAACTCCCGAGCTCTGAACAAACAGCTTTGCCTGCCAGGCAGGGATAAACATCAGGCCCTGTCGTATATCTCCGTGCTCGACGCTGGGGACGGGAGGGGAGCCCTGGCCTCCTGAGAAACCGAGATGTAGGCTGGGCTTGTGGGGAGTAGGGGGGGAAACCTGGGACCCTCACGCTCTGGGGGCACACTCCTCTAGCCACTAAAGTCGTTGGCCCGGCTCCTGTGGACTTTAATAGGTTTATTTATTTATTTATTTATAAATTGCAACATCCCGCCTCTCCTGCCTGTGGCAGCTGGGGGCAGCTCCCAATACCAAACAAACAACATCAATCAAAGGTTACAATCAAATATAAATAAGATAACCCGTCTCCCCCAACCCACACCCTCCCCGTCTCCTTCTCCAAACGCCTGGCGGAACAACAAGGTTTTACGTAGTCACCGGGCACCTGAACAAATCCAGGCAGAGGCAGGCCTCCTCCTCCGGGAGGGAGGGAGTTCTACAGCAGCGGCCGCCGAGAATGTCCTCCTCACGGTGCCCATCCGCCAACAATGCGGGCCCTCAAGGAGAGCGCTCCTGGCAGACCGCAGAGGCCGGCTTAGGGCCCGGGGAATGAGGTGGTCCTTCCGATAAGTGGAACTCAGACTGTGCAGGGCTTTAAAGGTTAAAACCGGCCCCTTGAATCGGGCCTGGAAGACTATTGGCAGCCGGTGCGGTGCACGCAGGACGGGAGTTCGAGGCTCACACCGGCCCCTTGAATCGGGCCCGGAAGACTATTGGCAGCCGGTGCGGTGCACGCAGGACGGGAGTTCGAGGCTCACACCGGCCCCTTGAATCGGGCCCGGAAGACTATTGGCAGCCGGTGCGGTGCACGCAGGACGGGAGTTCGAGGCTCACACCGGCCATGAGGTGCAGGATTACGCTCCGTACGCCCCCCAGCCTCCTTGGAGCAGAGACTGAGTCTCACGCTCCGTGTTTAGGCAGCGTACGGCACAACAGGGTCTGTGCCACCGCTGGGTGCCTGCAGCCAGGGCCGAAGGAGCTGGAGTCCTGAGCCCTGCTCGGCGTTGCCTCGGAATCCCCTCACTCCCAGCCTGCAGACCCCTGTGCTGCAGCCGCTGCCTGGTTCGGGGCAGGCATCCCCGCTGGGCATCTAACCCCTGCCCGTGGCTTTGCTGAGCTCTGTGGCCGTGCCAGCGGAGCGCACTCTGCAGCGGGTGAGTGAGAGCCTGACATTCAGGCAGACGTCTCCATCGATCGGCCGGGCAGAGGGGGCTCTGGGAGTTTGTTTTCCTCGGCCCCATGCTTGACATGCTGCCAATTATTCTCGCTATAGAGAAAGTGATGAGATAATTAGCTAGGGCCTAGGCCCTGGCCACTCGCTCCCCGGTCAACTGTTTGACAAGCTGTCAGAGGGGCTCCTGGCGAAAGGCAGGCTGCCCCTGTGGTTAGGGCTCTGGGCTGGCAGCCAAAACTCCTGGCTTCTATTCCTAACTTTGAGGAATCTCCGGGATGGGAGCCAGGACGTCTGGGTCTATCCCCAACTCTGGGAGGAGTGTGAGGACTAGTGGGTTATAATCCATGTCTCTGGGATTCCATTCCTCTGGCTGGGGAATGGGGTCAGAACCGGGGGGAGTCAGGAAGCTAGGTTTCCTGGGTTCTAATTCCAGCTCTGGGACAGGAGAGAAAATTAGAGCAAGGGGGCCTGGGAGTCAGGGTTCCTGAGCTCTCCTCTCTAGGAGAAGAGTGGGGTCTAGTGGGGCTCGACTGACAGAGCAGCAGGACTCCCGGGTTTCTAGTTCAGGCTCTGTGAACTTGACTGAGTCCCTTCCTCCGTGCCGTGTCTCCTCCCACCTCTTTGGCTGCTTAAACTGTAAGCTCCTTGGGGCAGAGACTGTCTCTCAGCGTGCAATGCCCAGCACAACAGGACCTTGTTCGTGTTTTGGGGGCTCTCTGGAGAGGGAATGGAAGAGTTGCCAGGGTGGGTACAGCTCGAAGCATATCCAGCCTCTGTGCGTGGGCCGTTTGAACAGAACAAGGAGGTCTCTTGCCATGTGATGACGACAGGTGATATCCCAGGGGCCGACTCCAGGCTGCTGTACCTCTCTTCAGCTGTAGCCCTGACCACGCCCCCTTCCTGCTTGCCCCGCCTCCCAGCTTCCTGGTTGACTGCCAGCCAGGCCACAAGGCCAGCTGTTAGCACCAGCAAACTGGTGGCTCATCAGGCCTGGCCTTTCCTCATTGCTTTGGTCCCTGTGGGTATGTTCCTTGCCCTGGACCCCTTGTTCTTTGCCCTTCTCCCTGAGTCTGCCCAGATTTTGGGCACTGATTCCTTAGATAGCAAGGAGCAAGCACGGTGGGCTGGACAAAAGTGGCCCATAGGCCCAATGAAAGATTCTGTATCCTTGCTTTAAAGTCTCCGGGTGGAAATCCTCCCCAATTAAAGGCGATGGGAGTTTGGCCCCTGGCTTCAAAGGGTTCAGGGCTACAGCCTCGGCCTGGCATGCCACCTGGCAGTGGAGAAATACGTCTCTTACTTCTCCAAGGGCAGGAGGCGGCGAGTCCCCGTCCCTCCCCGGATGCTGGCAGCTCCTGGTTTACACTCAAAGCTCTGAGCCGGCCAGGGGTATTGGCACCCCTAGGGGCTTTACTTAGAGGGTAACGATCCTTGACGAGAGAGGAAACCAGGAGGGATGGAAATGTTCCTACTGTCCCTGTCGCGGCCTTTGTGGGAGGAGCAGGGGAGGGGAGTGAATTGCTGACTGTTTAAATGGCAGAGGGAGGCTCCTCCGCCAGACTCATTTGGGGATTCTGCTCATTGATTCTGGGCTCTTTAGAGGGGCTCAAGTGGCTAAAGAACTGGGCCGGGAGCCTGGACTCTTGGGTTCTCGCCCAGGCTCTAGGAGAGGAGGAGGAGGAGGAGGTCAAGTTAACTGGAGCAGGTGGAGACTGGAGGGAGTGGGATGCTAGCAGAAGGCTGGAGCAAAGGGCTGTCACATCTAGGGTGCCACGGTGCCAGTGCAGGGCCCTGCAACATGTATTTTTCATAAGTGTTCCTTAAAATGTGCATAGGTGACTCCCCCTAGTCACGTTCCTTTCTGATGCAACCCTGCCCTTTGTGGGGCCGTGCGGGAAGAGGCTTGTTTGCCTTGGGCTTGTACGGTTTGCTGTTCTACAGCCCCCCCCCCCGTTGCAGGTGGGAAGGGCCTGCCACGTCCCTTTGTGATGTACCTCCATAGCTCACTGAGTGTCAAGGGTGTGGTGGCCTCACTGGGAAGGGGGCTCTGCCTTGAGGGAGAAGCCCTGCACGACGCCCCCCACTTCACCCCGTATATGTGCTGACGGGCTGAGCACCCAGGGCTGACGCTCGGACAGGATTACTAATGCCAGTCTCTTCCTATTTTGGGATCGGATGAGACTGTCTTGGGACTGGGAGCCGCTGATCCCCCATCCAGGTTTAAAGCTGGGGTGGGAAAGAAGGGGCTTCCCCCAGACCCTGCTAAGAAGCAGTTCATAAACCAAATCTATGGCTCTCTGAATGGAGCTGCCCCTAAAACACACAGGGCACGCTTTAGCAGCTGGCTGTAGTTTTATTCTCATTTCTGTAGCACTTTCAATGGTTACATTTATTTATATATTTATTTATTGCTTCCATTTTTACCCTGCCCCTTTTGCAGCAAGCAACTCGGGGCAGTTTTGCATACCCGATAAAATAGCAATCCTAGCATTAAAATAAATCCTACAAAAAATACTGAAACTCTACATCGTGTGCAAAAAACCAATCGCCCAAGTGCAACGAAGAGCCCAACGCGCCCTTTCTCCCCCAGCCAGACGCCTGGCGGAACAGCCAGATCTTACAGTTTCGTCGCAAGGCGAGAAGATTCGGTCTGAGGCGAACCTCCGCCGGGAGTGAATTCCAAAGTGACTGCACAGCCACCGAGAACACCCGCCTGTGCATCCGAATCCGCTGACAGCACGGAACTGCCAGGAGGGTGCCCCCCAATGTTCAAAGTGCTTTGCAATCCTTAGCCAGTTCACCCCCACAATGGTCCTGGGAAGTGAGCCAGTACTATTCCCATTTGACAGATGGGGGAACTGAGGCTGAGAGGAACTTGTTCGAGGCCACCTAGTGAGGGGTCACAGCTAAGACAAGATTTGAACTGTGGTCTCCTTGGTCCAAGGCCAACACCATATCCCTAGCCTACACCAAAGCCTACAAGTTGTTTGTTATTTCTATAGAGCCATCAATGTGCCGGGTGCTGAACAGCTGTGGTTAGAGACAAGTCCCTGCCCCTAGGGGCTTACAGTCTAGAATGGCAGGCACAAGTGCTTAGCTTAGTTTCAAGGGAGGAGGAAGATTCTGAAGGGGGGACAGGATAAGAAGCATAAAGGGTGAGGAGCTAGGGAGGGTCTGATGGAAGAAGGAGGTTTTCACTCACAGTATGTGAGATCAAGAGCTTTGCCTCCCCAGGAGCTCTTATCCTGCTGCCCACTCCTTCTGCCTGAGTCTGACTACTGACCTCCCGCACCCCCCTTGCCTCCTGTGCTCCCTTCTGCGATCGATCAGAAACCCTCTCCCCGCACTAGTAGTTACAGACCACGATCCTGACACTCCGTAACCTTCTCATGGAGAAGAGAAATAGACCGAGCTTCTCTAGTCTCCTGGGGTGGAGACGAGGGTGCCCTTAGCATTCCGCTGCTGCTCCGTGCATTTGTGTTATGCCATAAACAGGCCCTTGGGAGGGGTGATAGCTTGGGAGCCCCATAAGGAAAGCCCCCCAAATTTGCACCCCTAATGCTACACAGGTTTCTCAGCTGCCACACCAGTTCTGCAGCCAATCTGGCTCAGTGCGTGTCTTTTACAGCACTTGAAAAGGCAGTTAAAAATCTGTTTCAACCTCAATTTTACAGTGTTATGATGAGACCAGACCCCCCCCCCCCCCCCGTCCAGTCTCATGTTGCATGAGTCTGAGCGCCCTAAACACGCTGGCAGGCTGTCCCCACTGGGACCTTGTTGATAATAAAAACCACAGGACAGCTCCATTGTCAGAGCTAGTTTTCACCTTTCTTAAAGTCTGTGTGAAACTGACCAGATCACTAGGAGCTGTTTACACGGGGCTCCCATGTTGTCTCTGGGGGATTGCAGCTGTTTGTACTGTGATCAGCACTGAGATGCAGCCACCTCTGGGGAAGGACACTTGTTTTCACAGAGATACTTCTCTGGCCACAAACACACAGCGTCCCCTGGAGAATGGGCAGCTGTTTATACAAGTATCTCTTGCCTGGCATTGGAACCAGGCCACATTTAAATGAACAGAAGTTCGCCAAAGAAACGACTTAGATTTAAGTTGAGGCAGTTAATTTTACTACAGTAGCCTTTAGACAAACAGTGTAAACCAAAAGTCACGGCTTTGATTTAGTTAAATAAGACTCCATGTCCGTAGTGTTCAGATGAACAATAGAAACCGAAGTGGTACCGCACAATCCACCCCTTGGCTGAGATGTAATGATCGTTGAACCGTGGTTGCTACATTCATTCCCAATAAGTGTTCACACGAGCTACGTACTGAAGGGGAGTCTGTCCTCTTGATTTTCCAAGAGTACGTGGTTCCCTTCCTACTCCTGAAATAACGTCAGCATAGAGCTCTGTCCGTGTGAACACTCCAGGAGTAAACCAAAAGGAAGGGCAAGTTTCTTGCCTGTAACGCTGCTTCTTCGAGTTGTTTGTGCCCCAGAGGGTGCTAAATACCACTAGCGGGACTTGCATGAGAGGATAACGATGAAGAAGGCTCAACTCCATTGAATGAGCTGCTTGTCGGAACGTGGCTGCAGCTCTCTCTGGGGCAGGGCAGCACAGGACGTGGGATTCTGGGAGTTATGCTGGATCGTGAACTGAACATGAGTCAGCAGGGCGGCCCTGGGTGTCTTTAGATGGACCCAAAGCTGGCTGCCCCTGGACCCGCTCTGGGGCTAGCCCCACATCCCCTGCGTGCAGCCCTGCTTGTGCCGGGTTTACATGAATTGTGTGTCCACCTGTGCGGTGACCCGCTCCTCCACACCATAGAGCTGAGGGCAGATCGCCCAACGCTCTAGGCTGCCGCCTGCAGCTCTATGGTGTCGCCTGGGACAATCCCCGGGCCCGCCGAGTAGACGGACCGCGGTTCCGCCTCCAGCCAGTGCCCCAGGATTGAGCAAGCCCACTCTGCTTGTGGTTTGATGTTCCGGAGCGCTGCGAGCAGGCGGCTCTGCCTCTGCTCCGCCTGCAGCACATCTGGCGGCCCACCTTCCGATGGCTGGGCCTCTGGAGAGTGAGGCTGAGCAGAGGAGCCGTGGGTGCGTGGGCGCCATCCGTGGTCTAAGAGCTCCCGCTGTTGCAAAGAAAGCAAACGTCCTTTTGGGGCATCGTATCCAAGACTGGGGAGCCCCCAAGAGGGAGCGGGAACATTGTTTTCCGCGGCTACAGAGAGAACAAGGGGGAAGGGGCTTCAATTGCATCAAGGAAGATTTCAGGCAAATATTAGGGGTGGGTGGGAAATCTTCTGTAAGAAGAACTGTTGGGTAATGGAGTCAGTTGCAGAATCGCCTCCCTTGGATGCTCTCAGGAGCCGGCGAGACAAGGATCTGTCTGTCTGCGAGGCCGTAGCAGAGGGTATTTCGCCTTGGAGCGGGGCTAGCGGATTCGATGCTACGATTCTATCCCCTGCTGAGATGCAGACACCCGTCTCTACAGAGAGTCTCCTCACCCAGTGCAAAGGTGCAGCTGGCTCTAGGGAGGGGCAGCTGCTTATACAGGGACGCCTCGCCCCATGCCAAGAGGCAGCCCCCTCTGGGTGAGAGGCCGCTGCTTCTGCGGGAATCTCTCACCCGACGCTGAGATGCAGCTGCCTCTACGGTGGGTCACGGGGCAGCTGACAGGAACACTAGAACGACAGTTCAAAAGAAATTGCCTTTCAGAAGCGTGTGATATGTTCTTAGGGAGCAATGTGCCCCGGCGTTGTAGGCAAGTTGCTCTGTAGCAGACTGCTCCTGGCTTTGGGTGAGTTACTCTGCTATAAAGAGGAGGCGCCAGTTGCTACAGGGAAGAGGAGAGTTGCTTTGTGAGGTGGCTGATCCCCATAAATTTCAGCCCGTGTAGCTGGTTGATTCTGAGGGGAGAAGCCTCCCCCCCACCCCCCTGCCTGAGCCTCCCTCTCCACCCCCTGCAGCACAGCGCCCCCTAGCCCCACATGACAGAATCAGGGTCAAGGCTGCCTCGGAGAGACAAACTCTCTCTCTGGCGTCCTTGCGTGTCAGCAAGTTCCTTTCCCTAAGTGACATCTCTTTTGCAGAGCAACAGCGATGGATTTGGTGCATTATTCAAATCTGTTCCCTCGGGGGCCAAAACCCGCTCTTTGAGACACGAGGGTGCACGGGGAGCCAAGCAAAGGATCCCTTCCCCCCACCCCCTCGGGCAGTTCGGTGCTGGCTTGATTTCCATCTTGTTCCTTTGAGTCTATCGGAGCTGACACGCTCTCTGAGCCCTGCCACCTTCCGCTGTGATGCCGTCACATCACGCCTGCTAAACAGGGTCAGGTCAGGTAGCAATGGCAGATTAAGGCAAACTTGGGGGCTTCAGGAGGTGGGGTGGGAGCTTCTATAGGAGTGTTGTCTCCTCCGAGGCAGTGATAACTCCCGTGCAGTGCTAGGAGGCGCTGTGCTGCAGGGAGCAGGGGGGGTGGCTTAGAGGAGTGCTGACCCCAGTATGGTGTGGGGGGGGGGCACTGTGCTTCAAAGAGTGGAGGGGGTGTGTGTGTGCTAATCCCAGTATGATGTGTGCTAATCCCAGTATGATGTGTGCTAATCCCAGTATGATGCTGTGGAGCACTGTGCTGCAAGGAGCAGGATGGGGGCCCTGCAACATGTATTTTTCATAAGCATCCTGGAAAAAATAGCCTAGTATCTGGCAATCCTAACTTAGCTTCACCGCATGCACAATACAGTTATACACACGATACGTACACAGTACTACAAAGAAATATACACCTATCACAATGAACACATGCCCAGTACGCCCAGATGGTAACAACACACAACGCACAGCTATGGAACTCCATTCTCTCGGAGGTTCGCCTAAGCCCTGGTTTGAACGTCTTAATAATACACCTACATAGAAACAACACACAACAGCACACAGGGCACACCAGTGTACACAGCCACAACACACAACAGCGCGCGCGCACACACACACAATTATGCACACAGACCCACTAATGCAGAAAGACACGGTACTCTTCGACACAACACACAACAGCCCAGATACATCACGATATTGATTGATTGACATTGGTACCCGGCCTCTCTCGTGAAAGGTGACTCGTGCGTGCAATCTACACAAACCACAATAAGCCAGAGACAATGCACGTAAACCACACCCCAGTTCAAATACATTTACTCACATACAAATGTGCACACTCCCAGCACTTACACCCCTGCTAAGTGCCCACATACAGCACACACTGCCAAGCACACAATAGTTCCATGCTTGATAATGATGTTGTTCCCCCAGTAATGGACCCCCATTTGCCTCTCTTGCTACCTTGACTTAGTTGCGTGGCTGTGAATGTAAATGGTCTCGTTGCCGAGATTACAGTAAATGGTGCACCGTGCTGTAGGGAGCGAGGGGGTGCAGTTTTAAGCTCTGTCAGGGGTGTGTGGATAAGTGGCCCTTTTCTCCACTATTTGTATTAATCTAAATAAATAAGAGAAGAGATGAGACCGTGCCGCGACACGGCAACATGTCAGTAAAAGCTTTGGAGCCAGCAAGGAAAGTAGCTCGGGCTCTGGGGGAAACCTGTATCCGGCACGTCCCGTTAAGTGCTCTGAGATGCCTCTGGGCAGAGCCAGGATGTTCTGCCGCCCGCCCCACTAGCCGAGGATGCCGGAAACTAATTGGGCGTATGCCATTTGCAAACGAAATCCGAAGCTTCGCTCCCTCTAGCAAAAGCCCCGAATTGGATTGAACAGGTTTGTTTGGCTGCGTTAAGTGAGACGCATTGGATGGCTTCAAAAGGCCGAAGGTCTGGCGTGTTCATTTAGTGGGTAAAACAAACGGATCGAATTTGGACTCTTGGCTTCAATAAAACGCACCTGTCCAATCCAATAGCCTAACCCGCACTTCTAAGTAACACCCCACCCCAGCCCCTCGCCCCTGCCCTGCCCCCCCTGTGTCTTGCCTCCCCCTTTCCCCCCACCCCAGTTGATACGGGGCCCAGTAACCTGACTTGCCCCAGGGCCCTATTAAACCTACCTACTGCACTGCAGACTAATGGCCTATTTAGCCCAGTATCCTGTCTTTGATAGGCCTGGATGTCTATCTAGCCCAGTATCCTGTCTTTGATAGGCCTGGATGTCTATCTAGCCCAGTATCCTGTCTTTGACCCGGCCTGGAAAACAGCAGCCACCCCTCCCCGACTCGAACTAACGTGCCCGCAGCTGGAGAGGTGTCCCAGTGCCCGCGCACCTTGGGTAGGGCGGGGAGCTCAACAGACCCAGTGCCCCCGCCCCGACATGACGGACAGCCACGGCAACCAGTTACGGTACTCGGCCAAGGCGGCCCCTGCTCTGGGGGGGCGGGGGGATGCCAGAACCGAACACTGTACATTACACATATGTTGTTATTTCCAGCTTATTCATGGGGTGCATGGGGGGGCCCTTCCAGAACCGACAGACTTCCTACACAGACCCTACATAGTCTGGGACCCCCCATGTTGGAGGCTCTGAGGACCCATCATTTGATACCAGTGCTCCTCACACTCTTGTTGGCATTTCAAGTTAATTCATGGACCCCGTGTATCTGCGCTATTCCGGATCTGACCCTGGTTCAAAGGAAAAGGACAAGAACAGGGCAGCTAACGTGTGTCCCGCGATCCCAAGCAAAAGTCCCCAACCAGAATGAACCCTCTGCCGCTTGGTGATTGGATGGCAGAGTCACTGCTCTGTGGCCTGGGCTGCTTCGCCGTTAAGAAGAGTAGCTGTGATTGGTCGAGAGGGGCTGAGATCCGGATGCAAGGAAGGCAGGGACCATTAAGGCAACGTGAAGCCTGGGACCAGCCCTGGCCCAGAGCCTTGAACTGCCAAAGAGTCATATGCGGCTCCCGAGCCAATTTGGCCACCCCTGGCACAGCGGATCAAGGGCAACGGGTCATCGAGCCCAGCATCCTGTCTCCGAGTATTGGCCAGAATTGGGTGCTGCGTCAGAGAACCGTGCAACAAGTCCCAATGGAGCGATCCATTCCCTGCTGCTACAGGGTCCATCCGCCCACTGACTTGGCTAATGAGAACACAAGAAGTGCCAGACTGGGTCAGACCAATGGACCACTGAGCCCAGCATCCTGTCTCCGACAGTGCTTGCCTCAGTCACTCCGAAGAAGTCTGGATGGACAGACTTATCTTCCATCAGTTTAGCTAACCCAGTTACACTATTGGATGTCTTAGACGGACCACCTCTGGACCTGCTCCAGAAGCGACAAGCACAGCTTCCCCCGTACGGAGCCCTGACAGCGCTGGGTTTAAGAGCACTCGGCAACTGCCACAGTCTACCCGTGCGGTGCCCCCCTCCCACCATAGAGCTGCGGGTGGATCGAACGCCACTCTAGGCTGCCACCTGCAGCTCTATGGCGTTGCTGAAGCGGAGCTGCAGTGGCCGGTCTGTCCAGTAGACTGACGGCTGCTCTGCTCCCGGCCAGTGCTCCAGATTTGGGCGGCCTGCTCCACTTGTGGTGCTCTGGGATGTTTTGGAGCACCGCAGGCAGAGCTGTCCCAAAGCAGGCAGGGCCTGCTCCGCCTCACGCTCTGGCGGCGCACCTTTAAACGGACGGGCCACCCAGGGGTCAGCTTGCCACCTTCGGTAATTTTTGACTTCCATTTTGGCCTATGGGAGAGTCAAGGAAAAAACCACCACAGGACCGGTAAAAAACCACCACACCGTACCCGGGGGTGAGGCAGAGTAGAGGCGTGGGTGCAGTCTGTGTAAAATCACTCATTGACCTTCAGAACATCCCCTGGCAATGAGTTCCACTGATTAACCATGTGTTGTGTGCAACTGTACTTCCTTTTGAAATTGCCTGTTCATTTCACTGTTTCTCAGTACTATGGGAAAGGGGGCGCGGCAGCTTCCTCTTTACTCTCTCCCCACCGTTCGTGGTTTTATAAACCTCTATCCTAGCTCACCTCAGCCGTCCCTGCTGTGAGATGAAAGGCCCTAATCTCTGAGCCTCTCATCAGAGAGAAGCAGTTCCATACTCTTGATTATTTCTAGCGCCCTTTCCTGGCCCTTTTCCAGATCAAAATCCATCCTTTTTGAGAGAAGGTGGCCAGAAGTGCATGCAGTATTTGAGGTGTGGGTGCAGGATTTACAGAATCGCCTGCATCTCATGAGGACAGACATACAAACATAAGTACTACAGACCAATGGTCCGGGCATCTGGCCCACTGGGACTAGTCCTGGAAGCTAGAGAGGAAGAGAACAAAACCGCCTTCGTCCCTTCTCCCTCACTGCCCCCCATGCCTGGAACTCCCTCCCTGTCCACATCCGCCTCGCCCCCTCCCTCCGCTCCTTCAAATCCCTCCTCAAAACCCACCTCTTCCTCGCCGCCTTCCCCGACACCTGTTAGAACTCTCCCCACAATATCTACTGTCTGCCCTCCCTGCAGACTCCTGCCAACTGCACCCAAGCCAAGCACGTGCCCCTGAGACCTCGCATCCGCTTGGATGTTATTTATACCTTGTCTCTCCCTATGTCCCCTCTCCTTGTCTCCCCCCTCCGTGTCTATTAGATTGATAGACCGCGTTTATCTTACTGTTCTGTAAAGCGCCAGGTACACAGCTGGTGCTATACAAGTGCTAATAATAATAATTAATAATCCCCTGCTGTTCGTGTCCAACACTGAAAAGAAGCCAATTTGGGGGTGGGGTGGTTGACCTTGAGATGCAGCTGCTTTTGGGGTGTGGCAGCTGTTTATACAGAGATGCCTTATTCAGCTCTGAAATTTTTTATTTATGTATTTATTTATATAAAAGTTTATATCCTGCCAGAGGCAGCTCAGGGCGGCTAATATAATAATCTAGATACAATATACAATAAATACACATAAACCAATGCTAATATTAATACTAATTGGGGAGGTCATAGCAAAAAACAAAAATATACAAAACCCCCAACCCCCCTCCCTCACCACCAGCCTGGCAGAACAGCCAGGTCTTGCATTGTCATGGAAAGGAGGAGAGGCCAGGGGCCACGCGAGCCTCTGGTGGGAGGGAGTTCCACAGCCTCGGGGCGGCCACCGAGAATGCCCGCTCCATAGCTGCCCCTTTGGAAAACCAAGGGACTTCAACAAAGGCGCTCCCGGCCGACCGCAGAGGCCAATCTAGAGCCCGGGGGGATGAGGCGGTCCCGAGGGCCTAGGCCCGTATACGGCTTTATAGGTCAGCACCTTGAATCGGCCCCGGAAGACTATAGGCAGCCAGTGCAGAGAACGGAGCACCGGTGTAATGTGCTCCCCACAATCCCATCCTTGTAAGAAGATGAGCCGCCTTGTTCTACACCCGCTGCAGCTTCTGGACTGTCCCCACGGCTGGCCCCACGGAGAGCGCCTTGCAGGGGTTCAGTCTAGAGGTGAGGAAAGCATGGACGAGAATGGCCAGGTGGTCCAAGACGCCGCGTCAGATGTAAGTGGTGAAATGCGCTCTTCGCCACAGCCTCCACCGGGACATCCAGGCGAAGCTGGGAACCGAGGAGCACACCCAGGGCACCCGAGGGACCAACGGGGGGCAAACCCCGTCACCGATGGGGGATGCCACTCCTACCGCCTTACCCACCAGCATCACCTCTGTCTTGTTGGGATCCAGCTTCAGCCGGCTCACCCGCATCCACTCCCCACAGTCGCCAGACACTGGTTAAACACCGAGACTGCCGGGTCTGGCTCGGATGGAAAAGAGAGGTGGAGCTGGGTGTCATCAGCGTATTGGTGACACCGAACACCAAACCTTCTCACCACCTCGCCCAGTGGCTGCGAATACGCGTTGAACAGGACAGGGCACAGAATAGAACCTTGCAGGACTCCACGCGCGCGCGAGAGAGAAGATGAGAAGAAATACCATCCTTCCTAGAGTGAGGCAGCTGTTTATATCCTTATGCCAGCACTGAGATGCAGCTGCTTCTGGCGTGCCGCAGCTGTTTATACAGAGAAATGCCTTATTCAGCTCTGAAATACCACCTTCGGTAGAGTGCAACAGCTGTTTATACCCCTATGCCAGCACTGAGATGCAGCTGCTTCTGGGGTGCCGCAGCTGTTTATACAGAGAAATGCCTTATTCAGCTCTGAAATACCACCTTTGGTAGAGTGCAACAGCTGTTTATATCCCTATACCAGCACTGAGATGCAGCTGCTTCTGGGGTGCCGCAGCTGTCTTCACAAAGACCCCTTGTCCAGTTCTAGAGTGGGACAGCTCCTTATATCCCTGTCCCAGCACTGACGATGCAACTGTCTCTGGAGTGGAACACAGCAACTGTGTTTACGGGGATCACGTCCACGTCAAACACTGTCACCAGTGAGAGTTACAAGCGAACACCCAGAGTGTACGCTGCAGAGCTCAGCGGATGGATCCCATTATCCCAAAGCATCCCTGGGGCAGGAACGTGGCGGGACGGCTTTCTCCTCGCGTTTCCCAGCGCTTTGTATGCAGTAATTCTTACTCAAATCAATTTCCCCTGCCTGTTTGTGTGGGTCGACCTCGTGGTCGACAGGGGAGACAGAAACCTTTATAAAATAAACAAGGGAATGTGTTTGTAGAATCACAATGGAGATTCAGGGGGCAGGGCACGGTGTGAAATTACTGTAAATTGGCCCAATTCAAGCGGAAAACATAAGCGTTCCCTTTTAACACTCGCATGTAACCTTGAATCTGCAGCTGGAGCTGAAAACACATTACCCGGGGGGAGGGGGTGTGTGTAATGTGTTTTGTTATGTCAAAAAGCAAATAAAAACAGGAACAAAAAGAAAAGAAATTTCACTGTTTTTGCTGGAATTCAAACTTCAAAAATGTCACTTGGCTGTAGCAAACATCTGCCTGAGTCTGCAGAGAGCCTGTGCTAATACCTCTGACAGGGAGAACTACGGCCTTCAAATGTGCAGGACCCAGATAAAAGGCCCCATCCCCAGTCCCCTTAGCAGCATGCCCTAGAGGTGGCCATGCTTGGGGCTCCGCGCGGGGAGGAAGTGGAGCCCTGCACACTGCACTGGTGAAAATGGAGGCCACTGCAGGGGCCCCAGAAGTAGGGAAAACAGTGGAGCTGCCTCTAACAACAGACCAATGGTTCCATCTAGCCCTGTCTGAGTCTGCAGAGAGCCTGAGCCCATAGCTTGGTCAGGGAGTATAATTCCACACATCTTAATTGGGTAGTAACTCTTGGAACCCTTTTTCCTGGGGGCCTTGCCAGCCCCATTCCTACAGGGAATGTATCCTCTAGAAGGGGAAGGCTAGTTCCCCTTGCCCAGAGACACCAGGGCTGGTAAAGGGAGTCCGCAGGAGGTATGAAGCACACAGCTGCAGAAGGTGGGTTTCCTACAGCCACTCTCCATAGCAGGGGCATGACAAGGGCCCTAGCTTGGGGGCCCCCTGCCTCTGGTGTTCCCCCTTGCTCTCCTTCTCGCAATCGCCAGCTGCCCCTGTGGGAAAGCCATCACTCCTACTTCTGGGGCTGGGGGGGTCTGCAGGGGTGGCCACTGGGGTTGCTGTAACTTTGCAAGGGAAGATTCCTTCGCTCAAGAAACTGAGGAGGGTCTCCTTGGTGTCTCCTGTCTTGCTCTGCCGGCAGGACCAGCCCAGGGATATTGTCCTGGATGCAGGGCAGGATCCAAGTAGGGTGGACACCTATGCAAATGTTTAAGGAACACTTCTGAAAAAAACATGTATTTTTCAGAGATGTTCCTTAAACATTTGCATAGTTGCCAACCCTAGATCCAAGGAACTTGCAAAATGGCAGTGTGAGTCCCCCTCCTAACCCAGGAACATCTGAAGGACACCCACTGACTCCCCCCATTAGAAAAAGGAAAACGTTACTGGAGGTAATTCTTTGTGTCCAGTTGAACAGAACATCCCCTTCCTCAGGAGCCAGAGCTCCCGCCATTACTGGCAAATAGTTTATGCATATGTTACTAGTTTACTTATAATCTTTATTTACACCCTGCTGCCATGGCACTTGGAGCACTTCACAAAGAACGAGTTAACAACTTGTTAAATTCTCACAATAACCCTGTGAGGTAGGTTAGGCTGAGACGATATTGTGACTGGCCCAAAGTCACTCAGGGAGTTTCTGGCTTAAGGCAAGACTTGAACCAGGGTCCCCCCTTATCTCCCAGTCCAAGTACTGCACACTTAGCAACTACATCACACTGGCTGTCAAGGTTTTCCCACTGGTTCTCCTATGGGCCCCATAAATGGAATCCCCTGCTACTTGATCACCCAGGTCCCCCACAGGTTGGGGCTCCCTATGTTTGAGGCTCACTGGGTCTGTATTTCATGCCAGAGCTTCTGATGCTCATGTTGTCATTTCATATTTGTTCCTGGAGCCCGGTACTGGGCGTGGCCCTGCCTGGATTGCTTTAATCCAGCCTTGGCGTAAGCTTGGTGCAGACCACCCCAGTCATCATCACCCACCTTAGGTCTCTCCTCCTTGCCCGCTTGGGATTAAAAATAACAGCAGCGCCCAGCATCCTTCCCTGCCAAGGTAGCAGGCCGAGAAATGTCAGAGCCCAGCTGCCTCTGCTCGCAGCTGGGGGGCAGGCAGGGTCATGGGACTTGCTGCCATTTCCCTTCCGATGGTCTGGGGGAGGGGGCCGGGATGCACCAGGCAGGCTGAGCCCCTCGGCGGGATGCGATTGGATAGGGCGCTGTGTGCCAGTGTGGCAGCTCCAGGCTGTTATTTGGGGAAGAAGCGATGGATTCGAACAGGCATCACAGCAGCAGCAGGAGAAGGGTAAAGGTTACCACGTTTTTGCAGCATAAAGTGCTGTGTTGAGTTAACCCACTCAGAGATAAAACACTGGCAAAGCAGAGAGGCAGTACAGTCTGAGAAGGTAGGGGACCGGGCTGGGAGCCAGGACTCCTGGGTTCTATCCCTGGCTCTGGGAGAGGCGAGGGGGATTCTAGTGGGTTAGAGTAGGGGGGCTGGGAGTCTGGGTTCTATCCCTGGCTCTGGGAGAGGCGAGGGGGATTCTAGTGGGTTAGAGTAGGGGGGCTGGGAGTCTGGGTTCTATCCCTGGCTCTGGGAGAGGCGAGGGGGATTCTAGTGGGTTAGAGCAGGGGGGCTGGGAGTCTGGGTTCTATCCCTGGCTCTGGGAGAGGCGAGGGGGATTCTAGTGGGTTAGAGCAGGGGGGCTGGGAGTCTGGGTTCTATCCCTGGCTCTGGGAGAGGCGAGGGGGATTCTAGTGGGTTAGAGCAGGGGGGCTGGGAGTCTGGGTTCTATCCCTGGCTCTGGGAGAGGCGAGGGGGATTCTAGTGGGTTAGAGCAGGGGGGCTGGGAGTCTGGGTTCTATCCCTGGCTCTGGGAGAGGCGAGGGGGATTCTAGTGGGTTAGAGCAGGGGGGCTGGGAGTCTGGGTTCTATCCCTGGCTCTGGGAGAGGCGAGGGGGATTCTAGTGGGTTAGAGCAGGGGGGCTGGGAGTCTGGGTTCTATCCCTGGCTCTGGGAGAGGCGAGGGGGATTCTAGTGGGTTAGAGCAGGGGGGCTGGGAGTCTGGGTTCTATCCCTGGCTCCGGGAGAGGCGAGGGGGATTCTAGTGGGTTAGAGCAGGGGGGCTGGGAGTCTGGGTTCTATCCCTGGCTCTGGGAGAGGCGAGGGGGATTCTAGTGGGTTAGAGCAGGGGGGCTGGGAGTCTGGGTTCTATCCCTGGCTCTGGGAGAGGCGAGGGGGATTCTAGTGGGTTAGAGCAGGGGGGCTGGGAGTCTGGGTTCTATCCCTGGCTCTGGGAGAGGCGAGGGGGATTCTAGTGGGTTAGAGCAGGGGGGCTGGGAGTCTGGGTTCTATCCCTGGCTCCGGGAGAGGCGAGGGGGATTCTAGTGGGTTAGAGCAGGGGGGCTGGGAGTCTGGGTTCTATCCCTGGCTCTGGGAGAGGCGAGGGGGATTCTAGTGGGTTAGAGCAGGGGGGCTGGGAGTCTGGGTTCTATCCCTGGCTCCGGGAGAGGCGAGGGGGATTCTAGTGGGTTAGAGCAGGGGGGCTGGGAGTCTGGGTTCTATCCCTGGCTCTGGGAGAGGCGAGGGGGATTCTAGTGGGTTAGAGCAGGGGGGCTGGGAGTCTGGGTTCTATCCCTGGCTCCGGGAGAGGCGAGGGGGATTCTAGTGGGTTAGAGCAGGGGGGCTGGGAGTCTGGGTTCTATCCCTGGCTCTGGGAGAGGCGAGGGGGATTCTAGTGGGTTAGAGCAGGGGGGCTGGGAGTCTGGGTTCTATCCCTGGCTCCGGGAGAGGCGAGGGGGATTCTAGTGGGTTAGAGCAGGGGGGCTGGGAGTCTGGGTTCTATCCCTGGCTCTGGGAGAGGCGAGGGGGATTCTAGTGGGTTAGAGCAGGGGGGCTGGGAGTCTGGGTTCTATCCCTGGCTCCGGGAGAGGCGAGGGGGATTCTAGTGGGTTAGAGCAGGGGGGCTGGGAGTCTGGGTTCTATCCCTGGCTCCGGGAGAGGCGAGGGGGATTTAGTGGGTTAGAGTAGGGGGAGCCAGGGTCCCAGGGTTTTATCCCCAGCTCTAAAAGGGGAGTGGGCTCTAAATTAGAGCCAGGACTCCTGGGTTCTATTCCAGGCCCTGGAAAAGCAGTTCGGGGTTAGTGCTGGGAAATGTTGGGGTACGCTGGGATTTAGGACCCTGGTTTTGGAAGGGCAGCGGGTCTTGAAGACTGAGGGCCGGGGAGGGAGGGAGGACTCTTGGATTCCATTCCAGGCTCTAGATGGGAAAGGGGGCCGTGTGGGTTCAAACTGAGGGGAGTGGGTGAGCTGGGACCTTGGACTCTTGGGTTCTATTCCTGATTCTGGGAGGGGAGTCGGATCCTGGCTAGGGCGAGTGGGTGGGCTGGCAGTCTGCTTCCAGCTCCTGTTCCAAGCTCTAGAAAGGAAGGCCTCGCGGTAGGACTGCTGGGCCCTACTACTATCTTGGGTCAGTCAGGCTTTTCTCCTGTCTGGGTCTCTATTACCTCTCCCACCGAGCACCCAGAACAATGGAGTCTACTGCCCCCCCCCTGATCTGGGCTTTGTGAGATGGATTCCAGCCCTTCACACCCCTGAAATTGCCTGAAGAAATATCCTCTCGCTCATCACATGGGCTGTCACTCTCCCAGCTCGGTGCCCGTCAGGGTGAGTGACAGGCCGGCCACTGCAGGAACTGAGTCTGTGGTGGATCTTTCTGGGGGCAAGAGGAGGAGGATGAAACAGGAAACCAGTTCTCTGCAGGAAGCATGAGGCTCCTGGGTATTTAACCCCAAGAGAGGAGGAGGGAAGGCCACCTGGCCCTGTACTGGGAGCTCTCCTGGGTCCTGAAAGGGAGGGTAGCTTGAACTGAGCATAAAAAAGGAATTACGCTAACACTTTCCTTTGAAAGCCCTTCATTATTCCTAGGGGAGGAGGTGGCCGACACCACTGTTTTGCACTGGGCCCAAATGTCCCTGGATCTGGCGCTCACCCCCCCGTGTCACACTCAGACCTGATGGGAGAGGGGAGGGGAGGGAAGGGGGGCAGCGGTACAATGTTACCAGGCCCCCAAGCTCAGCCCCCTCCTTCCAAACCACAAGGATTTTCTTTCTTAATGTACATTAAAACCCGCGGAGTAAAATACTACTTGCCGGTAACCCTGGTGTAAATTAAGTCCCAGTGTGATCTCTAGAAAGTGATTTCAAAACGTATTACAAGGGAATGGGAGGAAGGGGGTCAGATGCCAGGAGGAGCCAGGGGAGCGTGGGCAGTGTGGTCCCTCGAGCCCAATGGTCCCTTGAGCCCAGCATCCTGTCTTGGATAGCGGCCGATCTTGGCCATTGAGGGGAAGTACCCAACAGGTCATAATGGGGTGATGCATTCCCTGCATTCGCTCCCAGCTCCCAACCAGAGTCCCACATTTCTCTCAAGGGGCCTAACCACATCTCTCTCTTGGTTCATTAAGCCGTGAAGGTCTCCACCGGGGAAACAGCTTCAGCTGAACCCTAGGGAAGCTAATAGGATGCCTGTGGCAGATAAAAGGTAGGATGGGAAACCAAAGGGTGAAAGGGGCATTTCAAGGATGAGGAGACAAAGAATCAGGACAGCTGCTTTCCGTTCCTGGCTCTGCTGCTGCTCTCCTGTCTAGAGAAAGAGGGTGGTTGCTGTATTGGGCCCAAATGAAAGAGATGGAGACCAAGTCATTCAGATGTGGGCCCTGAACAACAAGCCACTTTCTCCAGAGTAGTTTGGAGTAATTCTAGAGGCTGAGGAAGTGGTTTATGGCAGCCAAAATCTTTTACTGGGCCAACTTCTGTTAGTGAGAGAGTGCACGCTGCCAGGCAGACCAGGGCCCTTCCTCGGGCATTTAACAAGCTCTCCTGCGTGACTCTATGATGGCGGTGTCTGGCGGTTAATGTGTTGGACTGGGAGCCCTGTATTCCAATCCTACCTTCGCTGCTTAACTTTGGGTCACATTTCTCTTTTGGCCTCAGCTGCTTGGCTGTAAAATGAGGCAATGGCACCAGGGCTGGGCTTGGAAGCAGAGAAATGGTGCCCTGCTATCCCATTGGCCTACAATCCCAGCATGCCCCATACAGTCCTAGCACATGGCATGGGTTCACATACCGTTTATTTCAATGGGACTTGGGGTGGTGCTCTCTGTTTAGAGGACTGCACCCCAAAACAAATCTAGTCTTCTCAAGATGATGAAGGTAGCCAGCCTATGACCTGGGTTTCTGCTTATACAGGCATTTGCTTCCTCTACAGCAAATAGCCTTGCCCTATGGCTTTCCCACTCAGCACCCTGGACAGCTCTGAGTAACGGCCAGCCTGCTCTGGGTCTTAGCCCACACCCAGTCAATCACAGACTGACTCACTTTCTCAAGCCTGCCTTACTTATACTTCCAGAAGGGGCGGGACTAAGGAGCTGACTGTTCTTAAAGGGGCCATGCTTGCTCTATCACATTGCGCAACTCTGGTCAAATCCCTTTCCCCTCGTTGCGGCTCAGTTTCCCCTCGCTTATCCGTGGGCTATTCAGGACAAGGCCATTTGAATTTGGCCCACGGCCCGGCGGCATGTGAAAATATGCACCACCAGATGTTAGTCCAGGACAACCTCTGAGATCACAGCCCAGGCTAAGGCCTGCCCAACCAGGCCAAAGCAGGCCAGAGTGCACGGGCATGTCTGTGTGGCCACAGCTTTCCCAGCCTGGGCTGGGGGCGCCAGGGCTGTGATTCACCGGCCGGGATTTGGGGCCCCGGGGAATGGTCTCACCAGTCACACGTCTGTTTTTACCCCCAGTGTTCACACATTAACCTAGGGGGTGTGTGTGTGTGAATTGTAAATAGAGCCCCATGATTAATGGCCATTTGGACAGAGATGTGCCTTTGCATCAGTTAGTTACTAAGCTATAAATAAATATACCCAAACTAGGCCTGCAATCCATACAAAAAAAACCTCAGCACAATGGCTTGGCTTCTTTCAATATAAAGCTGCTTTGCCGGATGGGGATCACGAAGCCTTTAATAGCTCCAGCTGAAACTAATGTGTGGGGAAGGTTAGAGAGCAGGTTTTCATTACGTCTATCCCTCCATCCCCTGCCCTTGGGTGTAGGCTCTCCTCTCCCTTCTGCTGAGTCAGGGCTTGAGAGGTGGGACTGGAGCCATGGGCCAGATTCAGGAACTGGAAAGGGGCCCACTAAAAGCACGGGGGCTCCCCTTCTTCCCCCCATCCGTCTGTGCTGCTGATCTGCACCTCCCCTCCCCACCACTGCAAGGTCCCTCCTGGTACTGGGGGGGTTGGCTGCTAGTGAGTCCCCCCCACCCCTGCTGCCGGTCACTGCCTTTCTTCAGATCTGATTGGCAGCTTCGTCACAGCCACCATTTTAGGAAAACCCTGTGTCTGGGAAAGCTTGGGGGTTTAGCAGGGGCTTGAAGAGGAGAGACACCCGCTCCTAAAATTAAGAGGAGATAATCTCTTCCCCTTTGTTACCTCTGTCATTTAGCAGGGAAGTCAGAGTGGGTGTCTCTCCAAGGAGCATTTGCCACTGTTCCAGCTGCCTATCACAGGGCCAAGCATTGCATTCGTTCAAGCAAAGCTGGGAGGAAACTAGCTATGGACGAAACACAAGTTTGCTGCCCAGAACTAATCTGAGGAATTCATCCCTCATCAGGACATCCACAGTGTGGCTGAAAATGCAGCACACAAGGAACACAACGTTCACTGCCATGCCAGTTAGGCTTTGCCAAATCATTATACATCATGGGATCGGGGGCTTTGCTGATCCCTCCACCAGTGCAAAGTGTTGCCTTGCAGGGGGAGCTTTATGTGTCAATTTCACCGGCAGGGGGAGCATTGCATATCAATTTCACCAGCAGGGGGAGCTAGCTTTGCCTTGCAGCTGGAAGCTTTGTGTGTCAATTTCACCAGCAGGGGGAGCTTTGCCTTGTAGCTGGGAGCTTTGCATGTCAATTTCACCAGCAGGGGGAGCTTTGCCTTATACCTGGGAGTTTTGCCATGTCAATTTCACCAGCTGTGTCAATTTCACCTGTGCGCGCTGATATTTAAGGAAGGAAACGGAGGGTCCAGATCCTGGATCTCTACCATGAAGTCACCCCTTATCCTTGTGTGCATGCCCTCCTCTCTGTTCCCTTCCCCTGAGTTCAGCCTTTCCATGTTTGGGTGTAGGAACTAAATCCAGGGATGAGATCCAGGAATTGCAAAGGGGCTGAATAAAAACTAGACATGGGCTGCATTTAGCCCCTGAGCTTGAGGTTTCCCATCCCTGATTCAGGGAAACACCCTCACACTTGGATTAGGAAGGGTGGGGTCAGACAGGGCAGCTGTTGTGCTTATTACCTGATGGGTACTTCTCTGAACTGACTGAGAGTGGCCACTGTCGGAGACAGGATGCTGGGCTCAGCAGACCATCGGTCTGACACCGTGGGTGCTTCCCATCCCTGGGGCAGCTCCAGAGATGCACTCCCTACGTCTGCCCGCTCGCAGTCCCACCTGGATCTGGATCAGAAGGACCCGGCAGGTTCCCTGGTCTGCTTGCATGGAGCCACCCCACCACCATAGAGTTGTGGGCTAGAGCGTCTGCAATGCTATGATGTTGCCCAGGGCAACGGCAGCGACGTTGTTCCGCTTTGGGCCAGTGCCCCGGGTTTGGTTGGCCCGCTCCGCCATGGGGCTCCAGGATGTTCTGGAGCACCGCCGGCGAGGTTGCCTAAGGACAGGCACAGCCTGCTCCCTGCCTGCACATCTGAATGGATGGGCCACCCGGGGGTGAAGCAGGCTGGCGTGCCCAGCAGCGGGGCAACCTGTCCGTTTAAAAACACCCAGTCTGGCACTTCTTATTTCCGTATGTTCCCTTGTGGTCCCAGAACATCTGATTCTTGAATGATTCAAAGTCCAAATGGAGCCCAAGGCTCTTCTGGCAAAGCTGCTCTCTGGAGCCTCTGGCCAATGCAACATTCTTCTCGGCTGTCCCCAAAACCTCCCACTGATTTGAAGGGAGCTGACAAAGAGACATTATTTATGAGACATCCGCAGAGAGAGAGAGAGAGAGCAGCCAATTAAGTGAGATGCGTGGAAAAAAATCATTGGTGAGGGGTGAAGCTTAGCCTGCTGGGTAATTAAAAAGCTAGGTCACTTTGGTTATTTATAATCCCAGACCAAAAAGTATAAAAAGGGGAGCTGGTTCGGATGGAGCAAAGAGGCTTGTGTCTGGGGGAAGAGTGGCACCAGGGGCACAGATGGGTGCGAATTTACCCGGGCTTACATTGGCTATGAGTGGATGGGGCCTAGAAGGCCTTCCAAGCCTGAGCTGAAGTACTCTTTGCTATGCACTTGATTTAAACATTTACTTTGTGTCAGGAATAGAGCACCACAACATATTTAGACAGCTTTAGCACAGCCTTCGAGTGGGCAGGGTTGAGGAGGAAGGAAAAGCACCTCAGAAACAGTCGTTTCTGCCAGAGATTTTCTATAATAGGCCAGAAAGTACAACACTTTTATTAATGTGTCTGGATTGGAGCTGAAATGGTTATCCGCGCAAATATCGATAACAGTTGAGTTTTTTCAGTAACCTAATCGACAGACAACCATCAGGTTCTCAAGTAGCAACTGCTGATGGACTGACTAAGTTACCACATTATTGATTTGCGTAGTTTACCGTGTTTTAGGGCTGAACCCAAGTCAGCTTTTTCTCTTCGCAGAAAAAATTCTGCATTTTCAGAACATCGGTCAAAATTCTGCCTCGGCAGAATTCCATCCAAAGATCTAACTTCCATTGTCCGCCCTGTACAATGCGTGTGCAAAACGGTGGCGCTATACAGGGCGACGCCATTTTGCATGTGTGCAGTACCAGGAGGGAAATCAATTCGATTGGTCTGGCAAAACATGCACTTAATCGTCCAGGATTTGAACTGGTTTTATTGCCGATTGATTATTTTGTCCTGAGCCCTCAGGGGATAGGACAGGATAATAAATTTAAATTAAAAAGGAGTCATATTGCCTCAAACTAGAAAGCTTTTAGCCGCTTCACCTGTCAATAAAGCCGTAGGCGATGACACTTGGGAGAGTGGAGGGTTTGTGTGTTCGACATCTACGCACATGGTTGGCCTGATCCAAATAAAGTCGAGGCTTAGCTCAGACTCTGAGACCTGGTAGGAGGAGTATCTTGTCCAGCCCCCTGTTCTGAGGCAGAACAATTTCAATCTAGATTCTAATTCTATATTTGTCCATTTCCTGACAAATATTTTCCCAGATGTCTCACCAGCGAAGGAGGCGTCACGATCGCCCTCAGCAACTGGCTCCATTGTGCAACTCTTCTTCTAGACAGCAAGTTCTTCCTACTATCTGAATTAAATCTGGTTGTCTGTGACTTAAACTCATCGCCTCTTTTCCTTCCGTAAGTGGAAATGAAGAACAAGTGTTCTCCATCTTCTGTCTGGCAGCCTCTTAGACATTTGAAAAATACTATTGTGTTCCCACTTAGGGGGGCATCCTCCGGTGGGATAGCACGCATGCTAGCAATTAGCACGGGGCTGAGTCCTACTGAAGTGCATGGGATTCCTGTTCGCGATAATGGCTGGCACTTGCTGCCCCAACACAGAATCGTGCCGCCTGCCTTCTTTTCTCTCCGCTAAATATAGTCCGATCCTTCAACCTTTCCTTGTATGGCTTGTGTTCCAAACCCTTCAGCGCAGAGCGTGGCGAAGGCACCTCATATTCTGGGCCATCAGCTCTTTCTGTTTTAGGTGGTTTCCCAAAATGAAGATTCTAAACAAGCGTTAAGTATCACACGTTGGGGCGTGTTCTCAAGACGGTGGTGGTGTGATTCATGCCTAAATTAAGACAGCAAGAGAGCCTACCACTAACCTCCTCCTGTTCATACACGACAGTGTGAACATCCCACTCCCTTCTGATAGTGCCTCCCTGGGCAAGTGGACAAAGCCACCCCATGATTCAAAGTAGGAGCAGGGCATTTCCTGTGCAGAGGAAGTGAGAAGCACTGATGCATTGTGGGAATGACTAAGGCAGGCTTGGAGGAGCTGCTGAAAGTCTCAAGCGTTCACACAAAGCAAAAAAAAAAAAAGTCAGTAGTAACTTAACACTCAGTGGTAACAACCTCCAGTAGCGTTCAGTGCAAACACATGGATGTTACCCATGTAATCGCCCAACAGGTCATGCAAATGCTTTATGCACACCAGGCTTAGGGTAGCTGTGGAGTTCGGTTATCTGTGAATTTTTTTTCTAAAGTCTACAATCAGGTAGGTAGGTGATGTAGACAGTGTAAGTATTTGGGGGAGCATCGTAGGCCATTTTTAAATGGGCCGCGGCAAGGATCAGTGTGTGCACGGGGGGGGGGGCGGGGGAAGGCGGCACGGGGCATGCATACATGGCCGCACACCCATCTCCATCCACCTCCAGGCATGGAGCAACTGCTGGTTTGGCCAATTGCTCCATGGGTGGGGGATGGGTGGCTCGGGAGTGTGCACACCGCACACACGCCCGGCCAGCCGCGGCGGCGTTCACACGGGAGGCGCACACACACACACAGCCGGCCTGTCGTGTAAAAAGGGCCATAGTCTCCTCCCACCAGCCCCGCCTAATTGGGCTGGAGTTATCTGGGCCTGGAGGGGCTTGGTTCTCTAGAGCTGGGGGTGGAGTGTTTGCCTTGTGGAGCTGGGTGTATGCAGGGTTGGGGTTTTCTGGGGGTATTTGGAGTTTATAGGGTTGGGAAGGACAAAGAGGGAGAAGGAAGACAGGCGTGAAGGTGGAAACAAACCTGCAAAGCAAATGAAACTGGATCATTTATTTATTTAGTATTAATTATTCATTATTTTATTATGCCAGCCGGTGTAGCTGGCACTGTAGAATCCACAGTCACAGACAGGTCCCCACCCCGTGGGCTCACAATCTAAGAGACAAGGGAGGGGGAGGCACGGGAAAGGGGAACATCGGGAGAGACAAGAGCAGATTCATGAGGTTGAGAAGGTGCAGGTGAACGCGCTTCCCTTAGTGACAAGGAACTGGAGTCTGAGTGACGGGGGAAGGAGATGCGATTTCACTCATGACAAGCTAGGAAAGGCCTGACAGAAGAGGTAGGTTTTCAGGAGGGATTTGAAAGTTGGGAGGGAGGGAGCAGAAGTCTGGATCTGGCCCTCCTGGATCCAATTCCTACCCCCAAGCACTGAAAAACTGAGCTCAGGGGAAGGGAGCAGAGAGGAGGGCACGCCCGGAAGGAGAGGGGGACAGATCCATGATCTGGACGCGCCTCTTCCTGAGTGCGCCCCTCAAGCACCCCCATCCCCAATCTTGTAGGTTGCCCTCAGTTGGAACAGGTCTTAATTTTCAAAAGAGTTCATGGGAGGGAAACGTTTCCCCAGCCCTGGCTTATGTGAATAAATTGAACAAATTCCATAATGAGTTCAGTTCCATAATTGAATTCCATAACAGAAAACAAAGACAGTTTCTATAGCAAATTTGCACTCTGTAAGGAAGTTCCATAATAATGTGTTGACGTTATTAATTGTGGCCCTATGTGACTAACACTAATCTGTTGGTTGGTTTGTTCTCTGTATCTTTTGTTAGATGCCAAGAGCACATGAACTGGCACGCCGCAGGGTGATATTATGGGTGGCATCGAAGGCTGAGTGTGTTTGTTTTTTTTAAAAATATTTACAATGCCTGAGTATTTAATAATATTTTAATAATGTTTTCAGATATTTTTATTTGGTATTTGGCATCTTTCCGAGACAGCATCCTGTTCCAACATTTATCTTTAAAAAACAACAGCGTTTTACAGCTGCGTAACTTGTCTTTTTAAAAGATATTTTCAAAGGCGCTCTGGAAAACATCTGGGAGCACTGCCAACCGAGTGGGCTGGTCAAACCCGGGCACCAGCCAAAAGTGGCGTAGCGGTCCGTCTGATGCGCGGACCCACGCTGCCGCTCCCCTCCCAGCATAGCGCTGTGGCTGCTCTAGCCCACAACTCTATGGTGTGTGTGTGTGCTCTAGCCCACAACTCTATGGTGTGTGTGTGTGTGTGCTCTAGCCCACAACTCTATGGTGTGTGTGTGTGCTCTAGCCCACAACTCTATGGTGTGTGTGTGTGTGTGCTCTAGCCCACAACTCTATGGTGTGTGTGTGTGCTCTAGCCCACAACTCTATGGTGTGTGTGTGTGTGTGCTCTAGCCCACAACTCTATGGTGTGTGTGTGTGCTCTAGCCCACAACTCTATGGTGTGTGTGTGTGTGTGCTCTAGCCCACAACTCTATGGTGTGTGTGTGTGCTCTAGCCCACACCTCTATGGTGTGTGTGTGTGTGCTCTAGCCCACACCTCTATGGTGTGTGTGTGTGCTCTAGCCCACAACTCTATGGTGTGTGTGTGTGCTCTAGCCCACACCTCTATGGTGTGTGTGTGTGTGTGCTCTAGCCCACAACTCTATGGTGTGTGTGTGTCTGTGTGTGTGTGTGGGTGTGGGTGTGTTAGCATACCTCCCCTTCAAAAGAGGATACTTATGGGAAATACTTGTTGCAGGGCTGCACTGGAACTACGGATGGGAATTTCGGTTTCGGATAAAACCGAAAATGGCCATTTCGGATTAATCCAAAATTCTGGTTCTTTTTCGATTTCGGTACCATCGTATCTTTTGCACTGATTTTTTTGTATTGGACTTTTAACATTCCGGTTTGTCCCCCATTGAAAAAATGCAATGTTAAAAATCCGGTACAAAAATCAATGCAAAAGATACGATTGTACCGAAACCAAAGAAGAACCGAAATTCATGAGAACCGAAACCAAAATTGACCAAAACCAAAATTTTGCCCAGAGTCCCATCCCTAAGTGGAACCAATGCAGCTCTGCACCATGTATTTTTCATAAGGGTCCTCTTCTACAGGGGAGGTACGGTAACAGATCCAGTGTACCCCCAGAGCTCCGGGGCTGGGCAGCCCCACATCGGTCTGAAAACACCCACTGTCTATGGGGCCAGGCAAAAAACGGAGGGCAGGCTGCATTGAAGGGGAGGCAGGGGAAACCCCGGGAGGCCGGATGACAGAAGCGAATGGGCCAGAAGTGAATCACGGGCGGGGCTTTCCCTACCGCTGTCCCAGGCACCGGGATAACGACAGCGCAGACTCCGCTTTCTCGGGCCGCCCTAGGAAACGTCGAGCTATCGAATAAGCAGATGTCCCAATTAAAGGAGAGGTGACCTTCGTCACAATTACAGAGGGCTGTCCTGATTAAGTGGAGCCAACAATCTTAACAATAATGCCACGCTACACGCACTGTGCCGCCGCCGGCAATAAAGTCACGCCGTCGATGCAACACACCTGCCTTGCCTTATGCTCCAGAGGACACCGAATCTCTGAAGGGGAATTACAGGGGCAAAATCTGTGGGAATTATGTTTCCCACCGCAAGACTAAACACTCGCTCGCGCAAACCCACCCCTTGCTGTTCAGCTTGGGGTTGTCTAGTCCTGCAGTAACGCAGCCACACTCATCTGCCGAGTGCCCTGCTGCGTAGGGTTACCATGCCTCCCCTTGGAAAGAGGATGCTTATGAAAAATGCATGTTGTAGGGCTGACCTGGAACCAATGCAGCCCTGCAAGATGTATTTTTCATAAGCATTCTCTTAAAAAGAAGGTATGGTAACCCAAGCTCTGCATGGATGAATGCCATTATGAGTCTGACCGTGGCGGGGAACCTCTGGCCAGTGGGCCAAATCAGGCCCCTGGCTGGTTTTTATTTGGCCCCTTTCAAGCATTGAAAGAGTGAGGTCAGGGGAAAGGTGTGACCATGAGGGCCTGCCCTCAAGCACAGAGGATGGATCCATGGCATAGATCCAGGATCTGGACCCGTCCCTTCCTTCCTTCCTAAGGCACCAAGGCAGGCCTTGCAACATGCATTGTTCATAAGTGTTCCTTAAAAACGTGCATAGGCAGCGACCCTAGGTCCTGCGGTGGCCCCATTTTCCCCAGGACAGTGTGAGGGGCCCCCATTCCCTCCCAGAGGAGCCCCCAATATGGCCCCCTCTAGGGCCCTGCAGAGGGAGCCCCCAAGGAGGTGGGGCTACTGGCCATCACATTTTATTGTTGCTCTGCACCCCACAAATTCTACGGCAGGCCCTGGCCGCGGGCCTCCTCATTACATCAGACTTGATTTCTGAGCCCGGGCAGGGCTGCCCTGCCCAAAAGGTCAGGCAAGGAGCACAGGGCAAGTGTTGCGTTGGCCTGTTTGTATTAGGGGTGGGCATCGGAAGCGAATTATGGATCCGGATCTTTCATTCTGGATTTCATTACCAATCCGTATTACAGATCTATATTTAAATATGTTAAAAATTAAAATAATCATAATAATTAATAAAATTTTTTTTTTAAAAAAAACTGTGCATGCATAAAATAGCCACTGGACCATTCTGTGCACGCGTGGCTTTGTTCAAAATGGCGGCGGCAGTGTCGCTGCCGTTTTGGGAAAGGGCAACCGGTCGCGCATGCGAGCCAACGGGAGAACATTACTCTCCTGCTCCGCGCGCTGCACTGGCTGCCTATAGCGCACCGAGCCAGAGTCAAGGGGTTGGTTTTGGCCTATAAGGCCCTATACGGTTCTTGGCCCGTCATACCTCAGGGACAGCCTCACCCTCCGCGCCCCAGAACGACCCCTTCGGTCCGCCGGGGGCGCCTTCTCGGAGGCCCCCTGTGTTACACCGGGGGGGGGGGGG
>QEPC01008679.1:293971-354397 GCA_003113815.1 Sphenodon punctatus | reverse complement strand
GGCCGGGCCGCGATTATAGAACTCCCTCCCGGAGGAAGCCCGTCTGGTTGTTGGCCTTCTGCCGGGCCTGCAAAACCTGGCTCTTCTCCCAGGCCTTTGGAGGAGGGGAGGGTGGGTTGAGATAATAAAACGTGGGGGGTAGTTGTGTCTTTCAGATGGGTTTTTAAATGTTTTTATTTGCTGTGTTTTATTGCTGTTTTACTTACTGTTTTTGTTGTACGCTGCCCCGAGATGCCCTGGGCATGAGGGGGCGGCTACGAAATATTTATTTAATTTATTTATTTATATTTCTTAGCTGCCCCCTCACGCCCACGGCATCTTGGGGCGGCTTACAATACAAAAAATAGCACAATTAAAATAACATTAAAACACTAATTCACAAAATAAAAAACCTCTAAAATCCTAAAAACCAACCACCCCCCAAACGTTTATCCCACCCCCCCTTCCCCTCCTCCGAAGGCTTGGGAGAACAGCCAAGTTTTGCAGGCCCGGCGGAAGGCCAGCAAACTTGGGGCCAGATGGGCTTCCTCCGGGAGGGAGTTCCATAAACGCGGCCCGACCACCAAGAACATCCTCTCCATTGTGGCCTCCCACTTTACACGAAGGACCTCCAAGAAGGCGCCCCCGGCAGACCAAAGGGGTCGTTCTGGGGCGCGGAGGGTGAGGCGGTCCCTGAGGTATGACGGGCCAAGACCGTGTAGGGCTTTATAGGCCAAAACCAACACCTTGAATCTGGCTCGGTACGCTATAGGCAGCCAGTGCAGTGTGTGGAGCACGGGGGTGATATGCTCCCGTCGGCTCGTCCCTGTCAGGAGACGAGCCGCCGCATTCTGCACCAGCTGCAACCTCCAAACCAGCGTCAAGGGAAGCTCCACGTAGAGCGTGCTGCCCTAGTCCAGCCTCGAGGTGATGAAGGATGGATGAGGGTGGTCAGGTCCGGTCTGGAAATGTATGGACGTAGCCTCCGCACAAGTTACAGCTGGCGGAAGGCAGCCTTAGCCACCGTCTCCACCTGCCGATCTAGGCAGAGATCTGAGTCCAATAACACTCCCAGACTCCGAACCTGCTGGGTCACGGGAGGGCGGACCCCCTCTATGAGGGGAGCCAACACCTCCCTCGCCCTACCCACCGCCATCACCTCCGTCTTATCAGGATTAAGCTTCAGTCTGCTCTGCCGTAACCAATTCACCACAGCCTCTAAACATTGGGACAGCACTGAGATGGCAGGACCTCGGTCGGATGAAAAAGAGAGGTATAGCTGGGCATCATCCGCATATTGGTGGCAACGTACACCAAACCCTCTCACGATCTCCCCCAAGGGCTGCATATACACGTTAAACAATAACGGAGACAGAATAGAACCTTGCGGAACGCCACAATCCAGGGCCCGGGACTGGAAGATTCAGCCCCCAGGACAACCCACTGGCCTCTCCCCGAGAGGAATGATCGGAACCACCCTAAGACGGTCCCGTACAGACCCCCCCAGGGCTCGCAATCGTCTCAACAGCAGCCCAGGGTCCACTGTATCAAAAGCGGCCGAGAGATCTAGCAGGATCAGAAGTGTTGAGCGTCCTGCATCCATCTCCCGGCGGGGATCGTCCACCAAGGCCACCAACGCTGTCTCTGTGCCATAGCCAGGGCGGAACCCTGATTGAAATGGGTCAAGGAAACCAATGCTGTCAAGATAAGCCTGGAGCTGCAGTGCCACTGCCCGTTCAATAACTTTCCCTAAAAAGGGACGGTTAGAGACAGGTCGGTAGCTGGCGAGCGCGTCCACATCCAAAGATGGCTTCTTCAGCAGGGGGCACACCACGGCCTCCTTGAAACCGGGAGGCAAATTTCCCTGCCGAAGCGATGCGTTGATTACCCTCGCCAGCAAAGTCTCCCTGGAGGCTTTCACCAACCAGGACGGGCATGGATCTAATTCACAACTGGTGGCTCTAACAGACCCCAGGACATCCACAGCATCAGCTGGCTTCACTTCCTGAAACTCAACCCAAGAAGATGGACCAGACGGAGCCTCCATCACCTCATGCTCAAAAACTACTGAAACTAATCCAGTGTCGAAAATGCTCTGGATCCGAGCAATCTTGTCTGCAAAGTAGATGGCAAACTCCTCACAGCGGGCCTGGGACAAGTCCCCATCCAGGCGGAGGGAGGCCGGACTGACCAGCCCCTGCACTACCTGGAACAGCTCCGCTGGACGCGACTTTGCAGGTGCTATGAGGGCGGCAAAGAACTCTTTCTTTGCCGTCCTCACAGCCTCAACGTAGGAACGCAAATGGGCCCTATGGAGAAGTCGGTCGGATTCAGCATGAGTCCGACGCCAGAGTCGCTCTAGCCGCCTACCTGCTGTTTCATACACCGCAGCCCCTCAGTAAACCAAGGGGCCCCGCGGTGACGAGACAGAGGTAGAAGATGTGTCAGAGCCACCCTGTCAATGGCCTCCCCGAGCAAGATGTTCCAAGCTCAGACGAGTTCATCAACAGAGTGGCCGTCAAGGTCTAAGGTTAAATCCCCCAAATATAAAGAAATAAAATATAAACAAATAATAACATGGCCGCAGCGTATGTACAGTCTGGCTGGCCTTTTCCAAAATGGCGGTGACATTGCCACCACCATTTTGGAAAAAGGTCCATTTTGAAATGGTCCAGTGGCCATTTCGCGTATGCATGTTTTAAAAAAATTATTATTATTTATAGCCTTTAAAACAAACCGCAGGTGTGTTGCGGTTCTGTAGGATTGATATGGATTCATCCGTAACTGCCCGTTATGAACGGTTAATGGATGAATCCAAATCCGTGATGCCCGTCTCTAGTTTGCATGTGTTTGGCGCCTCCCTGAAAAGAACGCAGCAGCATTTGGGCGCAGCACAAGGCTGAAGTGTGACTTTGGGCCCCTGTCCCACAGGGACTCACATTTTGACAGGGCTACCCCCTAAAACTGTGTTGTGGGAAGGCAGCAGTCAGTCTTGGCCTGGAAAGCTGGTTATTTCCGAGCCTGGCAGCGATGAGAAGAAGTAACTGTGTCTGGGAAGCTTGTCTGAGCTTCAGATAATGTAGCGGGGTCGCTCACGATGTGCGGGGTCATCGTTGTTCTGGGAAGCATGCAAAGCTGGAGGCTGAAGGGATTAACAATCCCTTACAGCCTACAACGGGAACAGTGCATCCCTTGCATGCAGAATGCAGGAGACGGTCCTGCCTGGATCCCTCCCTCTCTCTGCAGAGGGCTCGTGAGACAGTGAGGTCGGATGGGAACGTTGCTCCTTCTCTGCTAGTGAACTCACCTGCCCCAGAGTCTTCTGCTTCCTAAACTCTCTTTGTCCCCTTTCCCATGCACAACCTTCAAATCCCTCCTAAAATCCTCTCTCTTGCACCAAGCTTTCCCTTTCTCCTCGCCCCCATAGGGCCGTGTGTTTATGCTGCTGGGTGGGCAGGGCCGAAACCAGGAGGCCTTTTGTTCTTGAGAGATTTCGGGCTGGGCCTGAGAACCCACCAGATACTGCGCAAATCAATCAATCAATCGATCCCTGCACAGGCGCAGAAATGGCCAGTGCGTCACTGCCCATGCGCAGACCGGCTGTCCTTTTCCAAAATGGTGCCGACCCTGCTGGCGCCATTTTGGAAAAGAGCTGTGCATCCTCAGAACAACCCTGGTGGCCATTTTGCGCATGTGCGGTGATTTTGTTAAAATATTTGCCTCCTCCTTGGTTCCCCCGTTCTTCCACAGAGAAAGGGAGCAGCGAGAGACCCGGCAGCTGGAGCAGCTAGGTGAGTACATGACGGAGGAGGGGGGAGGGCTGTAAAAGGCTCTTTTTTGTTGCTTTTCAAGTGCGGGGGGAGGGAGGGCTGCCGCGAGATATTTGCTCTTCTCACCGAGGCACTTTCTCAGCTTGTTCTCATTGACAAGAATGAGCTGAGAAAAGCGAGAATCCGAAAATCGCGTTCTAGCCCTAAATGAAACCCACGTCAGTTTGGCCGTTTGGGTTTAGATGACAACAGGGAGACGGGAAAGCCAAAGGAACAGGATGTTGCTTCCCCGCTGGGCCAGCCTTACTATAGGGCGACCTGGAGCAGCGCCCCAGGCCCTGTTCTTTCTGAGGGCCCTGCAGTGGCCTCTGTTTTCACCAGGACCGGTTGTGGGGGCACCACTCCCACGCAGTGGGGCCCCAAACGTGATCTCCTTCAGGGCACCGCAGAGGTTGCCCCCAAGGGGGAGGGGCCACCAGTGGCCTTGCATTTCATCTTCGTCCTTGGCCCTGCAAATCCGAAAGCCAGCCCTGCATTCCCCGCCCCCCGCTGTCCCTTCTGTGTGAATGGGCTTGGGGTTATTCCAACCGTAGAAGGAAATCTAATAAAGATAAAGCTTTAAAATGAAAGTTCCCCCCTGGGAGGTCGCATGCCAAGCGTTGAGCTCAGAATTAATTAAAGACAGATGAATCTCCTAACGAGAGGTTCTGATAATGGCTTCCGGAAGTCAAGACGAGTGCAGCACTGCTAGAAGACAACTCGGCAGGAGCTGATGAGACAGGGGCCTCCTGGAGTCAGGGTAAGAAGAGGTGAGGAGGTGCGACGGTGGACATTTTGGAACTGGCACTCCTGGGATCCATCCCTGGCTCTAGGTCTAGTAGGTTAGAGCAGGGGGAAGAAAACCAGGACTCCTGGGTTCTCTCCCAAACCCTGGGAAGAGAGTGGGGTCTAGTGGGTGAGCGCAGTGATGGTAGGGTGGCCTTATCTCCCCTTTAAAAGAAGACGCTTATGAAAAATACATGGTGCGGGGCTGCATTGGTTCCAGTACAGCCCTGCACCATGTATTTTTCATAAGTGTCCTCTTTTAAAGGGGAGGTATGGCCGCCCTAAGTGATGGGGCTGGGTTAGTAGCCAGGACTCCAGGGTTCCCTCTCCGGCTTTGACGGGGGGCTAGTGGATTAGAGCAGGAGGGGCTGGGAACCAGGTTTCCTGGGTTCTTTGGGAGGGGAGTGGGGTCTAGTAGTTTAGAGCAAAGGGGGCAGGGAGTGAGAATTCCTCAGCTCTAGAAAGAGAATGGGGTCTAGTGGGTGAGAACAGGAGATGAGGGAGCCAGGATTTCTGTGTCCTCACCTAAGCTCTGTCAGGAGAGTGGGGTCTAGTGGGTGAGAGCAGGAGGGCTAGCAGCCAGGACTCATGGGATCTCTCCCCAGCTCCGGCAGGGGAATGGGGTCTAGTGTAGGAGTTTCTACCCTGCTTGACTTCCTTTTGAGATTTTAATATAATCCTGTGACCCCAGATGGCAACAAAGACATGACAGGATATCAAATATCATTTGGGATTTTGATCCCATAAATGAGATATCCTCTTGTGGGGTCCCAACCCGCAGTCTGGGGCCTTCTAGTCTACTGGGTTCAAGCAGGAAGAACTGGGGGTCATAACTCCTGGGTTCTCTCGTGAGTTACAGGGTGACAGTAGAGTCTAGTGGCTCAGTTTCGACAGTCAGGATTCCTGGGTTCTCTCATGAGTTACAGGGTGGCAGTACAGTCTAGTGGCTCAGTTTCGACAGTCTGGATTCCTGGGTTCTCTCATGAGTTACAGGGCGGCAGTAGAGTCTAGTGGCTCAGTTTCGGCAGTCAGGATTCCTGGGTTCTCTCATGAGTTACAGGGTGGCAGTAGAGTCTAGTGGCTCAGTTTCGACAGTCAGGATTCCTGGGTTCTCTCATGAGTTACAGGGTGGCAGTAGAGTCTAGTGGCTCAGTTTCGACAGTCAGGATTCCTGGGTTTCACGCTCACTGCAGGGAGGAATAAGGTTGCCACTTCTCCAGGCCTCAATTTCTTTGGACCAGCCAAGGGAGTCTCCGGTTTCCTGCAGCCTAGAGAAACCGTGGGACTTCTGGGTGTGGGCCCTAGGGAATTTCCTGCCCCTATGGATCATCGTGATACCCTGTAAGGGGCGGAGGTATGTCCCAAAGGGGCGTGGCAGCCCCATTTGCCCTGGCTCCACGAGTGTGGCTCCGCCTCCTCTGGATGACGTTCCCGGGGGAGGTGGTAATCCTAGGGAGGGAAGAGGAGACTGGGAGGGTCAGGCCTCCTGGGTTTTGTAATACTCTAAAGCTGCAGTGAGCCCGACGTGCACGTTGGTCTGGGGCGGGATGTATTTTTTCTCTCTCTCTCCTTGATGAACAAGGCAAGGCAGGAAATTGTCTCTGAGTTTACAGATCAGCCCTAATTAACCTCGATTGTGCTGAGGCAGCGCTTCCTGCCAAGAGTTATTGCTATCTCTCCAAATTCATCGACAGAAACCCCCTGCAGCTGGTAAATAATGCAATTAGCAGCTACGCCGGCTGATCGACATTGCTAGGTCAGTCGAGAGCTTGGGGCCTTTTTCCACTGCTTTCTGCTTTGCTCATTGTTGGGGGGGGGGGGAGATTTCAAACACCATCCTAATAATTATAGGGGAGCAGTGGGGTTCAGTGCCAGGGGCCTTTGGAGAGAGAGTTTCTATTTCCAGCTCTCCCACTGTCTTGTTGGAGAGCAAGTCTGTTTATCTTTGTAGTAGGATTTCACACTTCCCTTCCCAGCTCTGGGAGGAGAGTGAGCTCTATTGCTTAGAACAGGGGTACTAGGAGCTGGACAGCCTGCTTTCTATCCCCAGCGCTGGGAGGGGAGCGGGACATAGTGACTTGAACGGGGACGGTTTGGGAGCTACAACGTCTGAGTTTTAGTCTAAGTTTTGGGAGGGGAAGAAGGCCTAGTGATTAGAACACGAGCGTGGACTCCGAGTTTGTTCCTAGTTTTGAAAGGGGAGTTGAATGTAGTGGTCAGAACAGAGCAGCCGTGAGTCTGGACAACTGGGTTTATCCCTAGCTCAGGAATTAGGGTCGACTGGTTAAAGAAGGTGGTGGGGGAGGAGTGGGAATTCTGTCCTACTAGTTCGAGCAGGTAGGGGTAGGAATTAGCATCTATGGGCTAGAGCAGAGCCAAGAGAAGAGGGCTGGTAGCCAGGACTCCTGGATTCTAGACTCTAACCCAGGGGAAATCCCTTTCAACTCTTTCCCCTTCTCTTCATTGCATAGACTCGCCTGCTTTCTGATACTGAAGCACCTGGCATGTCAGGGCCCAGAAAGAGCAGAGTTCAAACCCTCTCATAGTTATGAATTCATTGGGTGTCCTTGGGCAAAGTCACTCTTCTCAGCCTCAGTTCCCCATCTGTAAAATGGGAATAACAATGGCCTACCCCACAGGGTAGTGGTGAGGGGTGAACTAATCTTAATAATAATAATCTTTATTTTTATATAGCGCCCACCTGCCATGGCTCTCGCATCGCCTTACATATAACACAACTTTTAATCCTAACAACCCTGTGAAGTAGGTTAGGCTGAGAGAATATTGTGACTGGCCCAAGGTTGCCCAGGGAGTTTAGATAAGGATTGTAAAGCACTTTGAACGCTGAAAGTGCTAGCAAAATAAAATAATAATAAATAAATAAGAGTTGAAATCCACTCATCCCAATAATAATTTCTCCTCCGCCCCCGCCCCTGTGGTTCTGGTCCAGTGGGATGGGAGCTGCATCTCAGACTCCGCCACTGCAGCTGTCCCACACCCGCCGTCTCTGCGTCTTTGCTTCACAAGCAGCCTCACCCGCTCCGGCGTTTTATTAGTTCTTACTTTTAGCTTTAATTCTCTGCCTCATTGAGTTTGCTAACAGGAAGGGGGAATGCTCAGGTGCCTGCAGCAGGCAGCTGAGCTGAAATTGGCAGGGACAAGATGCGGGCAACGAGCCAGCCCCCCGTGCTAGGATCGGAAATACCCAGCCTTGGATAGCCCCGCACTGAGCGCTCTCCAACCGGAGCGTGTCTTTTATTAGAGATGCTCAATCTCAAGGCAAAGAATATCCCCCCCGATATTGGGATATTCCACCCCCGCCCCTCGCAGGCCGTGAACTGTTTCCCCTCCCTGATAACAATCTCCCCCAGGAGTGGGGAAGCTTTTCCTTCCCGGGGGCCACTCTGAACATGATTACAAGTTCCATGGGCTGCATTTAAGGTGGCCACGTCTGCAAATGTTGACGGGACACTTAAGAAAAAGACATGTTGCGGGGCCTACGCTGGTGCCTTAGGCCAATGCAGGCCCTGCAACATGTATTTTTCATAAGTGTCCCTTCAACAGTTGCATAGGCAGCAAGCCTAGGTTGTGCAGGAGATGGGGGTGGGGGGTGCTCTCAAGAAAAGGAGGGTCGAGCAATGGATCTGCCCCATCCCCTTGGGTGCACGTCCTCATCTCTGCTCTCTTCCCCTGAGATCAGTTTTTCAGTGCTTGGGGGTAGGAAATGAACCCAGCAACCAGATTCAGGAGCTGGACAGGGACCGCACAAACATTTGCTAAGGGCCGCATTTGGCCCCCAGATCCCCCACCCCTGACCCACGCCTTGTCCGGCTTCAGCCCCCAAATGCCAAATCCTTTCCTACAAGGCTCAGGACTTGAACCAGCAGCACTGGACAGTTCAGCGCCTCAGAGAGAAATCCCAACACTATCTGGTCTGGGCCGCCTCCCCCAGGTACTGGACTGGCCCCTGCGGTCATCGGGGGATGCCCTTCTTGTGGTCCCCTGAGTCTTCCGGGGGGGGGGGGCACGCAGGGGAGGCCGCACCGAGGCTGTGCAACTCCCTTCTGGTGGGGGTGGGTCCGGCCCCGGATCGTCCCTCTTTTCGAAAAAGCTGTAAGACTTGGCTGTTCTGCTGGGCATTTGGCGGGGGAGATGGGTAGACGGTGGGGAAGGAGAGGGATGGGGGGGGGGGAGTGATACGTTTTTATAATTTTATAATTTTTCTAGCTTTATCATTGTTGATTGCTGTTGTTGTAAGCTGCACTGAGCTGCCTGTGGCGAGAGGGGCGGGATATTAAATCTTTTAATTAATAAATAAATATTTATTATTATTATTCGCTTTTATATAGCGCCAGCAATGTACCTGGCGCTTTACAGAGAATAAAATAGACACGGTCTCTACTTGTAGCTATTGGTGGGATTTCTCTGTGAGTACGGCTGCGGTGTGTCGGGTCCTGCAGTGGTGCAGGGGGCTGGACTGGATGTGACCCCTGAAGCCCCTTCTAGCTGTATGACTCTGAGTCCACAGAGCCACTGTAGCACCCTGCGTTCGCTCCCCCCCCCCCCTCCCAGTGCCCTGTTTATGCATCCGAGACCCCTTTGAGCTGCACAGGGATTTTAAAACAAGCCACGACAAATTCACAGCCCCTGCAATTCTGACATATTGTCGTTTTTTTTGATGGGAGTGTCACATAAATAAAATAATAAACCTTTTCAATATATACATCCAACCTCTGCGTAGGAGTTGGGGATGCTCTCAAGGAAAGGAGGGTACAGCAATGGACCAGCAATATATTTACATTGATCTCTCTCTCTCTCTGTAAATAGATTGCTGTGCTATTAACACAAAAGCTGCACAGGTCACCCCAAGCAGGGAGCCTGGGGAAGGAGACTTGAAAGCCGTGGAGCCCGCACTTCGGAATCGCCGCATTAGTCTGCTCTGTCCCAGCGCTGGGCTGGGAGTTCGTATTCAGGAGGTGTCTAACGTGTCCCCTGAGTCCTCTTCCAAGCCTGCTAACATTAAACAGCCTTTGAGTGCCCAGGAGTTTCTCCCGGAGAACGTACTCCTGCCCTGCCATCAAACACTCCTTAACCCTTTTTATAAACCCATCCAGCTCCTCATGCCTCTCGCTGGCAGGTAGGTCCCTCGTCTCTGCACGCTCCCCAGGTTTCCTACCGTGTGGGCCCCAGCACTGGGCACGGTGCCACAGTCTCCCTCGTGGGGTTACACGGAGAAAATCCCCCTCCCCCTCTGCTGCTACTATCGGCTGTAAATACCTCCCGACATTTTGGGCGGCCAAAGAGGAACTAGCCGTGCCCCTTGCAGACATTTACACTCTCGTGGAGCAATACTCCAAGAGCACAAAGCAGGACAGATTTCTCATTTTTGTCATTCTATCCTCTCCCCCTTGACTGCTCAATTTCTTTCTCCTGGGAGGCAACCAGGGGGCGCCTGAGGCTTGGACGCCAGACTCTCCCTCTCTCCTGAAAGACTTTGACCCCTCAAAGAGGGACAGTGGGATTCATCACCCAGAGAGGGCCCGCCCCTCCTCGATAAGAGCGGCTGGGAGTACGGATGCAATGCTAGCCACACACTTACCCATCAGGGCTGTTCGCGCAAACACATTTTGTGCCACTCTTAGCATGGGCTGTAATCCTAGGATGCAGAATTGCAAGTATCCTGTAGTAGCTGCTGCCACGTAGCCACTATTACGTGCAGATGAGCCTGCGCTGCCCCACGTCTGGTCGGTGGTAAGGATCCGTTGTATCTCAAGGGTCTTTCCAGCCAACCGCCGGAGAGAGGTGATGACCGGATAGCCACAGAAGCCCGTGGCAACGTAAAGCCAGCAATGCGCCTTGGAAGGCATGAGCAATTTCAACCCGCGATGGATTTTCATGATGTCTGGTATCGCCCGTGCTGCCCGCACGTGGGTCACATGAGCTCCCGTAGTCACCGCGTGGGGCTGACCGCGATGCTCTCAGCATCTGATGGAGTAAGCCAGGGGCGCGGCACCTCTTCCCTCCCCAGGGTCACTTTGAGGTTCGGTACAAGCTCCGAGGCCCACATAGGAATTTAGGGCGGGAGTGTTTCAGGGGTGCACGCAGAGGAGAGTCATGGGGAGTTAACAGACACCAGAAGCGCTCCCTACGAGTGGGTGTTGTGTGAGCGTTACACTCGCCCACAAGCTGGGAGTGCGGAACCTAATACACAAACAGGATTGGACCAGGGGGGGTGGGGGTGTACCCTAAGGTGCAGCAGGGAGGCAAGGGGTTTCCTCTCCTCCTCTGCTCATGTCCCTCTCTTGTGAGCCCTGGGCAGTCATTTTAAGGCAGAGAGGGAGAGTCGGGCGGGTGGGGTGGGGGGATTGCTGCACAGAGAGATCTCCCAAGCACAGACCTATTCAGAGCCTATTTGCTGATCAATTCACACCCGAACGAGCCCCAAACCCTGCTCTCTAGCCCCGAACCCGTTCCTATCACAGCAACAGGAGCTACAACCCGTCACTTACTCCGTCCTCCCCAAACACACACCAGCTCCTCCGCAGCCTAATAGATGGCACACCAACAAGTGGGTACACATTAGCCAGCATCAGCCCGCATAGCGGGCTCCACATCCTCTGGGTGTTTTTAAATGAGATGCTACCGCGCAGGGCCACTCAGGAGCCGCTCATCCGGTCACCCGTCTGAGGGGGGGTGCAGGGGCATGCGCGCTCCTGTGAGCCACACTGCACTTACTCATGGCCACTCACGGCACACTGCCAAAAAAATCCAGAGTACGCCGTGTGGGGCAAGCGCATGGCAACGGACACCCACGTATCCCCAGCTCATATGAACTGGGGCGGCCACCCACGCCAGCAGGCCGATCGGTCTGCCGCTCAGAGGCACCGTGGGTGAGGGACATGGCCTTTGCAAGTCATAGGAACTGGCCACGAGGAGCGCTGGGGAGTCCGGGTTCTCTGGTGCTCACGCCCTGAACATGTTCATTGTAAAGCTTCCCACTCCTGCATGGTCCGTGGCTGGAGGATTGCGAGGCACCTGCCGCGGTAGCCGTGCCAAGAGCCACCCATTCAAATCCCTCCCCACTCGCTCCATCTGAGTGGCTCAGCAGTTACGAACCCCCCTCTCCCAAACCTTCCTCATTTAAAAACATTCTCTGACCCAACGCCATGGGGGGGATCGTGACCATCTAATAGACAATCATGAAAACACCCACTCATCCAGGGCTGTGTTGTTTATTAATGCACGAGATCCTGGTCCTCTGCCATGAATCTGTCCCCTATCCCTGTGTGTAAGCCCCCATCTCAGCTCCTTTCAGCGCTTGGGGATGGGGCAGGAACTGAATCAGGGGTCGGATTCAGGAACGGGAGAGCGTCCAAACATTCTCAACGGAAGTGCTACTTCAGTGTAATTAGACTGCCTGAATTTAACTGAATCAAAGTAACTACTACCCCACTTTTGGTAGCGTTCAGATGAACCGCTCAAATGTGGAGTAGTGTCGCGGCAATTCTCCTCCGGTGGCAAGGTCTCTAGGTGGATTTCAACTGGGATTCTGACTGCAATCTTTTCCGACTGGAATTCTGACTAGGGGGGGCCAGCAGTCTTGTTCTATACAGGACGGTACTGAAGTTTTTGTTTGAAGGGTGTCCTTTCCCTATGCATTTTTGTCCTGTATTTTCCCCACGCTGCTGGCGCTGCCACTTTCACCCCCGCTCCCCCCAGATGTCATGATCTCATGTGGACTCAGAGATGAGCCGCGGTCCCAGCACTGTGTGGGGGAAACGCTAGAATTACCCTAATGTCTGGATTTTCCAGGACGTAGCCACTTTTTTGATCCACCCCAACCCCATTCCGGTGGATTTTTAAAACCTGCACCCATGGCCTGGATTTTGCTGCTACCGCTGCATCCCCTTCCCCACCGCTCATCCGGCGCTTGGTGCTCAGCCCCCAGCTGGGGGGGGGGTAGGAACCCTGAGCCGGCTACACTCTTCCTCGGCTGCTGCCTCCTTCTTCCCCGACCACCGCCACTGGTCCTGACTGCGCTTGGGGGAGCAGGCAACGCCGCGTTCGCAGAAGCCCTGGTAGTTTAGTTTAATAAGCTTACTGTATAGCAAAAGCCATTACAATCATTTAAGAAAACAATCATCCATAAATCAGCACTACATAAGCAGTGAAACAATTTACAAACAGACCTAAACAGACCTTACTCCTAGTTTGATTCTCAGATTGTAAGCCCTAGGGGCAGGGACCGTGTCTATTTTATTACTTTGTAAAGTGCCAGGTACACTGCTGGCGCTATATAAATGTTTCTTAATAATAATAATAATAATAATAATAATAATAAGACATATAAACTCTCCTAACTTTGGCAGCTACACACAAACAGTTTGCCACCGAAAGAGTAACCACAGAGGATTTATCGACTATACCTATCTGTTGACCTTCCTGGTTGTTGGCATAATAATAGATCAAATCAATTGAAGTCGAGGCTCCTCATACAATTTACAATATAACAAAATATGCGCCCCGGACTCAAGCAAGCCCTAGTCAAATAAGGGACCCCTCTATAAGGCCCCTTCAGAACTGCAGTTGGCAGGACATTAAACCTTGCCCGCATAAATATGTTCCTTTGAGTTAAATTCAGGAATATCCATACGAGACAGAGCCTCCACAATAAAAGAATAATGAGCAGAAGCCTGTGTTGATCTCAAGATAGTTAGATCAGCTTGGCGAGCATTGTCAAATAGTCACTGTCAAGAAATGCTGGTAAGTTTCCAGGCGGTGCCACACGCGCAGGTGTACCAGGAGGAAGAGGAGCCAGGAAGGGGGATGGGGGAGTGGATCAGGTGAGGACAAGGCACCTGGCCAGCACGGCTTGTTGGAGCAAGGAGGCAGTGGTGGCTGGAGGGTGAGTGGCTCCGGGGAGACCCGCAAATTTGAACTGCGTCCCCAAAGAGCACCGAGGGGAGGGGGGGGGAGTCTGGCTCCAATCGGGAGAGGCTCTCCCGTGGGTCCCCCCCGCCCGATCCCATCCTCAAACAGGTGGCTCCCCCTTCCCTAGTGTGCCACCCCAGCTGGGGTGGCTGCAGAGTCCCAGCCAGGAGCGGTCCCAGCTCCCGCTCCTCCCTCTCTCCCTCCATGTCCTGTATTCTGGGGACGCATGAGTGGCTGCCCTAATTCCGTCGCAAATACTGGACAACTGTTTCGTTTTCCTAGAAATGTCCGCCAAAAAAAGGGAACTAGCACGGCCGTGACTCTGTGCTCCCCAGACGCCAGATCCTGCTCTCTGCTTGGCGTCAATGTGGAGCAAAGCCAAGCACGCCCGATGCATTTCCACTGACGCACCCCAGCAAAGGTCACCGACTACCGATTTCACCTGTGTGCCCGAGAAACACCCTTCCTCCTCCCTGCATGTCTGCACCTCACACCTCCCCTCTCGCACGGCAGAGACTGGAAATGTCACAGCGGCACCCAAGTGACCGGGGCACTGGGAGGGGGGGAAGGAGCTGCAGGCTACACACACACGCTGTTTTACTTACAGGATTTCGAAAGGGCACTAAGAATTCCCTACGGATTCCACCCATTGACCGTATCCCCCCAGTGAATGTCAATTCACAAGGAATATTCTACAAGCAGCAGGATTTTGTTCTGACAGTGGGGATCAGATTATTCCTATTACGGCTGCTCTCTGGCTGAAGCCACGACCCCATTGTGCCAGGAGCTGCACAGACAGAGAGACAGTCTCTGCCCCAAAGGACTCCTATTCTGAACAGACGAGGGGTAGAAGAGTGTAACAGGGATAATATTGAGAACTGGCCCTTTAAGAATTATTGCCAGCAGGAAAGGTGCATGTGCATCGCTGGACAGAGGATTGCGCCTTAAGCGGGCACCAAATAAGCTACAGGCACTGAAGGGAGAAAGGAGAACACCTAATATGGTTCAGCTGTGAAAGTCTGGATGACTCAGCATTTAACAGAGGAAACCCTCAGTTCGGGGAGTTGGTTGGAGAGTAAGGAGTAGCTGGCTGGGATCCCTTCAAGCCGAGAAGCAGAACTGGGAGAAAGGACTTGTTCAAACAGGCTCTCCTAGGAAAACAACAGGAGGTAGGAAACCTGAGCCTCAAGTGAACCAGAGAGGATGTCCAGGTGGAAGTGTTCCTTTTATACGCTGATAGACTATACTAACTGTTGGTGGCAAGGGCTGGCTGTAGGGGAGGTGTGGAGGCCAGAATCCCAAAGAACCTATGTGTTGGCTAGGGTTGCCAACTATGTGAATTTTAAAGGAACACTTATGAAAAACACATGTTGCAGACCCGTCTTTTTCATAAGTGTTCCATAAAAACTTGCATAGGTGGTCACCCTAGTGTTGGCTGAAGGGCATATGTGCCAGAATCTAGCCGCCTGTGTGCTGAGCTCATACTGTTTGCCTAGGACTGGGCTCTTATTGGACTCCGTGTGGCAGCTGCATGACAGTTAATTCCCCAAACCACTTTAGAGTGGCAGTCCTCCTAGGATTGTAGATGCCACAGCCACAGAGAGGAAAAAGAAGCCCAGAGAGAAGGTAAGGGATGTGCTGAAAATTGGAGGCAAAGCTGGGAGCATCATGTGTATGAGCACTTAAACTGGATTAGTGAATCCAGATTAAGCCCCTATGTGGACAGATTTATTTTGGATTTGTTTGTGCTAGCTTGGTTCAATTTACTGAGGAACAAGAGAAGTGCTGTATTGGGTCAGACCACTGGTCCATCCAGCCCAGCATCCTGTCTCTGACAGTGGTCAATCTCTTTCTCTTGGGAGAAGTACCCAACAAGTCATAATGGGACCTATCCTCTAAGAGCTTATCCAATCCCTTTTTAAATACAGTTAAAAATAATAAAAACCATACTGGTCTGAACTTGTATGGCTCTTTTTCCTGAGTATTGAGGGGGTTTGAGTGGAGGAGGAATAAAAACCCCAGCCCCAAAGCTAAGAGTGCACAGATTTGCACATTGCAATCCGTTTGGGATTATGTTGCTCCATGGATTTTATACGATTATTTTAAGAGTGAATGGATGTGGTGTCAATGGCCGTGTGCTTGAAACCAGCCAATTACTGTGCATACAAACAATGCGCGGAACTCTTCTATGGGGAATCCCCCCACTGTATGGGCAACTCCTGGTTAGTAGCTCACCTTTCAAAAAAACGTTTACACTGGTCTGACGTACAGCCCAATTACAGTCTCCAGAACACTCATTACTCAACAGATACCCCCGCTGGGGCACAGCTAGAACAGGTACAGCTGCCCCGGGGTCCACGAGCCGGGGGGGGGGGCACACGCATGTATAATGTATCTACACACTGGAGTGGATGGCCCCACTGGAGGGGGGCGCATTCCACCTTCTGCACCGGGGCCCCTTCCCACCTAACTACACCCATTAACCCGTAGCAAAAAAGTCGCAACCGGTGTGTTTGTGGTCAGAAATGTAGATTTGCTGTAACTCTTGTCACTGAATGTCACCAAATTTGGAGACGCTGCCTATTTTAATGTATATATTTATATTTATAAAACAATTTTCTACCCCGCCCCTCCTGCTCCAGGCAACCCGGGGTGGCTTACAGTGTAAAAACATATAAAACATATAGAATCAAAAACAATACATTCAACGAGAAGGCAGACAGAACGCTGGCCCCACCCTACACCCCATCTCCCTCGCCAAACGCCCGGCGGAAGAGCCAGGCCTTGCGCATACGATGGAAGGAAAGGAGATCCGGGGCCAACCAAGGGAGGGAGTTCCGCAGCCTAGGTACGGCCACCAAGAACGTCCTCTCCATAGTGGCCCCCCAGGCCACACAAGGGACCTCGAGAAGGCCACTCCCGGCCGACCGCAGAGGCTGCTCCAGAGCACGGGGAGAGAGGCAATCCTGCAGGTAAGTCGGGCCAAGGCCATTTAGGGCTTTATAGGCCAAACCCAACACCTTGAAGCAGGCTTGGAAGACTATAGGCAGCCAACGCAGTGTAATGTGCTCGCGGCGACCCGTCCTCATAAGGATACGGGCCGCCATATTCTGCACTAGCTGCGGTCTCCGGACCGTTGCCTCCATGGGTAGCCCCACGTAGAGCACGTTGCAATCGTCCAGTCTCGAGGTAATGAAAGCATGGAATGATGATGGCCAGGTCACTATCTGAAACATACGGCCGAAGCCGACGCACCAGATGTAATTGGCGAAACGCACTCCTCAGCACAGCCCCCACCTGGAAATCCAGGCAGAGCTGCGGGTCGAGGAGCACGGCAAGACTGCGAACCTGGGGAACTAGTGAAGGGCGAACCCCATCAATGACGGGAGCTGCCACATCCACTGCCTTACCCACTACCATCACCTCTGTCTTGTCGGGAATCAACTTCTGTTGGTTCACCCTCATCCAGTCCTCCACAGCCGCCAGACACCGGGTAAGCACCGAGACTGCCAGGTCTGGGTCGAATGAAAAGGAGAGGTAGAGTTGGGTGTTATCAGCCTATTGATGACACCGCACTCCATACTGTCTCACAACCTTGCTGAGCGGTTGCATATACACGTTGAACAGGAGAGGGGACAGAATGGAACCTTGCGGGACTCCACACGTGAGGTCTCGTTGAGATGAAAAACAGTCCGCGAGCACCACTCCCTCCAGCTAGGAAAGAGCGGAACCAGTCGAGAATGATCCCGCCCACCTCGGCTCGATCCCGCAAGCGAGTCACCAACATCTCGTAGTCAACGGTATCTAAAGCAGCCAACAGATCTAAGAGAATTTGCAGGTTCGAGCGACCCTGATCTAATTCGTGGCGAAGGTCGTCGACCAAAGCCACCAGTGCAGTCTCAGTGCCATAACCCGGACGAAAGCCGGGCTGCGAGGGGTCCAGATAACCGGCGCGGTGTAGATGCCCCTGCAGCTGCTGGGCCACAACCCGCTCAATAACCTTTCCGAAAAAGGGAAGGTTAGAGACTGGCTGGTAACTGGCGAGGGAATCAAAGTCAAGTGATGGTTTCCCACAGGAATCACGCCTGCCGAATTTCAGACCATTGGATTGTCTAGTTCTGCTTTTATCAACCTTAGAATTTTTGTGATTATAATGCGACAATGGTCATGCCTTGAGTATAGAGTGGCAACTGCTGTTCTATGATAATAATAATAAATTCATAATTCATATTACATCATTAAACACCTAAAGTCTGAATTAAATACGTCCATACAGGGGCTTAATCCAGATTAACTCAAACAGGGAAACTCGCTGTGTAAATAAGCACTGAAAACCCCAGCTCTCCAGGTACTGACCTCCCTGGAGCCAAATCAAAGCCCACAAAGAAGATGGCGGAATCAGTAGAATTCCGTGGCATCCCCAATAGCTGGTTGTCAGTCCTGATTCCTGTGCTGAACCCGTTTACCAGCTCCGTCTGCTTTCGCTAGTCCAAGGGAGGGAGCGCTAAATGTCGCCGAGGAGTGATCCCTCAGTGCGAGGAGTGTGCAGAGAGCACGCGGAAGGTGCTAGCTTTCCCACGTCACTTGGGGTCTTTGCCGTCACCCACGCAGTCCCGGAGTGAGAGAACAAGACACACGCGTACGGACCCAGTATTAGACAGCTACAGACATAGGGTGTTTTCAGACATGATGCTAACCCCAGTTTAACCACACCTGAACATTTCTTACGCATGTTGCAGGGCTGCACAGGGCACCAATACAACCCTGCAGCATGCGTAAGAAATGTTCAAGTGTGGTTAAACTGGGGTTAGCGTCATGTCTGGAAACACCCTTAGTCATTCAGGATACAGACACAACACACGCCGCACACGCTTGTGTACACAAACACGCATGCGCACGCACACACAGACAGAATCAGATGTGCACACGCAGATGTAAAACATGTGAGACAGAGGGGATTTATCCCACACTGAGTTTGGGACACTAGGGCCAATCCCTGCATTGATATCAACCCTCTGTGACCCTCAGCGGTCACAGGGGATCAACGTTAAGGGAGAGGGCAGGTCCCTGAGTCATCCATGTTGCCTGCGTTTGAATTTCCCGGCAGCTGGGCGGGTGGGTGGAGCTGCTGCCAGGCCCATTCAAATGCCAGCAACAGGGACCAGAATTGTATCTCCCACACGGATGATCTAGCAATGGCAGCAGTAAAAACGTGGGTGAGTTTGAGAGAGCGTGACACGGGAAGGGCTTGGGGGGCGGGGGCAGGGATCCACTGCACACATGCGGCCGCATGCACTCACAATTAGCCAAAAAACACGCAACACACAAAATTAGACATACAGAGAATCATAGAAGCACTTGTGACAGGAGGTTATGATTTCGGTAATATTACATGCTTATGGTTATCAGAAACCTTCTACGTATGATGTATAATGACCGTAATTCCAATATGCATGTGTGTTAACAATTCATGTTTGGTGTCATTTTAATCTCTGCAAAACACTACGTACAATGATAGAAGAATAATTATTTAGATTTTTTTTATCCTATCCTATTCCTTAGGCTCAGAGTAGCTAACAATTCTTTAACTGATTAACTGTAGCATTAACCACTAACTAACTCAGTTCTTAATCCTCACAACCACCCTGTGAGGTAGGTTAGGCTGCGAGATCTGGCCCAAGGTCACCGAGTGAGTTCATGGCTAAGGGGAGACTTGAACTGGAGGCTTCCCCCCTACCGCCTGGTCCGAGTCCTGCACTCGAAACCGCTACACACTGGGATGCCACAATTCCTCTGGGAGAGTGGGGTGGGGTTTATGCCTTGAGGGGAGGGTGGGGCTCTCCTTTGTACAAGATGCAGGATGGGAGGGAGTGGGGTGGGACTCCATTCACTCCCATTCTCATTAAATCCACATTCATATGAGGGTGATTTTAACTTGATTTTGTTTTTTTAATGTGTGATATAGGGCAGCAAAGGATTATGGTGGGTGGGAGGGAATTGCTATTTGCATTATGTATGTTTGAATGTAAGCCACGCTGAGTCCCTTTTGGAGAAGGGCGGCATAGACATTTAAAGTAACAATAGTAATAATAATGATGATGATGATTGATGACTGCCTGGCCAGGCTAGGGTAGACACTCCCTAGCTCCAGGGAGCTAGAAGGATGTCTGATCGTATCCGAGACAAGCCAAACATTGGATAAATGCTGGAACAGATCAAAGGGATTTGGGATAATAAAGATCCAAGAACCAAAACAGACGTTGGCTGTTTTTAAACAGGCACGGCTGGGGGGCGGGTCCACGTGGGCTGAGTGCAGCCCCCAATGGGGGGAGGGGGGACTAAAATGGGCGGGATGGGCGTGTGCCCCTAACCACGTACTGCCCACTCCTGCCCCGCATGGAGCAGCCTGGATTCCCCCCCAAAGCGCTTGGGGGGGAGGGGAGGGGGGGCGCCCCATTTAAAAACAGCCTTTGTTTGTCCTAGACCAGGGGTGGGGGAACCTCAGGCCCGGGGGCCAAATGCGGCCCGTGGCAACTTTTTATGTGGTCCTTTTCCAGTTCCTGGATCCGGCCCAGTTCTTATCTCCAATCGCTGGAAAACTGAGCTCAAAGGAAGGGAGCAGAGAGGAGGGCATGCAAACAAAAGGAGAGGGGACAGTCCCATAGCACAGATCCATGATTTGGGCCCTCCTTTCCTTGAGTGCATCCCTTCAGCACCCCTGCCCCGACTTCGGTCCGGCCATCGGAGCTTGCGCAAGCTTTCAATGTGGCCCCCGGGAAGGAAAAGGTTCCCTATCCCTGTCCAAGCCCTTCTGAAGAAAGGAGAGGCCTGTCTAATAACAGCAATACTGCAACAGCAACCGTTGTGCAACCGTAGTGCGCACGGCAGCAGGGCCGTGAAAGAAGCCGAAATATCAAAATGAAATCGCTGATGTAACTGGAAAACCCACCCTCACTCGCCCCCGACTGTTCTCGAAACCATCTTCCCCCATTCCATTACACTGCTCCCTATGCTTGAAACTCCCTCCCTGAACACTTGCTCGGCTCCCTCCCTCTTCCATCAGATTTTCCCTAGCTCCTCGCTCCAAGAGATTCCTTGTTTATACTGCTCCTTATCCTGTCTCATCCTTCAGGATCCTTCTCCTCCCCTGGAACTAAGCCAGCCACGCGAATGCCTCCCTGCCTCTCCCTATGGTCCCCTCCCTTTATTGCCGCTTCCTCGGTCCATTCTAGACTGTAAGCCCCTCGGGGCAGAGACCCGTCTCTGATCTATGGGAATATTTCATCTGCGGGGAAGATTTATTAAGAGGTTGGTTCATTCGAACAGGGATCCGGAAAACCGATGTGAACGGAAAATGGCATTATTGATTTCAACCTGGTGAACATCATGGTGAAACTCAACGCCCAGGAGGAGACGCTTCAATAAGTGGGGTGAAATTTGTTGAAGACTTGCTGTGCTTCCAAGGAATGGGTTCAGCTCCGGACCGCCCAGACTCATGCAAGCACCGTGTCACTGATTTATGCATTACATCCACCCCCTGGGTCCTCCTTCCTCCAGAGAGGCCTGTGCTGCCAGCATTATTAATTATTATTATTATAAACATTTATCTCTCTCTTCATGGAATCCTACATTCTGCTCGTTGATAGTAGGGTGGCCACCTAGGCAATTTTAAAAGGAACACTTATGAAAAATACATGTTGCGGGGCCTGCAACATGTATTTTTCATAAGTGTGCCTTAAAAATCGCCTAGGCGGTAACCCTCGTTGATAGGTTTCACGGACCAGCTTCCCATTAGTGCATGGAGCACAGTTGTGAACTGCTGAGCGAGGAGATGGTAATGGCCCACTCCAGGATCAACTCCCCCACCTGCAAAGATTGTTGCTTTTTGAAGGGGGAGAGCGCGGGCTCCAAGTCTGCAATCCGGGCTTGTTTTCTCAGCCAAAAGGTTAATAAACATCAACCTGTCAAAAGCTGTTTTCGGCGGCGGCAGGAGGTGTCAGCAGAAGAGACAAGCCGGTAAAGGTCAGGCAGGCAGGAAGGCGCTATGATGAGAGGGGGAGCGGGGCAAATCAATGGGAAGCAGCTGGGAAGATTTACCCGCTAAAGACATCCTATGCTGTTCAAGCAACCCCCTCCACAGGTTTCTGGGGAAGCGGGCCTGCTCCGAGGCACTATTTCTAGACCAGAGCAGAAAGGCTGAGAACCAGGACTGCTGGGTTCTATCCCCAACTCTGGGAGGGGAGTGGGGCCAAGCGGATTGGAGGGAGGAGTGGGAGCCTGGACTCCAAGTTACTTTACCCAACTCTGAGTGGAGGTTCCAGTGCACGGGTGTGGGGTATCCTGGTCCCTTTCCAATTTCTAGGATCTGGCCCCTGGATCCAGTTCCTAACCCTCAAGCCCTGAAAGACTGAGCTCAGGGGAAGGGCGCGGAGATGAGGTCACGTGCACAAGGAGAGTGGATGGAGCCACGATTCAGGCTCGCTCCTTTCTTTCCCCATCCCGAGTAAGCCCCCCCAGCCCCACTCCTATCCAGCATGTAGAGCTCATACTACGCACGATCGAGGCGCCGCTAGGGCTGCTGTTAGACGTGCACGGCGAACACGCTGCCTGCAAATATCCGGCGTGGCGGATTTAGACGTGAGTGACATTTCGCACGTTAAAGCCGCAAATGAAATATGTCGAGGGATTGAATCCGCGCCTTTAAAAGAATGCGCGACCGGCTTTAAGGTGCAAAATGGCCCGTCTAAATCCCACCCGCGGGAGATTTGCAGACAGCGCGGTTTTACGTAGTGTGTTCCCTGCGCACGGCTAAAGGCGCCCCAAGGGCACCGCGATGGTGCTAATAGCAATTCCTGCGGACTGCGGAGATGGAGTGCATCTCTCGCATCCAGACCTGGAACCCAGGGTGATGGCCCTTCAAGAGGGCATGCTCCTTGCCTTGGCCCAGCCCCCTTCTGGGGCTAGAAAAGCAGCACGCTCTGGTAGTCCGCAGGGAGCTGGCCCACGGAAGGGGCTCTGCTCGGCTCCAGGGTGGAGGCTCAGAAGGCTGTGAGCTGGGAGCTCTCCACGGTGCTGACTTGGACCCAGACAGGGAGACTGGAACAGCACCGATGAAGCGATCTAGCAGCAACGAAAGCCCCAGAGTGAGAGATCGAGGCCCCATTCTGCCAGGTGCTGAACAGATCAAGTGAGAGACAGTCCCTGGCCCTGAGGAGCTCCCAGTCTGAATTGACAAAGGTGGGACTGGAGGAGAAACATCGGCATTGAGTTGGGAAGGGGCTTGCCCATGGTTATGGAGATATTCAGTGGCAGAGTCAGGAACAAAAGGTAGGGGCCCTGCTTTGGCCACCCCCCCCAAGTCAGAAAAAAGGGAGTGTTGGAGCCAGAGGCTGTAGCCTGGCAAAGTGGAACGATAACGGTGAGTTAAAGCCAGAGGTTAGAGACTAGGTGTAGAAGGCTCAGAGGGTGTTGCCTGAGCCAAAAGGGTTCTGCTGGGTTAGAGGGGCATGCCTAGCCCAGGGAACCCACAGCAATGAAAGAACTAATTCTCAGAGTGAGTGTGTTGGGCCCTGATCCTGCCAAGCCCATCTTTGCCACACCCAGGTATCCTGGCTCTCAGGTTTCGTGCTGTAACACACTACACCCCACTCCCCTCCCAGGGCTGAGGATAAAACCCAAGAGTCCTGACTTCGAATCTAGACACTCTTGTCCCCGAGCTGGGGGTGGAACCTAGGGGCCCTGATTCCCAGACAAATGCCCTCTTTACTAGAGCATGCTGCCTCCCCCGCTCAGCCTCATTTCGGAGACCAGTTTTAACATGCAGCTTAAAATTCTCCACCCGCTCCCGCAGTCGCCTGCTTCTCCAAGGCGGCTCTCTGGAAAAGGACTATCAGGGCCATGCCGACTCAATTAAATTAAGGGGTTTTTTTTGGGTTTTTTAAGAGCTGGCGTAGCTAATCTATTCTTTTTCAAGCTCCTAATTAGCCCTTTGATTAATTATGCATCCCCAGCCCACTAATGGGCTAACGTTTTGGAGAGCAATTTTTGCTGCATTTCAAAATGGTTGCAGTTATCAACGCGCTCCAGTCACACTTGGGTGCAGGGCTGCGGGTTTTCCTCCTAGCTGGGTTTCCGGTGGAAAGAAGCCGTCTGTCTGTCTGTCTGTCCATGTGCGTCTGACGGTGTCCATCTCTTCACCTGCTCCTCCATCCCTCCCCTCGATAACTTAGGATCCCACAGGCCAATTCTGTCTGAATTCGGGAGATGGACAGAAAGCTCAAAGGTATGTGAGTAACCAAAATTTCAGCGGCCTCAGTGCAGCTGGAGGGGAGCTATGGCTCCTCGGGTAACTGAACAATCCCACAGCCTTGCATTAGAAATCGTTCTCCCTTAGGAAACCAAACTTCATTAGTTTGCTGCACAGAACTACTTGTTAATTAACTAATCAGTGTGGAACATTGAATAAGGCAAGAGAGTGGAAACTGAAGACTCTAAGCTCTCCTCTGCTGTCTCCCTGGCTCTTGAAGGGGAGTGGGGTCTAGTGGGTTAGAGCAGGAAGGCAAGGCACCAGGACTCCTGGGTTCCCTCCTCAGCTATTAGAGGGGAGTGGGGTCTAGTGGGTTAGAGCAGGAGGGCTGGGAGCTAGGACTCCTGGGTTCTCTAGGAGGGGGTTAGGTTCTTTTCCCAGCACTGGGAGGAGAGTGGGGGGCTTATGGATTAGAGCAGGGGGGCTGGGAGTCAGGACTCCTGGGTTCTCTTGGAGGGGAGTGGGGGCTTGTGGGTTAGAGCAGGGGGGCTGGGAGCCAGGACTCCTGGGTTCTCTTGGAGGGGAGTGGGGGCTAATGGATTAAAGCAGGGGGGCTGGGAGCCAGGAATCCTGGGTTCTCTTGGAGGGGAGTGGGGGCTAATGGATTAGAGCAGGCGGGCTGGGAGCCAGGAATCCTGGGTTCTTTCCCCAGATCAGGGAGTAAAGAGGGGCTTAGTGGGTTAGAGCAAAGGGGCTGGGAGCCAAGACTCCTGGGTTCTTTCCCCAGCACTGGGAAGGGAGTGGGGTCGAGTGGGCTAGAGCAGGGGGTTTGGAAGACAAAGACTCCTGGGTTCTTTCCCCAGCTCGGGAGGGAGGGGCTAATGCATTAAAGTGGGGCCGGGGCTCTGAGGGTCTATCCCTAGCTTTGGGAATACCATGGTGTTCGGGAGCTGTGTGTCAGCCAGGACAGGCCTTAAGCATAGACAGGAGGGCGAGGCCCAGGATGGGGGGCAAATGACAGATCCTGTAGGAAACACCTGCCATTCCCTGGGGTGTCACTGCTGCTGATACTAGGGGTCTTGGGAGCATCGCTGCTGCAAGTTTCAGGTGCAGTGGTAGCAGCGGGGTCCCTCAGGAACCAGGACCCCGCCACTGTGTGGTGCAAGGCCTCTGAAAGTGTGGTGGAGGAGTGGAGGCCCCTGCGGCTCGGATATCTGGACTCGTAGGCACCATGCCTGATTCTGCCACCGAGCAGCTGCAGAGCCTTGGGAAAGTCTCTGGACCTCTGTTTCTCTTCAACCCCTTTGTCTGTGAGGCAGGGATTGCTTCTTCCTCTAGGTCTTCCCATGTACCCATTACCACCCCGGCCAGAAAAGGAATACCCACTGCTAGGTCTGACGCGGCTGGTTTACACACTGACCAGATCTTGGAGCCGCCAAGGCTGCCGAGATCTGCATTGAAAGCATTGTTTCCAATTGCTGCTGAAGCTGGAGAGGAGCGGGAGAATTGGTGGGGATTTTAAGAGCAGGAGATGTACTCCGGGCCTGGACTCCGGGTGCTTTTAAGAGTGCGGAGGGCCAGGTCGTATGTCAGCAGTAGCTAAGCATCGCAGCGTGCTGATTCATCGCTGCAGCTGGACTCTCTCCTGGCAGACTACGGACTAACGGTATTTAGGCAGCCTTCTATGCTCTGCGTGCACTGAGGTGTCACCGTCACGATCCACATTAACCAGCTGCCCAGTCCCCTTTCAATAGTCACACAAACAAGTCTTGATGCATCAAAGCAGCTGCCGGCTCTCTCCCATGTATTCCCCCAGTCACCACTGGGGCGTGGAGAGACACTGTTAGCAGCAGGCTGTGGGGGTAGGGCTGGAAACAAGACTCCTGGGTTTTATCCCCAGCGCTGGGAGGGGAGTGGGTCTAGAGGGTTAGAGCAAGTGGGGCTGAGAGTCAGGTAAACTGGGGTTCTCTCCTCAGCTCTGAGAGGGTTGTATGGTCTGGCAGGTTGGAGCAGGGACGTTAGGAGCAAGGGCTTCATGGTTCTATCCTGACTCTGGGAGGGGAGTGGGATCTAGTGGTTAGAGATGGGGAGGCTGGGAACCAGGACTCCTGGATTCTCTCCTAACTCTGGGAGGGGAGTGGGGTCTGGTGAGTCAGAGCAGGGGGATTAGGAGCTAGGACTCCTGGGTTTGACCCCTAGATCTGGGAGCAGAGTGGTTAAATCAGGAGACAGGGAGTCAGAACGCCTGGGTTCTATTCTGAGTCTTTCCACTGGTCTTAAACCTCTCTTTCCCGTTCCAGCCAGTCATGGATATCGGGGTGGGATGGAAATTGCACCTGCCCAGGTTCCCCCCCCCCTCCCCAATCTCTTTCCAAGAACAGTGACATCATGATACTTGGAAAGGGGACGTGGTGACATCAGAAAGTGCTCCCATAATTCCCCTACGAAGGGTAATTCTGGGGTTGGGGCTAGGGTTGCCCCTCTGAACACTTACGAAGAATACATGTTGCTGACCCTGCATTAGTGCCTAAGGCCCCCATGCAGGCCCTACGACAGGGCTGGGGAGTCTTTCCTGTCCTGGGGGCCACACTGAAATTTAGTACGAGCTCCGAGGGCCACACAGAGGGTGGGGGCGGGGGGTGCTTAGCGGGTGTATTCGAGAAAAGGAGGGCCCCGATCACGGCTTTGTCCCCTACCCTTGTGGGCGTGCCCTCCTCTCTGCCCCAGTATCCTGAGCTCAGTTTTTCAGGGCTTCGGGATAGCAACTGGCTCCACGGGCCAAATCCAGGCCCTGGAAAGGGACCACATCAAAACTTGCCGAGGGCCACATTTGGCCCCCGGGCCTGAGGTTCCCCACCCCTGCCCTACGACATGAATTTTTCCTAAGTGTTCCTTAAAAATGTGCCGGGCTGGTAACCCTAGTTGGGGCTCCTCCCGAGGTGATGGGAAGCAAGGCAACTCCGAGTGATGGTGAAGCCAAAAGAGAAGCTGCTTTCTCAACTCTGCCGCCGCCGCCGTGAAAGAGCAGCTGACCTAGTTCGTTAGAAAGCCTTCCAGGCCGGGAAACAATACAGATGGCTCGATGCCCTCAGCCTCCTTCCAAGGCCAATTATGTCAGAAGAAATTACTGTCTGCACTCCTGGTGGGGAGGGCCAGTTCCTCAGGAGGCCCATAACGCTGCTAGGAATGGTTCCCTGAGCACCCAGCACGCACCCCACTCTGCCTGTCAGGGATCCCAGCGGAGGCTGGGGAACAAGATGGCTCCCTGGCCATAGGAGGGAGCGTGTCCCTTGACCCTGTCCACTAGGGTATCCCCACTAGTCACAGGCCCACACGCTTCCATGGGGCACGGGGGACTTCACCGTGAAGCCTCTTTGTCCACATTTTGCCAAGGAGAGAAATGGAGGCTTGCGAGGGGGTGGATAGCTCAGCAGGGTCTAGCGGCTCAGTCTCCCCATGAATGGGCCCAGGAGCCTGGGCTCCCAGTCTCCTCTGCTCCTAGCCCACTAGACCCCACTGCCCTCCCAGAGAACCCACCAAGTCCTGGTTGCTAGCCCCACTCTTCTAACCCACTGGCCTCCTCTTCCCACCAGTGAGGTAGAGTGGGAAATGTTGCACCCAAGACTGGGATAGCTCGGAGAGGGCTGCAAGCCAGGAATTTATTTATTTATTTACATTTATTGGCCGCCCCCTCATGCCAAGGGATGCTGGCTGAAATAGAATGGGGCTGTGGGTTGGGAGTGGAGGGGGTCACTGCCCAAGGCATCGAATGTCACCTGCATTGGCAACTAAGGCATCTAACTGCCCCTGGCTCAGATTACGTGCTGCCTCTGATACCCTGGCACAGCACTAGGGGGCACTATGCCTTAGAAGGCGGAGCAGCGGTCCGGCTGCTTGGTCGGACGACCACTGCGGCTCTGCTCTTGGCTGGGGGTTGCCCCAGGCAGCACCATAGAACTTCGGGCTGCAGCCTAGAGTGTCGGGCAATCCGTCTGCAGCGCTATGGTGTGGGGGGGAGGGTGCGCCGTGTAAACCTACCCGGCACAGGCAGGGCTGGATGCCGGGGACGCGGAGCTGGCCACCCCCGGATCCGTCTAATGACCCCCGTTCTGGGATGGTGGGCTCCACTGGCCTGGTCTTGGGAACGTGGGCGTAATTAGAGTGGGAGATGTAGGGGACACGTCCCTCACAAAGTTCCTCCCCCAGCAGTTTCAGCGTCATGGGGTGGGGCTTGCTTGGGGCTAGCGGATCAGCCTCCCCGTGACCTTTAACCTAAAGTTAACCGACAGTTATGCCGCTGCTTGGTATGCAGGGAGGGGAGGAGGGGGTGCGGAGAGGCATGAATGGGCCCAACGTCCTGTTCGTGGGAGCAAGGGGCATGCTGGGATTGATCAGCCCCGTTGGTTGGACAACGAGAAGGGAGCGGAGCGGGGAGACTGGCCTGGCATCTGGTTTCTCTGTTGCGGCTGAAAGTGGGAGACACCGGGAGCAGAGAGGAGCCAAGTCCCGGCGGTGCCACAACGAACCCTGGCATCAGGCCAGGCCGAGCGGCTGCACGCTTCCCCGACAGGAGCGGCTTAGTTGGGCAGGAGCTTCCATAGCCCACAGTGCTGCCTTCATTAGCGCGATGCCCTTCAGGCCTCCGGCTGCATCCAACAGAGAGAGACTGCGCCTCTAATGATGCCTCCCGAGTTCAAGCCTCTCCCCCATTGTACCTCGCTCCGGAGTGGGAACTACAAGCATGGAGAATCAGAGAGACGGAGTTGAAGCAGGTGCCCAAGGGACAGGGCAGTTCTCCACTGACGGGCACTGCAGGCTGGGACTGAGGGGCATCGGCAGGGCTGCGGACGAGAGGCCTCAGGGCCGGGATAGCAGGAGGCTGCAGGTTAAGACTGAGAGGTAGGCTGAGATAGCTCGGAGAGGGCCGTAAACCAGGAATGACGGGCACTGGATGCTGTAGGGTGGGAGTGAGAGGCATCCGCAGAACGGTTTGTTTGTTTGAGGTAGGAGGGTGCAGGGTTGGGACTGAGAGGTAGTGGCATCACAAAGGGAGGGATTCTGCCAGAGTTGGATGGGGAAAGAGCCCAGGGTTGGGACTGCAGGGGCTGTGGGTCTGCAATGTGGGGCATCGGCAGAGCTATATGGATGTGGGGGAGCCCAGGGTTGGGATAGCAGGGGCTGTGGGTCTGGAACGTGGGGCATCGGCAGAGCTATATGGATGTGGGGGAGCCCAGGGTTGGGATTGCAGGGGCTGTGGGTCTGGAACGTGGGGCATCGGCAGAGCTACACGGATGTGGGGGAGCCCAGGGTTGGGATAGCAGGGGCTGTGGGTCTGGAACGTGGGGCATCGGCAGAGCTACACGGATGTGGGGGAGCCCAGGGTTGGGATTGCAGGGGCTGTGGGTCTGGAACGTGGGGCATCGGCAGAGCTACACGGATGTGGGGGAGCCCAGGGTTGGGATAGCAGGGGCTGTGGGTCTGGAACGTGGGGCATCGGCAGAGCTACACGGATGTGGGGGAGCCCAGGGTTGGGATTGCAGGGGCTGTGGGTCTGGAACGTGGGGCATCGGCAGAGCTACACGGATGTGGGGGAGCCCAGGGTTGGGATAGCAGGGGCTGTGGGTCTGGAACGTGGGGCATCGGCAGAGCTACACGGATGTGGGGGAGCCCAGGGTTGGGATTGCAGGGGCTGTGGGTCTGGAACGTGGGGCATCGGCAGAGCTACACGGATGTGGGGGAGCCCAGGGTTGGGATAGCAGGGGCTGTGGGTCTGGAACGTGGGGCATCGGCAGAGCTACACGGATGTGGGGGAGCCCAGGGTTGGGATTGCAGGGGCTGTGGGTCTGGAACGTGGGGCATCGGCAGAGCTACACGGATGTGGGGGAGCCCAGGGTTGGGATAGCAGGGGCTGTGGGTCTGGAACGTGGGGCATCGGCAGAGCTACACGGATGTGGGGGAGCCCAGGGTTGGGATTGCAGGGGCTGTGGGTCTGGAACGTGGGGCATCGGCAGAGCTACACGGATGTGGGGGAGCCCAGGGTTGGGATAGCAGGGGCTGTGGGTCTGGAACGTGGGGCATCGGCAGAGCTACACGGATGTGGGGGAGCCCAGGGTTGGGATTGCAGGGGCTGTGGGTCTGGAACGTGGGGCATCGGCAGAGCTACACGGATGTGGGGGAGCCCAGGGTTGGGATAGCAGGGGCTGTGGGTCTGGAACGTGGGGCATCGGCAGAGCTACACGGATGTGGGGGAGCCCAGGGTTGGGATTGCAGGGGCTGTGGGTCTGGAACGTGGGGCATCGGCAGAGCTACACGGATGTGGGGGAGCCCAGGGTTGGGATTGCAGGGGCTGTGGGTCTGGAACGTGGGGCATCGGCAGAGCTACACGGATGTGGGGGAGCCCAGGGTTGGGATTGCAGGGGCTGTGGGTCTGGAACGTGGGGCATCGGCAGAGCTACACGGATGTGGGGGAGCCCAGGGTTGGGATTGCAGGGGCTGTGGGTCTGGAACGTGGGGCATCGGCAGAGCTACACGGATGTGGGGGAGCCCAGGGTTGGGATTGCAGGGGCTGTGGGTCTGGAACGTGGGGCATCGGCAGAGCTACACGGATGTGGGGGAGCCCAGGGTTGGGATTGCAGGGGCTGTGGGTCTGGAACGTGGGGCATCGGCAGAGCTACACGGATGTGGGGGAGCCCAGGGTTGGGATTGCAGGGGCTGTGGGTCTGGAACGTGGGACATCGGCAGAGCTACACGGATGTGGGGGAGCCCAGGGTTGGGATAGCAGGGGCTGTGTGTGGGGACTGAGAAGAATCTGCAGCAGGACACATTTTCCCAGCTCCAGCTCAGACACTCTCGGACCCCACACCCACTCTCTTTGCGCTGTTCAGGAGAGCAGAACGGATCCACCCTCCAGGTGTCAGGGGGCTTTCCGGCCTGGCTCCCCCTGCCAGAGCGCTAATCACCTCCCTGACTGGCACTAATTGGTGCTGGATTTGGCAGCAAGACCGGGGAGGGACTGGGCTGCAGAGTCGGAGCCTCTAAACTGAGACAGGGCAAGGCTGAAGGTTTTCAAAATGAGGCTTGGCAGCTCCCTGTCAGGGACGCTGTAGCGGTCATCACCGTGCCTCCAAGCAGGGGATTGAACTCGCTGACTCACAAGGTCCGTCCAATCTCTATGATTCTATGGTCTTGGGCACCAGTGGTTTTGCCTGCCTTACAATCCTTGTTCCTTCCAGTCCCACGACGTGGCCCAGCCATTTCAACATGCCACCTCGTGCTGCTTTGGGTGACCTCTCTCTTCCTCCTCTCGTGATGATCTTGCCCCTTAACACTGCACAGGCTTCATGGTTATTTGTGAGTCAAACCGGCCAGGTTTCTCAGCCACACATTAAAGCGGAGCTCGGAGACATTCTAATTTATTTATTTTTGTAATGGGAGATTCAGAAACAGATGCCACAAGCCGCGTTACTCTTGCTGCTCTGAGCACAATACAACTTGGCGAACTGCTAGCTAGTTCTGGACTGTCCCCTTGTCTCTCCGTCCAATGTAAAGCTGGCATGGACTGCTCCACATCTGTTACTCCGTCTTGGCTAGGATCATGAAATGGATCTTTCATAAACGCTATTATTAGCAGAGTATTTCTATAACACTTGCAACGTTCAAAGTGCTTTGCAATCCTTTTCTGTAGTTTTCCTCTGAGGTAGGTCATTATTCTTCCCATTTTACAGATAGAGAGTTGAGGCTGCAGGGACTTGGCACCTAGAGAGCTAGAACCCAGGCCCTCCCGGTTTCTAAATAAAGCCATTGCCTTGGGGCTGCCTGAGAAGTTCCAAGTGCAAGAGCTCAAGAACCAATAAAGGCCCACCACCCCCTAAGAGCTGCCTGGCACAGGGGTTTCCAACTGGCCGGCAGGGCCCTGCCCCTGATTGGCTGCTGGTCTATCTATAAAGCCAGCCAGCAGCCACAGGAAGTTGGTGGATGGATCATCTGTCTCATTCCCTGGTTCCTGTGCCACCCGTCCGTAGGTTTCCTTTCGTTGGTTCCCACACCCCCTTGGACCAGCTCTGCACCCCCTGGACGTGCCTTGGAAGGGCTGAAGGCGGCTGCTTCTGACCCTCAACCTGTATCTGGTCCTTCTGATCCAATCTGATTTGCCTCCGTCTCTCCTGTTTTACATCCTTCTTCCCAGTTCACCCCTCCTGATCTCTGTCTCTCTGTCTGTCTGTCCCACCGGTCCATGTGTCTGTTCCCCCACCCCATGTCTGGGCCCTGATCCTGCACTGACTCACCTGGACCTGAGACGCTGGGCCCTGATCCTGTACCTACTTGTGCTATGTAAATCGTATCTTCTCATCCTCCAACCTTTGACACCTGCCAGGAGTAGGGTGGGGTTTCCTCCTCACCTTCTGGCCAATCAGATCTCTGGGCAGGGTGACGAGGCCAGCATCTCTGGTCCGCTAGTGCCATGCTTGGGCCACAAATTCGGCCTGAGCTGAGTCCAGCGCGACTGTGTTCCTACAAGTCCAAATTGAATGTGCCCTATTGCCGAGCACTGCGGTGTCACGGTGCTCCACTGGGGCCAGGGATACATCAGAAAAGTGGCTGGGCCACTTGCCAACATGGCGATACCGCCATGGAAGGCCATGACATCACGATGTTCCATAAGGGGTGGGGCTACACCAGAAAAGGGGTGGGGCAAAGGTGTTCCCACACCCCTTTCCAACACAGCTGTGCCTCCCTTGGAGCATCATGACATCACAACACACCAGAAGGGGTGGGTCTAAAACATTCCCCTGCCCCTTCTCCGGGCACGGGGGGGAGCGGAGCTCCTGGGTCCAGCCCCATCTCGGCCTGAGGGGCTTGGGCTAAGAGCCAGCCTGAGATCGGGGTCACCAGTTGGGTCCCATGAGGTCTGGACTGGGGTGTGACTGTGTATCCTCTCTGCCCATCCCTAACCAATCACTGCTGTGGTTACTGGACGGAGGCTTTTCTAATGGTCTTCTCATCTTTTCCTCTTTTTTCCCCCTTAATGGTCTGAAAAAGCGGTAGGATGCTCCAAGTCCTCCCGGTGCAGAAGTTCAGCAGCTGCTCCCTGGTTTGACTACTTGTAAAGCTTCCCCGTCTCCTTCCCGGGCGGACACCAGATGCTTCAGAAGGAAGTTAAACGAGACCCTTCCTGACCCCTCTTGCGCGGATGGGCTCGTGCCCTGAAGCAGGAGAGGGGAACAAAGAATCCCGCTGCCTCTGCAGCTTCCTGCCAAGGTTAAACAGGAGTCTGTCTGGTGTCACCTTGTAACACCCCCCCCCCCAAACGCATCTCCTGTCCCCCTGGGTCCAGGCAAGGCTGGGTCCACGCAGAGAATCCCTAATGCGGTTGAGTGGCGGAGAAAGAGAGCAAAGCAACCTGGGGCAGAATCAATCCCCGTCTCTTTTGGCTTGTGCAGGCGCCGTCCCTTCATCACAAAATGTTCCCTCCTGGCTCCTAAGCATTCCTGGAGGGAAGGGGACGGAGGGAGGCGGGGGGCTACTGGAGGAGGAGGAGAAGAGAGGAAAGGAGGTACCTTCCTCTCTCCTCACGGCCTACAACCATGTCTCCATGACAACGCACCGCGACACACAGACAATGCACACCGCCCTCTCAGCTCTGTCCCTGAACAGAGTCAAGGTGACGCTGGGGGAATTGTCACCATTTGTTTCTATTACACACGCTTCAGGGACAAGTGGCCTGGCTCCCAGCCCGAAGCTCCAGACCAGTTGTGGCCAGGCGGACAGCCATCTACCGTTTCCTGGCCTCAACCACAGGCAGCCTACTGGGGGGGCCCTCCCGCTCCCCTCTGTGGCGCCCGTCAAGGAGAGCCCTCCCCACAGTGTTATAGGCGCTCTCCTAGCCCTCGCAAAGATGCTCCCCACAATAATGGTCCCACTCTTCTCCCTGGAGATGATCTCCGAGGGACCAGTCCCCACAGCTTGCAGATCACTAGGGCAGGGGTGTAGCTAGGCTGGAATGAGTCCTGGGGCAGAAGATGGAATGGGGCCCTTTGACGCACTCAGCAAGTCTTCAGTGGGTGCTAATCACCCATTGGTGTAGGGAAGCGTTCCAACAGGGCCTTCCGCTCCACTGCGTCTGCACCCCTTGCACTGGTAGACCATGCTCAACAACCTGGCTTCCCCTGCTCTAGACCCTCACTCCCCTCCCAAGACTGGGGAAAGAACCTAGGAGTCCTGGCTCCCATGCCGTAACAACTAGTTCCCACTCTCCTCACAGAGCCAGGGACAGAATCCAGGAGTCATGGCTCCCTGTTCCCCACCACCACTCTGACCACAACTCCCCACTCCTCTCCTAGAGCCAGGAACAGAATCTACGAGTCCTACCTTCCCATCCTCCAACCTGATCCATAGAACCCACTCCTCTCACAGAGCTGGGATAATCCAGTCTTTGCTAGGGTAGGTACAGTCAGGATACAAACAGCAGCAATAACTTGGGTTCCCGCCTCCTCTCAGGTTTGATTCTGGATTTTGACCACATCATCTCCAGGGCTTTGGGTGAAACTCCTAATTCCCTGGGTTATCGGGAGGGGTGATGTCCACATCGGAAAGAGGTGAGCGAGTCCCTTTGCTCCACCCCCTGCCATCACAACACTCCGAAGGGGACTGGCTATGTCAGAGAGGAGGGGAGGAGAATTCTTTGCCCTTTTGATGCAGCCCTGCCTCTTTCAAGCCAACACTTCTGGGAGTGGACAACCCAAACAATGAGACTTGGACATGGAATACTTATCTGCGGGACCGCCTCACTCCCCACGTGCCTGTGCGACCCTTGAGATTGTCCACATGCATATTTACACCCTCAAAGAATGCCAGCCAGTTAGTGAGGCACGACTTACCTTTACTAAATCCATGTTGACTCTTCCCCATTAAGCCATGTTTGTTAGTAAATTAGGAAATCATTACTAATTCCATCCCATCACATGTTTGCATTCGGAGGCGACCAGGGCTGTTGGGAAAACAGCCCCAGGAAAGCATGCCTGATCTGAGCCCCCCATAGACCTACAGCCCCCTGACAGCCTCTTCCAGGGGTATAGCTAGGCTTGAATAGAGCCCTGTGCAAAGGATGAAAACAGGCCCCTTTCCCCAGCCAGCCAACCAGACCACTTCCCTACCAGCAGCGGCTCCTTCCCCTGCTCCTGCGTTGGCCCCCTGGGTGTCTGCGGTTCCTCTCCTGCCCCAGGAACCTGGCAGTGGCAGCAGCTCCTCCCCTGCTCTCGGGGTCCCCGGTCAGCTCCCTCCTGACAGCTGTAGGGGAGCCCCCAGGCAGCAGCAGACTTCCGAACTTGAACCCGGTGCACCTGGGCCAGGCCTCCAGCCAGTTTACTTCCTCCAGTGGTGTTTGTAGCAAGGGTCTAGCACAGGGGTGGGGGAACCTCAGGCCCAGGGGCCTACAGCAAGATTTTATCTGGCCTTTTCCCAGTTCCTGGATCCAGTTCCTACCTCCAGTCACTGAAAACCTGAGCTCGGGGTAAGGAAGCAGAGATGGGGGCCTGCACACAAGGAGAGGGGGATCCATGTTCTGGGCAGTGATAAACGGAGGGTACCAGCAAGAGGGCACTCCAGTCCTGGCCCATGCTGGAGCCCAGGGGATGGGGCAGGCTTTCAGATATGCAAGGCCGAGACCATTTAGGGTCTGGTTTGCTGGTGCTGAGGGCAGGGCTTGAGGTGGTTGTGCTCTCTGGCCAAATATTATTCAAACATGGTGCATCGCATTATGTAAATTGGGTATGCTAATGAGTACCTGCACAGAATGGTCCAGTTAGGGTTGCCACCGATGCAAATTTGTAAGGAACGCTTATGAAAAATACATGTTGCAGGGCCTGCTAAGGCACCAACGGTGGCAACCCTAGGCCCAGTCCCTCACAACCTTCTCTTTAATAAACTGAAAAGATTGTCCTCTTTCAGTCTCCCACCCGTAAGGCTTATTTTGAAGCCCTAGGATAATTTTTGCGGCCCTTCTCTGAACTCTCACCGATACTTCTTCATCCTTCTGGAAGCCTGGCTTCTAAATTAGCTGCTACCGCTCAGGAAAGAGACCTTGGGAGCCGCTACGGAGCGTTCACTCGAAATATCGGTTCAGAGCACAGCAGGGGTCAAAAAAGGCAAAGAGACTGCTAGGAACTACTAGGAAAGAGGAGAGAAAAACAGCCTCATGCCGCCGTAGAAATCCATGGTGCGCCCACATCTTGAATCCTCCTGGGTGCTGTTCCAATTGCACCATTTAAAAAGAGAATTGGGAAAAGTGCAAAGAAGGGCACCTCAAATGACCAGCAGCTTCTGTTCAAGGAAAGACTTGAAAGATTAGGCGTTTTCAGCCGAGAAAGGAGATGAGGGAGGGAGAAGAGCTACGCTAGGTTTATGAATCATGAACAATGTGGAGAGAAAGTAAATAAGACTCTGCTATTATATTAACCCGTTGGCGTATTATAAGTAGTAGAGATGTTGGAGAAGGCCAGATACCAGGCTAGATGGGCCCATATCTGATCTGGGATGGTAAGAGGGGGGGGGGAGGGCACCAGGCTAGATGAGTGGGGTAAGGGTTGCCATCTCTCTGGGGTTCACCCTGAGTCTCCAGGTTTGGAACCACAGGAAGCCACGGTTCCTCCAGGTCAGCTCAGAGGCAACTGGGCCTTCCAGGGACAGTCATGTCGAAAACAGGGCAGGCCATAGGGACTTTTCCCGTCCCCTCTCCAATGTGGCCCCGCCCCTATGGAATTCCAGGGTGTCACGATGCGTCGCAAAGGCGGGGTTATGTCAGAAAAGGGTTGTGACCACTCTTTTGCTCCTCCCCCTTTTGATATCATGACACTCCTCCATAAGGGGCGGGGTTACGTCACAAAGGGACGTGACAGCCCCTTTGCCCTGGCCCCCATCCAACATGGCCCTGTCCCCTGTGGAGCATCATGATGCTTTGTAAGAGGCGTGGCAGCCCCATTTCCCTGCCCCCCACCCCCCATGCGGTCCTGCTCCCTCCCTCTGGGTTTCCTTTAATCTGAGAAAGAAACTTTAATCTGCACGGGGGTCGTGCAGAGGGAAGGGTAGCAGGGTAGGTTTGATTCGGGCAGCAGGGAAGGGGAGGAGAATCAGACAGCAGGGTAAATGGTCGTTGATCTGATGGAGGGTAGCACAGAGGGGAAGCTAACAGGCTAGGCTAGGAAACGAGGGGGGAGTCTTTTCCCACCCAGGGGCCACTACAAACATTAGTACAAGCACCGAGGGCCACATCGGAATCGGAGGCGCTCAGGAAGGGGAGGGTTCCAGTCATGAATCTGTCCCCTACCCTTGTGTGCGTGCCCTCCTCTCTGCTCCCTTTTCCAAACCAAAACTCCACCCCAGCTTGACAGAACGGCGTGGTTCGATCGTTCCGATCCAAATTTCCCATGGAAATCCCAACTGGAACCATCTAAATTAACGTCGGTGAACTGCACCTGCGCAAAATGGCAGCTACCTTAGACCAAAATGGCGGCCACTGCTTCGGTGTAGGGTAGCAACCATTTCTCTTTCATTTCTTTTATTTATTTAGATCTATTTCTCGCCCTAGCAGGCTCACAATGAATACAAAAGTCAAAGTACATTTACAAATATAACCTACATCATTAAAATCCATAAAAACTAAAACCACCCCCCTTACACTCCCTCCCCCGCAAATCTATCCCTGCCCATTAAAAGCCTGGCTGAATAAAAAGGTCATAAATCCTGCCTCCGGAGGCCGTTCAAACTAGGGCTCAGGCGAGCCTCCGAAGGGAAGGGAGTTCCAAGGCTGCAGGGCAGCCGGCGAGATCGCCCCTCTGAGGACCCGAGTCGTATGAACCTGGGCCAGCGAAGGAATCCTGCAAGAGGGCCCCCTCGGCCAATCTAAGGGACATAAGGAGAGAGGCGGTCCTTCCGATATGTAGAGCCCACGCCGTTTACGACTGGCCTTTTGTCCAGGACGGCCGCAGTCATTTGAAGCACGTGCAAATCGGCAAGAATTTTGTGGAGCGTTTCCGTGCGATCGGAACAGCTGTTTCAAATTAGCCCTGATTGCAGTGCCTGGGGTCGGATCCAGGCACTGGGAAGGGGCCACATAGGGCCTGGGGTTCCCCATTCCTTAGCTAGGCTAAGCCCCTAGTTTAATATGAGGAGGGAAGGGAGAGGGGGTGATATACAGGGCTCGATGGGTCCAGTTTGATCCAGTCTAGGGTTGCCACCTGAGCCAAGTTTTAAGGAACACTTATGAAAGATACAGGTTGCAGGGCCTGCATTGGTGCCTTAGGCAATCACTGTGGCATTTATCCCTGCATTTATCCAACACAGTGCCTGAGTCTGCAGAGAGCCTGAGCCAATAGCTCTGGGGGTGGGGAGCTGCCCTGCATTTATCCAACCCAGCAATGCCTGCCTGAGTCTGCAGAGAGCCTGAGCTAATAGCTCTGGGGGCGGGGAGCTGCCCTGCATTTATCCTACACAGCGATGCCTGCCTGAGTCTGCAGAGAGCCTGAGCTAATAGCTCTGGGGGCGGGCAGCTGCCCTGCATTTATCCAACACAGCAATGCCCGCCTGAGTTTGCAGAGAGCCTGAGCCAATAGCTCTGGGGGTGGGGAGCTGCCCTGCATTTATCCAACATAGCGATGCCTGCTTGAGTCTGCAGAGAGCCTGAGCCAATAGCTCTGGGGGCGGAGAGCTGTCCTGCATTTATCCAATCCAGCGATGCCTGCCTGAGTCTGCAGAGAGCCTGAGCTAATAGCTCTGGGGGCGGGGGAGCTGCCCTGCATTTATCCAACACAGCAATGCCCGCTTGAGTCTGCAGAGAGCCTGAGCCAATAGGCGCCAATGCAGGCCCTGCAACCTGTATCTTTCATAAGTGTTCTTTAAACATTTGCACAGGTGGCAATGCTGATCCAGTCTAACTGCTAATGAACATACAGCAGAGCAGAGGAAAGACAGAACTTAACAATGGGCCACCTTCATCCGCGGGAATGTAAGCATCAAGGTGGGGAAGGCAGTCTTAAGTTAGCCTGAAGTGTGCCTCAGAGGAGGGTGTTTTCAGCGGGTTTTGTACACCCATCTAGGGTACGTTTCCTGCAAACAGGGTGCTAGCTTTTAAAACACACGCATTTCCCCATGTTTTGCCTTTCTAATTTGCAACTTTTTAGTCTTGATTTCTGCCTGAGCTGAGAAAGGCACCTTCTCAATTAGCTTTGAATTTACTGTGAATCAGGGCGGGGGGAGGAATCTCACAGCGGCCCTATAAAAAAGCACACTGTCAAACATGAAGGTTTCCGGTACAAAAGGAAAGCAGAGAGAGAGGTGGCTGCTTGATGAGTGAAGGCGGGGTTGTTGTTTTCTGGATGTAATTGGGCAGAGGCAGTTATTGATTTGTGGTTTTTTTTTATAAAGCTATTTGTTCCGAGATGCACAGAACAAAGTGATCTTCCTGGTAGGTGCTTCAAAGCTCTGTGCACAGGCTGGGAGGGTGGCTTAGGAAAGAGACCTAAAGCTGAGGCGGCTGCCGTGTCAAATCATGTGATCACAGCAGAATCTTGGCTTCCATTTTAAAAACACAGTCACTTACTTTCCCATGTGGTTGGTGCAGGAAAGCTTCTACATGGGACTGCCTGAGTCTGCAGAGAGCCTGTGCCAATGGCTCTGAGAGTGGGGAGCTGCCCTGCATTTATCCAACCCAGTGGTGCCTGCTTGAGTCTGCAGAGAGTCTGAGCCAATGGCTCTGGGGGCGAGGGAGCTGCCCTGCATTTATCCAACCCAGTGGTGCCTGCTTGAGTCTGAGCCAATGGCTCTGGGGGCGGGGGAGCTGCCCTGCATTTATCCAACACAGCGATGCCTGCTTGAGTCTGCAGAGAGCCTGAGCCAATAGCTCTGGGGGCGGGGGAGCTGCCCTGCATTTATCCAACACAGTGGTGCCTGCTTGAGGCTGCACTAAAAGCTCTGTGGAAGGAGCTGCCCTAACTATGACCGATATCTGCCTGAGTCTGCCGAGAGCCTGAGCCGATAGCTCAGAGGGGTGATCGCCTCATGTATTTCAATGGAGTGTAACTTCCAGCCCCCCTGTTCTGGGATCCCTCCCAGGTCCACCCCAGTAGGAGGCTCCGTGTACAGTCGGATGGGAAGAGCACGGAGGTGCTAAGGTCACCCCCCCCTATACACATAAGATTGCTTTGCTAGTTTTTAGGGCCCTGAATGGTCCTGGAGTATCGGTGCTCAGAAACCACCGGCTGTTTGGGGATCCCGCCATATGTTGGCGGGTGATCGAGCCTTTGCTGTGGTGGGCCCCTCGGTGTGGAACTCTTCCCCACCCCCTGCCCAAGTGCCCATCTCATTTCCTCCCTCCTCAACTTTTAAAAACACCCGAAGACTTATTTGTTCTCCAGGGGCGTTTAGGACGCCGGTTCTTCCTTAACATGTTTTCTCCTCCGTTTTTTTTTTTTTTTTTTACCTTCCCCTTTTAAATGGTTTTTAATTGATTTCTGTTTTAAATTGATTTGATATTGCTTTGTAATTGGTTTTACGTTGTAAAGCGCTCCAAGCACCGTTGGGCAGGGGAGCGCACTAGAAATAAAAAACATCACTGGCGTTTTTATTATTTCTGTAAGCAGAAACCGGGCGTACATGGGGGGCTGAGAAGGGATTAACGGGGGGTGGGGGTGGTTGCATTTAAGCTTGGCCCCGCCTTTTCCGGGCCTTTCGGCTGGAGGGGCAGGGCCTGGGACGTCTCTCCCTGGTGTAGCCCCACCCCCTCCTCCCTCTGAAATAAATTGCTGACCCCGCAGCCCCATGGGTTCTAAGCAGATAGGAGGTCTAGGCAATCTGTTGCAATCTTCTCCAGCCAGGCTGAGTTTGTGGAAGACCTCACCCAAATCCCCACCATGTGCCTGTTCTTGCAGCTCATTGGCTGATGCGGTGGATTCAAATGTCCCGTTTAGGGTGGCTGGCCACTATGCATATGTTTAAGAAACACTTAGAAAAAATACACGTTGCAGTGTCTGTGTGCTTTGCAGGGGGCGGAGGCTCAGTTCTCAGCTGGTCTTCCTCCTCCAGTGAAGTGACTCCCTTTGCTGGTACCTCCTCAGCATAACTCCTCCTTCCTTCCCTTAGCCATCCTAGATTGTAAGCCCCTAGGGGCAGGGACCTGTCTCCTATGCTTAATTTATTTAAAAATTGAATTGCCGGGGCTCAAGCCTACCTCACAAGCCCTGCCCTCTGCCTCACAAGCTCCACCCCCTGCCTCACAAGCCCCGCCCCCACCCCAGAGCTTGCCAGAGCAGGGAGATAAACCCCAGTCTCCAGCTAGCAACCCAACCACTAGACCACCCTGCCTCTCTACGGCTGAATATAAAACACGAGTTCTTGTGATTTAAGCTCTAGGGTGGCCCGTGCAGAGGGCGGGGGCAGAAAAGTTATTCATGGAAGCCAAATAAAGCATCCAGGGTTTTTCTGACTTTCATTTCTAACCCTGAAATAATCAATATTGGCCTTTTCCTGGCCTTTCACGTTTCTGGAGGCACATGATTGAGAAGTGCCCCCGACCGGCAGGCCCCTCCACCCCCCATAGATTAAGTCCTGCCTGTCTCTAATGAATGATGGTAACAGTGCCAGGGCCATGCTGGCTCTATAATAATGGTGGGGCCGTTCCCACGGCCCACAAAAACCGCGCACGACCCCCCGCGTCCACTCGTGTACGCAAATCCATAGCGGAGACATCGTGCCGCACGGAATCCGCGCGGAGCCCGCGCACAGGGGGCTGGGATTGCGGCCAATGGCTCGGTGAGCTCTTCCCGATCGGGGCTGGATTAAACTGGCTGTTGTGCTTTCGAGTTGAAGCCGCGCTCTGCATACGGCAGCGGTATTCACTTAAGCCGAACTTGTCTAACTCCTCGGCATTTACTCCCAGGTTTAGAGACGGTGACGTAGTCAAAGGATCCAAACAAGTGGGTCTGGCTCTTTGGAGCCTTGGGTTTGGCCAACCTGGGATTTGGGGCCTGCTTTGACAAAGCCCCACAGCGGCACACGTCTCTGGGGGCTTTTAGACAAGCACTTCTCCCCCCACTAGACATGCTGCAGGGTTTCACTGGGGCCTTATGGGTGGGAGGTGGGTGGGGAGGAGCTTGTCTAAAAGTCCCAGTAACATTACTCACGAGTTTAGGTTTAAGCCGGTGCTCAAGCCGCTCTGCTCTGTCGGGCCTTGACCTCCAAGGCTGTCTCTCAAAATGCAAAAACGACCAAACTGAAACCGCAGAAGCATTAGCACCGATGCCACCTTCCCGTCAAGCCTCCTTAGCAGCCTTGGTGCAGGATTGTTTATTTGAGCGGCAGAGAAGCCGCTGCCTGTTTGTGTTAAATTATTTTCACACTCTGCAGCATGAGCTGCCGCTTGCCTGTTACTGGAAATAAATCGCTGGAAATTAAATTTGCACTGATTTCTGAGCTCGCGTTCCAAACCGGCATGCAGAACCCAAATGCTTCCAGAGCTGCAGGGAGGCAGGGCGTAGGGGAGCTGGGATATAAGATCAGGAAATCAGAGGGATGGGAGATAACCGAGGGGTCATCTAGTCGGTCCACACGTTAAACACACCCACCCCTCCTCACAGTTACAGTATGTCAGATCTAAAATTATGGAACTCTCTCCTCTTGGCCCAAGCCTGCTCATCTTCTGGAAACGATCTAAGACCTTTTTGCTTGGTCAGGCATTTGGCTGGCAGGGATAGGACTGGGTGGGATGCAGTGGGGGATAGGGGAGAGTTAAGGGGATTTTTTTAAAGATTTTTTTTAGACAAATGAGCCTCTGCTCTGCTACCAGGTGGCAATGGGGAAAATGCAGTGAGTATGGATCTCTGATGAGGCATTCATTAGGAACCATTAGGTTCTATAGGGTTATGGGTAGGGGACTTCTGGCCACCCTACTCTTGGGCCACAGGCAGACAAACCAGTTCTAGAAGCCCCCAAAGATGTCAGCTCTCTCCTCGTGTTTCGCTCTAAGTGGCTGAGTCCGTATTTCCCGGCCCAGAATTAACGATCTCTCCTACCCCTTCCCGAAACCTGAACCAAAAAAACAAACAAACCCCAAAACATTTCCTCAGCAAAAAGTTGGCCTCTTTTTTTTCTTTCTGTTTAAAAATCAGCCCCAAGTTAAAGCGGGGTCGCGGCTGAAGTCACACAGCCCGAGGGGGTCGGGGAATCTGAGGCAGCCGAAACGGGGAGTTCTCGCAGCTGTGCTTTTGCTGCTGCCAGGCACATTCGTGCTGACGGGGGTCTAGGAGTGCAAAGTTGTTCATCCGGCAGGTTAGACGCAGAACAAAGGGGAGAGGAAAACAGGACATATAGCTGAAACGCAAGCAGAATTCTGCTACGGAGGGGGAGGGAGCCCCCACCGCCACCAGCCCTGCTTCCTGCGCCCCCCTCCCCCAAGAACACAGACAGAGCTAGGGCTTGTCCTGGCCCCTGGCCCCCCAAGTCCTTCCCTGCTCTGGCTGTGCTGGAGGAGCAGAGCGACACCTCCCCTCCTCTCCTGGCTCTAGAATCTCCCATTTGCCCCTCCCTTGCTTCTGAGTCCTGCCCTTTGTGCCCAGTTTGGAGAGGGAAACAGTGGGGGCCCAGTTCTGCCTTCTGCCCCACCAGTGAGGACACCCCCCAGGCAGTGGGGGAAAGGAAGGGAGAGAGAACGTGAATTCATGCTGTAGGGGATGGGGTCAGGCCCTGGGATACGGTTGAAGGGGGGGGGGGGGAACGCCTCCAGTTGCTCCCCTGATGAATACTGGCGGCAGATCAAAGGGCCACCTACCTCTTGTTCCTGTGAATTTACCAAGGAACACAAGTAGCACGATTCCCCCCCAGGTGCAAGGGGCTGTAACAACTCACCGGGGGTGGGGGAGGGAGTCTGCAGGGCTGTGGATTCTGTGCTCTTGCACGGGCCCAAGGGATCCGTGTTCCTTGCGTTTCCCCCACCGGCAGCGTTGGAGGGCTGTCAAACTCCCAGAAACATGTCACGAGCCTCTTCCACCTTTCCCCCATTTCTTACACTTTTGCTATTAAAAGAACCTGTTTCTAGCCTGTGGACTGTTTAGAGAGCCTCCAAAGCGTGAGCAGCATGCCAACCAAGGCCTGGCAGAAATAGCTGGCAACCTGGAACAACAGCTTGGAGAGGTGGGCGCAGTCCCGGGCTGTTTCAGTCTAGCCACCTGCAGGGCTCGGATTATGCCGTAAGAGAATCTCTAGAGAGAGTGCCGTTACTGTGTCAGCTCCAAGGGTAATGGATGGAGACAAAGCCGTTCGGATGATCTCTTTCATTGGATCGACTTCTGTCGGTGAGAGGGTGGGAGCTTTCGGGGGCCCCGGGGCCCTTCCTCAGGCACGGAACAAGTCAGAACTGAAGCAGAACAACTGCAAACTGGCCGCAATCCGAAAGCGGGGTGGGGTGGGAGGGTGTTAGTATTTCAAGTGCAACAGGGGCGGGGAGGGAGGCCTCACAGGTAAAGGCAGCTTGTAATCCAGGCAAAACGGCCAACAGTGGTGAGGAGGCGGTGGGTCAAAAGCTCGCACGCTCTCCCCAAGAGGAGAGTCTGCTCTGTCTCCACACTTTCCCCTGTCAGTGGCAGTGTGTGTGTGTGAGAGAGATGGGCCCCCAATATCAGGGTCCCCTTTCCATCTAGGGTTGCCAGATATGCAAAATTTTCAAGGACGCTTATGAAAAATACATGTTGCAGGACAACATACCTACTATCCCCTCTCCCATGGGGGGGCTCCTGCTGCTCCTTCTCCCTGCAGCTTGGGTTCGCCTCCTGCTAAGAATCTGTGGGGCCCAGGACAACAATAAAATACAGAGCCCCCCCCCGCGCCCCATAGCCGCACTTCTTTTGCTCCTTCCTGCAAGGCCGTGTCCCCCCCCCCGCCCCCCCCAGTAGGTGAAGGAAAGGCCTTGCAGGAAGCAACCACCCTGGGGGCTAAGAATTGCAGGTGCAGAGAGAGCCCCATAGAGAGAGACCATCCTGGGGCCCTGGGAGCACAAGGCTGGGGCTCCCAGGACTGGCCTCCCTGAAGGGCCCTCTTTGACCACAGGGTTGGGGGCATGGCCCCGACTGTCCCTGCTTACAAATGGGAAGAGGAAGAGGTAGCTGCTCATCCCACCCCATGCTGTCACTGGCAGGCAGGGCTGAAACCAGACTCTTTGCTAATGGTTCAAGCTCTCGGTTGAGATTTTTACCGTCTACCGATTTACCATGTCCCACTCACTGTGTCCTGTGGTCACTCCGGTAACGCGCATGCCACCACAGGCACAGCCCTCTTCCAAGGGTTTGGAAAAGCACATGCACGTTACTGGGATGAACGTGGTAGGCGGGGCACGGTAAATTGGTATACCGTACACGGTAAATCACAGTACTAACTGGTATTAATCACAGTAAACCAAGGAAAATCCTTGATTAAGAACATGTCAAGAACCAGGGGGGTTTCTCAATTCTTGCTTAAAAACGAATCGAGAAGCGTGGTTCTTGGGGAAAAAATCAAGATCCGAGTTTCATTCCTAGTGGAGATCGAGTGCAGCAGCTTGTGCTTTAGACGGAGAAGGCAAAGGGGGGTGGGATCAAAGTGCAGGGCTTTAGGGGTGAGTGGGGGGTGCAGATTCTGAATGCCGTCCCGCCTCCCTCTTCCGTCATGCTTTCCCTAGCTCCTCCCCGGCCCACCCGAGGCTGCTCACTGATGCTGTCCTGTCATTCAAAGCCTCGAACCCGTCTCTAACGAATGACTGCACCGTGCCAGGTGCATTGCTGGCGTTCTATAAATAATAATGGGGGCGATCCCAAGCCCCCTGCGTGCAGCTATGTGCATGTCTGCGTGAGCAGCTGCACGGTTCGCACACACATTGCGGGCCCCACGCCGGGATGGCGCACGGCTTGCACGCACGTAAATCCGTGGGCGCTGCAGGCCCCGGTCCGCGGGAATTGGGGTCGTCCCCAGTAACGGAAAGGGGGAAGCGAAGGCTCGGTTCTCCACTGCTGGCTCCCGCAGTGGGATTGCGACTACGGGGACGTGGGATGGGAGCAGCCTGGACTTCTCCTCCGCCAAGTTTTCTTTTCTGTCGGATTGATCCCAGTTCGAGCCCTGCCCAGATCCTTTGGCCGTAATTAATAGCAACCCAAATCCCCGCTGGAGACATTTTCAAATTCAATTAAAATAAACCTTTCTTTTCCAAGCTTTGTCCTCATCGTATCTTCAGTGACCTGAAGCCCTGAACACAAGAGGGGGCTGAGGCTGAGGGGCCTGACAACCAGGAGGGGAAAAAACTGCCTTGGAGGAGAATGAAATCCACTCGCCCAGAGGGTCAGAAAGGTAAGCAGCCTTCAGGAGAGAGTTTGTCAATTTGCTTTTACATGCGAGGCCTTATTTGCCCAATGCATTGGTAGCTGGAAAGAGACTTCATTTCCTATTGGAAGGTGCAGCTCAGCTGAGAGAAAAGAGGGGGCAGAATAGAAGTCAACCAAACCACGGAACTGTACCCTGTGAAGGGACCTCCAGAGCCAGCTAGTCCAGCCCCCTGCTCCAGACAGGAGACCCTCTGCCTGCAGCATCGCGGGAAGAAAATCGTCCAGCCAGGTAGGGCAGGAGACGCCACAACCTCCTTGGGCCGCTTATTCCATTGCCTGACTGTTAGGAAGGTTTTTCTACTATCTAACCAAAATCTACAGTGTGGAAATTCAAACCTCACTTGGAATGTTCTGTTTTGGGCACCGCACTTCTCGAAGAATGGAGACAAATTGGAGCAGATTCAAAAGAAAGCAGCTAAGATGACCAGGGGGCTGGAAGATTATTAATTAATTAATTATAATGAATTGATTGATTGATTATATTATATTATAGCACCAGCAGTGTACCTGGCACTGTACAGTCAGTAGTTACAGACAGGTCCCTGCCCCAAAGGGCTTACAATCTGAGAGACAAGGAAGGGGAACATCAAGAGAGACAAGTTTGAGGAGATGCAGGTGCACGTGCTTCACTTAGTTATGGGAAGAGATTCGGAGAACATCTAATATCTAAAAGGGCGCCACAAAAAGACGGGGAACGTTTGTTCTCTTCTGTCGCGGGAGACAGAACAAGCAGGGATGGATGGGCTTCCGTTGCAGCAGGTGCAGCTTGGTTCAATATTGGGGAAAAGCTCTGCAAACTGCAAGGAATGATGACCAATGAACTAAGCGGCCCAGGGAGGTTGCGACTTCTTCTTCCTTGGAGACGTTCAGAACCTGCCTGGACAAGCCTGGGATGCTGGAGGCAGAGGAAATCCTGCCTTGGAACAGTGGGGTGGACGAGATGACTCTGAGGTCTCATCCAAGCCTACAATCCTAGGACCCTATGGACCCCATGGATCAGGGGTCTCTCATGTGGAACTCCCAGACACATGGGGCATTGTGTGGTTTAGCGTGGCGGGGTTGCAGAGTTTGCATTTATCTGGATCCAGCCTTGCCCCGGAGGACAATTCTGGTTGTGCCCCTGTCTCACACACACGGAGAGTTTTGACCTGCGTGCTAGTCTGGGGCAGAGCAGTTAAAGGAGGCAGACGGTGCCTGTTTGCTTTCTAATAAAAGGAAAACGCAAACACAGCATCCCCGCTGTATGCCAAGTGCGTAGCGGCTGCCTCCGCTGTCTCAGCATCTCAGACTCGGGAAGCAGATGTGAAGGGGAAACGCTCAGCAACAGAGGCCACGGCTCAGCAGGCTTCGAGCACGTTGCTGGGACTGGGAAATGCCTGCCATTTGCCTCAACTGCTGGATTTGAGGAGTTGGCGTGTTTGCCAAAAGCACATTCAGCAGTTACTGCCTAGTCAGGGATAATGCCTGGGGTGGCCAACAGTATAAACAATGAGTCAGGATTATTATTATTATTATCCGTTATTTATACAGCACAAGCAATATACCTGGTACTGAACAGCTGTGATTACAGAAATAGGTCCCTGCCCCAAGGCACTTACAATCTAGAATTGTAAGGGGGGGGGGGGGGTCAATTGCAGATTGTCATTTGCTCCTGCAAGTTAACATGTGTGAGTGCACTGTTCCACGTTCATCCCGCGAGTTATGCCTTGAGTGCTCGCACATTACCGGGCTCTGAAATCCTATTCTTACAGTGATGGTTGTGTGGGAATACCTGTTGGCATTACAATCTCAGGATAGCAGGCGTGGAAACCAGCAAACCAGCAGGACGGAGCTGTGCTTTGTTCCTGGATAGTTAATTTCAGACGGCTTGTTAATTTCACCTTGCTCTGCTGCCAGAATGTTCATTTCAATCTGCTGCCGCCTTGTGGATTTCAACCACGCTCTGAGGCCAGCTGGGCAGCAGGTGCAGGGCAGGAGGAGGAGGGCAAAAAACGGCGCCGAATTTGCATTTGTGAGAATGGTAGATCCCGCGATTAGTGGCATCAACATAAAACACGCCAAGAAAACAGTTGCAGGAGACGCGTCTCGTGAGAAGCGTGGCCAGAAAATAAATAGCTCAATTTTAGATCGCAGGAAGATTGCGGGAACAAGAAAATTGTGGGAGAACGTAGCAGGAAAAGGGGGCAGAAAGCTAGAGGGGAGCAAGGGCATGGGGAGCCTTGAAAGGAAGACGAGGAGTTTGTGCTGGACTCGAAAGAGAGAGAGGGAGCTTGGGGGGGGGGGGAGCAGGGGCCCTTTATTTAGTGCTCTCCGAATTTATACAGCAAGACAAGCCCCTGGGCTCACCGCAGGCACGGGGACACGGCCCACCCTTCAGTGGGTTGGCACAGGCACTGTCCTGTTGGAAGCAGAACTGAAATGGGGACCCGCAAAACCAGAGAAACCGTGGGGCCTGACCCTGCCGCATCGGTACTAATCAGTGCTCAATCGGTTCCTGGCAGGCTGCGCAATGGACCAAAACACCCTTTGTTTAGTGTTTTGGTCCCAATTTTCCAACATCTGGTACCGGTATTTCTGACTTACCATCCCAGTTCCTTTACTGGTTTACCAGTTTATCCCTAGTTCTTCGTGGCCTTGGTTTCCTCCTTTAACTACTCTAAGCACTGGGTGTAGTCCTGTCTCTCCCTCTGTTCCCCTCTTCTCCCCTACCCTGTCTCTCTGCGATTGTAAACCTCCTGGGGCAGGGACCTGTCTGTAATGGATGTTTGTACAGTGCCAGGTATACTGCTGGCACTATAGAAATGACAGGAGTGGTCCTTCAGATGAAAATTTGGGTTGGTTTTATTTTTGTTTGGTTCCCCTAATTTTCCAGATTGAATTATGGATTCGTATTACAGAACTGTATTTAAATCAATTAAGAAAGAATTTTAAAAAATCTAAATCATTGAGCATTCACGAAATGTTTACCGCGCATGCACAGAATTGGCTTCCCTTTTAAAACTGGCAGTGACGCTGCCGCCTCGTTTTGGGAAAGGGCGCGCATGTGCAATGAACGGTCTGGAAGATTTTTTTTTCTACTTTTTCTTTTTTTTTTAAAGAACTGAACTGAACTGAACTGAACTGAACCAGGCTTGGTTCGGTTTGGTACAGATTAATCCATAATAGCCTGTTCCATGCAGTTATGAATTTAATCCGAATCCAGACTCCCACTAATAATTAATAATGACTAACCAATAATTACTCATCAGTAATCAATAATGAATAATTAATTTGCTGATCGGCACTGATTGGTAACTCCGTAGCAGTATTTTTGGGTAAATAGATGCCTGACTAGCACTTGGTTAGCCTGTCGGTTACCCCAAATTACAGGTATTAGCAACAGCTAGCGAATGAGTTACCCGTTTTAGCTCTACTTGGCAGATTGCTTCCTGTAGTTTGGGTTACTATCTCCCTCAACCGGGGATGAGGTGGAGTCATGTTGCCGGTGAGAGTGGGGCAAAGCAGCTGCCACACCCTTTCTGGTGTAATCCCACCTGTTATGGAGGGCTATGATGTTACAGCACTCTGTAAGGGGCAGCGCCATGTTGGAAAGGGGACTGAGCAAGGGGGCTGCCACACACCTTTCAGACACCCTTTCGGAGTGTGCCGTCAGGCAGGCGGAAGGGCTGTTCATACAGGGGTACACATGGCGTCTTGGATGCAGTCTCACTCAACTGAAGTGCTGCATCAGTTACCTGAAGGGGCCAAAGCCCAGCAAGCCACGACCAGAGCCCAGCAAGCCACGACCAAAGCCCAGCAAGCCATGACCAAAGTCCAGCAAGGCACGACCAAAGCCCAGCAAGCCACGGCCAAAGCCCAGCAAGCCATGACCAAAGCCCAGCAAGCTACGGCCAAAGCCCAGCAAGCCACGGCCAAAGCCCAGCAAGCCATGACCAAAGCCCAGCAAGCCACGGCCAAAGCCCAGCAAGCCACAACCAAAGCCCAGCAAGCTACGGCCAAAGCCCAGCAAGCTACGACCAGCTCGGCTGCTCACACAAACGGCGCAGGATCAGGAAGGGGGCAGCCAGGCAGAATTTCAGCTCAGCAAAGCAGATGTGATTGATGGCTCAGATCTCTGCTTGCGATCCTCTGTGCCGTGCTCATTCTCCCTGGTAAGTCTCCCCCACCCACCCACAGCTAATGGGAGTTAATAAGCATCATCGGTGAGGTCCAGGCAGGGAGAGAGCAGAGCTGACTCCTGGTTCTCCCTGCTCTAGCCCACCGGATTCTTTCTGCTGTGCTGGAGAGAGAGTGGGGGTCTAATGGTTGGGGGCAAAGGCATAGGAAGAGGCTCAGGGGTCCATGAAGCTGAAATGGAGAGCAGTTCTACTATCCATGTTTAATCTGTCTGGGATGAGACTCGCTCTACAGCAAGCTCTGTGGGCCGCATAGGAGTTGTGGGCAGGAGCAGCTAAGGGGTGGACTCAGGTCCAGATCATGGAGCTGGTCCCTGCCCTTGTGGCCCTTCCTGGGCCAGATCCAGGAACTGGAAGGGGGGCACGTAAAAACTAGTGACAGGCCGCACTGAGCTCTCAGGCCTGAGGTTCCCCATCCCTGAACTAAAAGATCTGCTGAGTTCCCTTCCAAATCTCCCGTTCAGACAACCTTCTTCTAGAGCGGGCAGGTGCCACAAACCCACATTCTGGGTGTTGCGTGAAAATCCTTATTACTTCCCGGGCTGCTTTACGATGGTGTGTTCTCTGCCACTGGGCACAGAGGGTGTGGGGAGCGCTCCTCCCTCCTCCCCCCCGGGGGTCAGCAGGAGGGGTCCTGGCCTGCTGCAGCCAGAAGGGGGGGTTACCGGTAAACTACCCGCGTTTGACGTCTGGATCCAATGGCTTGCCAGGCCGGCTCCTCCTGAGAGAGCTCTCTTTCCTCTCGCCAGGCGTCTGCACGTGCCAGCCTGCTGCTCTGTCTGGGCAGGGAGCTGAGAGCCTGCCGGAGCTGCCGGGAAGCCTAACAACGCGGCTCCTAACGAGGGAATGCACTAACGAGCATGTAGTGCGGCCCCTCAGCCAAGAAGAGGCAGGCGGCCAAATGAGGGCAAATCAAGAACTTCTTGCAAGCAGCTGGCACGGCGTGCCGACCGGAGCCCGGGATGGAGCGGCACATCAATCCCAAGTTAGCTCCATGCACGGAGCAACCAGCAAAAACGCAGGTTGCTCCATGCGTGGGGATGCGTGGGGGGGGGATGGGTGTGCAACCCCCTCCCAGCTGCAGCCCATTTAAAAGGGGCCTTGGACAAGAGAGTGCGCCAGGCAGAAAGAGGTGCATTCCCCACCCCCCGCCCCTGACCCCAATGCTGGCAGCTTCGGAACGCCTCCCACGTCTCCCCTCACACACAGGGGTGGAGTCAGCCAGCCACTAGCAGGACAGGTTCATCCCACCCTGCCCCACACGCCTCCCCAGGTAAATTGAAATTGATAGTTAATCCGGTTGACAAGCAAAATTCTGGCGGTTAACCTACGGGCAAACACACACCGCAGCAGTTAACCAAAATACCGCTTAATGCCATTTTACCGCTACCGTGGAAGCAATTTTCCTGTTTTTCTGCATTCCGCCATTTCCGGTTTACTTCCAGACCAATCGAAAGACTGCATCCCACGGATTTGAACCAGTATCCAATAGGAAACTGAGTTAAACTTGAACCCAGGGTCCAGGGGAGCGTGTGTGTGTGTTGTAGAGAGGAAAAGTATTCTGGGCGAATGGGATTGGCCCGTAGCCACGGAACGGACAGGGAAACTGCAACGTGGTCACATGCACGTGCAACCTTGTCAATGTCTCCTTGTCTCTCCTGATGTTGCCCTCTCCCTTGTCCCCTGCTTCCTTGTCTCTGAGATTGTAAGCCCCTTGAGGAACGTGACGGGAGCTGGGGGGAAACAACAGGGAATGGATCTCCCCTTGTGACTTCTCCCAAGCCACCGTGATTGGCCGCTGTCGGAGACAGGATGCTGGGCTAGATGGACCATTGGTCTGACCCAGTCTGGCACTGACTATGTTCTTAACCATTTCAGCCCTAATCCCAGGCAGACGTAGCCCTTGTATCTAGTTCCATTCCTGCCCCTGACGTGATACCACGGGAGTGTCTACCCCACTGTAAAAATTAAGCTCCAAAAATTCCCTGGAAGTCCGTCCCTTTGACCCCAGAAGCTGCGAGGGGATGCCGGGGCTATAGGCGGCCACCGAGGCACGGCCTTTAAGGAACACTTATGGAAAACACGTTACGGGGCCTGCATTGGCGCCTAAGGCCCTGCAACATGTATTTTTCATAAGTGTTCCTTAAAAATGTGCCTGGGTGGCCACCCGATTGCCAGCACACTGAGCTCCCTGCCCAGCCCCAGTGGCTAACCTGCCAAGGGAGAGACTCGGGCAGAGGCTGGGGCTTCTGCATGTGGGCGCGGAGCTGACTGATGCTGCCACCCCGTCAGCTGTTCAGTGGCCGGACAACTCTGCAACCAAGTGGTGGCGGATGGGTGGCAGCAGCCGCCCTGGCTGTCGGTGAGGACCGGCAAAGCAGCATCGGCGACTGGGGAAGGACTCCTGGCACGCATTCAACGCTGGGCTATCCCCCAGCTGGGCCTCAGTTTCCCCACTAGCAAACCGGCCCTCATACTAGTACCAATTAGCAGGCACTTCACTCGGGTAAAAAGGACCCTGGACTGGGATCCAGGACTCCTAGGTTCTATGCCCAGCTCTGGCAGGGGAGTGGGGTCTAATGGCTGGGTCCAATTCCTCCCTTGACCCCCTTCATTATTAATTATTATTATTATCAGCAAGCATTTATATAGCACCAGCAATGTACTCCTCTACACTTCAGATCCAAGTTCTTGCCAAGTCCTGTCACTTCACTCTGCAAAATATGGCAAAAGTCCGGCCCTGCTGTACTGCTTCCACTGCCCAAACCCTAGTCCATGCTCTTGCTGTTTCTCACCTTGACTGCTGCAGCTTCCTCCTTACTGGTCCCCCCCTGCTCTGATCTCGCCCCCTCTCACTTCCATTCACGCCTGGGTTCTCTCCTAGCTCTGTCAGGGGAGTGGAGTCTAGTGGGTGACAGCAGGGAGACTGGGAGCCAGGACTCCTGGGTTCTCCCCTAGCTCTGACAGGGGAGTGGAGTCTAGTGGGTGACAGCAGGGAGACTGGGAGCCAGGACTCCTGGGTTCTCCCCTAGCTCTGACAGGGGAGTGGAGGCTAGTGGGTGACAGCAGGGAGACTGGGAGCCAGGACTCCTGGGTTCTCCCCTAGCTCTGACAGGGGAGTGGAGGCTAGTGGGTGACGGCAGGGAGACTGGGAGCCAGGAGTCCATTTGTCAGGGAAAGTTGCACAATCCCACCAGGACAGCTCTCTTCTCAGCCAGCCTGGTTCTTACTGGCCCCAGGAACATCTGGCTGTGCCGGCTTCTCCCTATGGTTCACTACCTGCCCGGCAGCAGCTGGATGAGCTGGGGGAGCCTGAGCACTGACCTGAATACGAATTACCCTCCACACTTTACTCAACAGGCTCCCAGTGCTGAGGGTGGGCTCCTCTCCCTGATCCTTGCTGCTCTGCTCTCGTCATCCAAAAAACCCCTCAAAGCCCTTCAGGAAGTGGGCATTAGTGCAGCCTCCATGGCTGCTCCTTGCTGGTTCATCAGACCAGAACACGGGCTAATTGCAGCCACCAGACAGAGGAGACAGCATTGTCCAGTGGGCTGAGCGCACAACCGAGAGCTCGGATTCCTGGGTTCTTTCTCCACCTCTGGGATGACAGTGGCGTCTACAGGTGAGAGCAGAGTGGAGCTGGGAGCCAGGACTCTGGGCTCTATCCCCTACTCTGGGAAGGGAGTGGCGTCTAGCGGTTAGAGCAGGACTCCTGAGTTCTATCCCCAGTTATGGGATGAGGGTAGGGTTTACTAGGTTGGGAGGGGAGTCAGGACCCCTAGGCTCCATTATTGGCTCTGGTAGGGGGGGAAAGTCTAATGAAGAGAGCAGAGTGAGTTGGGGAGCAGGATTCCTGGGTTCTGTCCCTAGGCCTGAAAAGGGAGTGGATCCCAGGGATTGGGGGGGGGCAGGACTCCTGGGTTCTACAGGGATCCTGTAGCTGCGGATTTCCTGCACTGAGCAGGGGGTTCGATTGGATGCCCTCGGAGATCCCTTCTAACTCTAAGATTCGATTATTCTAATCCCAGCTGACCTGCTGTATGACCTTGAGGAAGTCATTGACCTTCCCCTGCAAGCTTTTTAAGGCAACAACTCTCTCTCTCTCTCTCTCCCTGCCTGTGCATCAGCGCCCCGGTAGCAGCTGTAGCCTCGAGCTGCTCCGGGATTGCTATGTTTTGACATTAATAGTTAATAGACAGACGCAGATATTTTAGGCTGGAGTCCGAGTGGGTTTTTTTTAAAAAGAGAGCTGGAGTCTCCTGGCTCTGAGCCCTAATAAAAGCTGATAGCAATGACAGAACTAGTTTTGCTGGACTTGATGTGGAGGACATTGGCCAAGTCAGAGCAGGGCAATTTCCAGGCTCAGCCAAGCTTGACAGTGTGAGAATAACGGTGCCCCCGCCCCCTAGCGCTGCTCGCCCCAGTAACCTGTGCCAGGGGGATTCCAGCCCAGCTCCCACTCCCCTCTCAGAACTGGGAACAGAACTCAGGCATCCTGACACTCAAACCTCCCTGCTTGAGTCTACTAGACCCCACTACCCTACCAGGGAAGGGGTTGGAACCCAAGAGTCCTGGCTCCCAGCATCCCTTGCTCTAACCCACTAGACCCCACTCCCTTCCCAAAGCGAGGGACAGAACCCAGCAGTCCTGGGCCCTCCCCCTCCCCTGCTTCAACCCACTAGACACCAGTCCCCTCCCAGAGCTAGGAATAGAACCCAGTAGTCCTGGCTCCCAACTCGCCCTGCTCTAACCCACTAGACCTCACTCCCCTCCCTGAACATGAGTCAGAACCCAAGAGTTCTGTCTCCCAGCTTCCATTAGACCTAACTTCCTTCCCAGAGCTGATAATAGAACCCAAGAATCATTACTTCAAGCTCCCTTGCTGTAACTTCTAGACTCCACTCCCTTCACAGAACTTGGGAGAGGACCCAGCAGACCAGGCCCTCTCCCTTTAAAAACCCACTAGACCGCACTCCCCTCCCACTGCATATCTGCCCCTCCAGTACCATTAGACCCGACCCCCATTATAATGCTGCTACTCCCTTAGATCTCCTAGAGGGCAAGCCACACAGGGAAAGGCCCTGACTCCGAGAGCCAGTGTGGTGGAGTGGTTTAGAGTGCAGTTGTTGGACCAGGAGGTAGGGCTCTGGTTCAAGCCCCACCTTAGCTATGAACTCACTGAGTGACCGTGGGCCAGTCACAGATCTCTCAACCTAACCTACTTCACAGGGTTGTTGTGAGGATTAAGAGTTTATTTATTGCCACAATTTGTACCCCGCCCCTCCTGCGAAGCATCTCGGAGCAGCTAACAGCTTATAAAAATATAAAAGACAATAATATAAATGAAAATAAATACGTTAAAACAGTAAAACCTCCAAACCCAATAAGGACATCAGGAGAAGTAAAAATGCACACACAACACCCCCCCCCCCACGCTAACCCTCCACCCCTCACCAAAAGCCTGGTGGAACAGCCCGGTCTTACAGTATAGGCCCGGAGCCATCCAAACCTCCGCTGGCAGGGAGTTCCACAGTCTAGGCACAGCCACCGAGAATGCCCTCTCCATGGTCGCACCCCGGGATACCCAGGGGACTTCAAGGAGGGTGCTCCCAGTGGACGGCAGGGGCTGGCCAAGAGCCCGGGGAGTTGAGTTAATTGGTTAGTTGTGAACGTTACGGTTAGTAAGTTAAAAGAACTGTCAGTCACCCTGAGTCTAAGGGATTGGGTTGGATAAATATCTAAGTAAATAATTCACAACTGGCTGGTGCTCTATAAATTAAGACTCTCCAGCCTACCCTTATTTATTGTTTATTTTGTCCTAGTCCTGTTTTAATTGTTTATATTATTATGACTGTTTATATTTATAGTATTGTATTTTTTATTCTTTTAAAATTGTTAGCCGCCCTGAGCTGTTTTCCAGGAGGGGCGGGGGTATACATTGATTAAATAAATAAATAAATAAATAAGGCATAGAATACACCGAGATCCTAGTGCTTTGGGGTATAAGAGGGTCCATCCCTTTAAAACAGGAGAGCTGCAGACAGTACTGTGCCAAGGTCCCGCCCGCTCAGGGGGAAGGTAGTATCCTAGCAGAGACGGACGGAGACAAGGTGGTACCCGGAAAATAACTCAGGAGTCCTGACACTCAAACCTCCCGACTCTAGCCAAATAGACCCCACGACCCTCCAATGGAATCCACTGGATTCCAAAATCAAACGAGGAACGGCTCGGTGTTGTGGTGGGGGTGGTTTGATAGGAACTGGTATTGCCTTGGGGTGGATGCTGATACTGATGCCATCGCACTTTGATAGGGGGCGCTGTAGTGGGAGCACAGTCACTGCTGACTGCAGTATGGCCCTAGGGGGCTTTGTGCTGCAGGGAGTGGGGCAGGTGGCTCAGTAGGAGGCGCTGTTCCCTCAGAGTCAGTGGGGAGAATGGTGCTAGGGGGCTGTGAAAAGTGGGTGCCTGCCCCTTTAAGGGAGTCCGTTTTGCCACTGAAAACCCGCTCCCTCTAGGGATATGAAGCCAGCTAACCCCAGAGAGCAGACAGTCTGCGGCCGGGAGGGGGGGCTGCATTGCGTTTCCGCAGGCCCACACGCTGCACTCTCCAGGGTCCTGAACCAGAGGCGCGGAGAAGTTGTGGAGCTACAGAAACAGAGCCTGGGAGCCCAGAGGCAGGCTCACCCCAATCTGGACAGAGACGGACATGAGCCCAGAGCCGATAAAACAGTATTCAACTCATTTTGCCATGACTCAGAAATACACATTCTTATATACATCATTATCGATCATTATACAATGACAAGATATCAAATGGAAAGGGTCAATTATAGAAACATACGTAGCTAAAAAGACAGGTCTATAGTGTCTCCAAAATTGGAGACCTATTAAATTAAAATATATTAAATCAAATAATCAAAAAGGGTTTTAAGCCTTCCCAGCAACCCGAATCCAAATACCATATTCGATAGTCCAGGAGATTAAGATTTAACGAATGGTTATATTAAACTAAGAGGAGCATACGCTTTTGCTTCCCCTTCTAATTGCCTCCGCTTTTAATGCAAAACGCGTAACATTCCTAATGATGACACCCTCCTTTTGAGTAAGTAGCCAGGTAAGTTTTTCACACTTTGTTATACGTCTAAACTTCAGCTGGTCAAGGGGAAGAAATGTTTCCCTAATCTGTATAAATTGGGGACAATCAAAAACGTAACCAAGGATGTCCTCACTCAGGTGCTCCGCTCCGCATGCACGTATTCGCAGATCCCTAGGAATATGGTTTTTTCTACCTTCCAAAATGGCCGTAGGCATTTGTTTTGTTCGGAGACTGCATAGTGCCGTGACTAATTTATGATTTAAATCCATTGATGGAGATTTCTCAGGACATGGGTCTAATTTCCATAAATTACACAAAGGTGCCGCACGTCTAGGCCGAGTTGCAGCAAGATCATTCTGTCGTGAGATATCGGACAGTAAGCTCTCGGGCAGGGACCGTGTCTATCTCATTTGTAAAGTGCCAGGCACATCGCTGGCGCTATATAAATGCTTAGAATAATAATAAAGCCCTCTCTGCTGGGATGAAAAGTCTACAGCTATCACTAATGTACTAATGTTGTAACTCAACCCAAGCAGTTTAAATGGGAGAGTTACTAATTTTAACCAGGGAGATTGGTTGCCTCTGGAATAATTAATATCCTCTAAATAGCACATTTGAGGATATCTTAGGGAGGCGTAAGATAACAGTTTAAACCAATCCCCCAAAACTCTTGATGTTACTTTTGTTGTCAAATTATCCAAAGCCTTTAAAAGGCTGCTGGCATAGAAGGAGGAAGCCCAAGAACACCCGGTAAGAATTTATTTTGGGGGATGTTAATATCCGCGTCTACAGCGAAGCCCCATACGTCAGCGCCATAAAGAATTTGGGAAACGACTTTAGCCTGGAACACTTGTACTGTGGCCAACACAGATTTCCCTGCGTAAATATCTCTAAACTTCTTTATGGCAGTAATCAGTGGCATGGCTCTAAGCTTTGTTACTTGAATATGATCTTTCAAAGTACTAATGCTGATACCAGCAGCCTCAGATACTTGGAAGTCTTTCACCACTTCTAATCGATGATTATCCATGTACCAAGAGTATTTTCTACAATGCCTACCCCAATTAGAGTTCTTAGTCTTAGAGTAGTTTACATACAGCTTATTTTTGGCACACAATTGTGAGAATTTTGTAATAGCTCTTTGCAAGCCTATCGGGATTCTAGAGATAATCATAATGTGATCTGCAAATACTAACAACACTACTGGTGTTTCTAAAAGTTTGGGTGGGTGAAAGTCTGGATCACACTGTGGCAGGTCCAGGCCACAAGATGGCGCCTGCCATGTAAGTGAAGTTAAAATGGCCACCACAGGAAGTTGAAGTGTTTGGGGCGTGGCCTGAAGGATATAAAGAGCGGAGAAGTCGGCAGTAGAGGACAGTCTGCTTTGAACTGCGAGAGGGAGAACATCTCTGCAGTCTGCTCCTGACCAGGGAGGAGGACACCTCTCCAGAAAGGTTGCCTGACCTGGATGTCTGTAAGGGAGGAGTAAACCCAGAGGACCTGAAGGAAGGTGCGTTGAGATGAGCCTGGATGTGAGTTGGATATAGCTAGCCAAGGACTGTGTGTAGGCTAGGCTTGTAAAGGACTGTGAACAACTGCATTAAGACTGGCCAGAGGCTTGGTGCCTGGCCTATGGATTGTGTTATAAATAAACTGTTATAGAGTGGGACACAGAGTGATACGCTTCTTTAGGCCTAATCCTGACAACACTTACCTCACGGTAAAGTGGGGACCTGCTACACACAGATTGAGCAAATTATGTCCCTTGCACGTATTGAATTTTCCTGTCAATTCTCCCTGTAATCCATACCAGAGCTGGGCCCAGGTATCTTCATGATATGCTATTAGAAGTTCAAGGAGTTGAGGATCTATTCCCATCCCATGCAACTTGTGCCATGGTAACTCCCTGTCAATAGTATCGAAGGCAGCAGTTAGATCAATAAATGCCAAGTATAAAGCAAACTTGGCCACTTTAGTATACTTGTGTCTAAAATGCTGGATGGTAAATAAATGATCAAGGATGGATTGCCCTTCCCTAAATCCAGCCTGGGATTCCAACAGCTGCCCCTCTTCCCAATTAGCCAGATGGTAAAGTAGATGTCTCTCAAATATCTTAGATGAAATATTTATTAAGCTAATTGGGCGATGCGATTGAGGTTTGTCTTTACCGCCTTTTTTGTAAATTGGAATAATTCTGTTTCCCTTCCAGATGTCAGAGATCCGGTAGGTGCTAACTATGGAACTAAACCAGGCTGTCAAGCAGGGGGCTCACCAATCTAAGTTGGACTCAGCGGCGATTCCATCCAGTCCTGGAGCTTTATTGTTACCTAATCGGGTCCTCATTGACTAGACAATAAGGAGATATCTGTTACTTCCTGGGTTAAAGAAGAAGCTACGGGATTTGAATATTGGGCGGAAAAATCGCGACCCCATACTTCAGGAGCAACGTTCTATTCAAGATGATTACTGTATGTGGCAGGACCTCTCACCATTAACTGCCAAACCGTCCTACTATGGTTAGTCAGTGCTGCATGTTAAAGCTTTTCCCACCGACTTTCAGAGAACAGCTTTTTCTTCCTTAATAGTAGTCGGCCACCAACAAGATCTAATCTAGCCTCTTCTTCACCTGCCTCCTTTCCTGGTCAAACCAAGGGGCCCCTCTTGTCTTCCGAGACCTATCCGGTCCCAGGCATACCATCCTAAACAGAATTGGAGATAACAGATCAATAATACTCTGGGACTTATCCAAAATCTCCCACGGGGCCTTTGATCGTATTACAAAACTTTTCAGGTCTTCCAATTCTTTCCCGCCCAACCTATTGTTGATGGCAATCGCTATCTCTTCATCTAGATTAGTGGGAAATCCGGGGGGGATTTCAACATCCACACTGACACCCATCTTGGAGGAGCGAGGCGTGAGTTCATGGCCTCCATGACAACCATGGGCCTGTCCCAAATCATCTGTGGCCCCACACATGAGGAGGGACATACACTGGATTTGGCTTTCTGTACC
>QEPC01008679.1:271305-292688 GCA_003113815.1 Sphenodon punctatus | reverse complement strand
GTTAGGGGAGATAGTGAGAGGGTTTCAGGGCATGCAGTGTCATCAGTATGCTGATGACACTCAGCTCTACCTCTCCTTTTCCATTGACCCAGGCCATGCAGTCTCCCTATTTTCCCAGTGCCTGTCGGCTGTGGGGGCTTGGATGAGGTTGAGCCATCTGCAATTGAATCCTGACAAGACGGAGGTGATGTTGATGGGCGAGGGCTTGGGAGGCCTGGGGGTTGTTGAATCTCCTCTTGTTGGGGGGGGTTCGCCCTCCCATGGTGTCTGAAGTGCGGAGTCTGGGTGTGCTCTTCGAGTCACGGCTCATCCTGGAATCTCAGGTTGTGGCCGTGGCGGGGAGTGCATTTCGGCAGTTACATCTTGTCCCGCAACTTCGGCCGTATCTCTCAGACTCCGACCTCGCCACTGCCATCCATGCCTTCATCACCTCGAGGCTGGATTACTGCAACGCGCTCGACGTGGGGCTGCCTGAGAAGCTGGCCCGGAGGCTGCAGCTGGTGCAGAATGCCGCGGCCCGTCTCCTTATGGGGGCGGGTCGCAGGGAGCACATGACACCAGTGCTCCAGGCTCTGCACTGGTTGCCTAGAAAGCACCGGGCCAGGTTCAAGGTGCTGGTTCTAACCTTTAAAGCCCTTCACGGCCTGGGTCCTGCTTATCTGTGGGATCGCCTCACTCCCCATGTGCCCGTGTGACCCTTGAGATCGTCCGTGGGAGCCTTTTCGGAGGTTCCCCGTGCGAGGCGGGTGGCCACCGATGTTAGATCTTTTTCGGTGGCCGCCCCTGTGCTGTGGAATTTGCTCCTGGAGGAGGCTCGGTTGGCCCCCACTCTCCTGTTATTTTAGCGTTTATGTAAGACCTGGCAGTTCTGCCAGCCCTTTGGGGAGGGGGTGGGGGGAGGGTGGGTTTCTTTTCCCTGCATTTGTGAATTTTTAATTGTTTTAAATTGTTTTATTGTTTATATTGTTGTTTGCCACCCCGGGCTGCCCTATGGGCAGGAGGGGCGGGATAAAAATTGTACATAAATAAATAAAAATAAATCCCAACAGAGCAGTTTATTATAAATAATTGGCTCTCTCTTATCCCCTATATCCACCTGGCCGACAGTACCTTGTTGGGTAAACGGTTGGCTGATATATGGTGCTTTAGATAGCTTCAACAATAGTGGGAAATGATCACTCTCTGGATGGGGGTGGGGGATTTTCCAACTGGTTTCCCAACACAACATCTGCCCAACTGGTTGGTTGTTCCACTAGTATGTGATCAGTTGTACTGGCCGCTCTTTCTGCACAAAACATTAGAGTTTAAACTAGTACTTGGAAATGAACCATTTATCAGTCGCAGATTATACAATAACAATATCTTATAAAGTTCATGCCCTGCAAGATTGACTCCCTTATCAGAATACTCTAACTGGGGGATTCCACAGATCTCATAAATAAGGGTGAAATCTTCATCACTGATTCCATTCGAAACCCCTGAAGCGTTGAAATCCCTTGCTATCAGAAATTTATCCATTGTGCATTCCCTTTTTAGCGATTCAAGATAAGAGGAAAAACAACCCCATTCATCCAGAATCTGAACCCTAGAGGATAAAGGAGGAATATACACATTAATCAAAATCCACAAATGCATCTCCTAACTGGACCCGCTGCACCATCTCCTCCGCAACTTTAATTCTCTGTTCCTGCTGGTCTTCCCCCGCGGGGATGCAAGATGAGTTTTTTATTGGGGGAGCACGCTTCACACAAAGTCAATGCTGAGCTGATGTCCTAGCGTGGCACTAGGGGGCACTGTGCTCTACTTCAGACAAGACAGAAAAGAGAGGCTTCGCCCAAGAAACAGCCGCATTTTGGTGCTTGAAGTTATTTGCTGAGTTCCAGCAAGTTCTCGAACAGGAGTGGACGAGAAACGCACGCCAGCATTTCTGCAGGGTCGAGAGGCTGAGCTACAGGATACACTCACACATGTTCAACCACCCCATCTCCCAGCTGGACCACACCTCTCCCAGGCCGGACCACACCTCTCCCAGGCCTGGGCCAAACAGAGCCAGACTGGACCAGACGGAACCAGAAGCCCCGCCAGGAAAAAAGCCCCACGGAAAGTCCCTGGTGGGGGAAGAGGTCCTCAGGAAGGGCCCTGCATGGCAAGCACTGCTCCCCTTGCCCCAAAGTACTGCTATGATGCCGTGCGGCACCCTTAAGGCTTTGCTGGGTGCCGGTGCTGCAGCAGTCCTGCCTCTCCTGGAACCCATCCCCCTACCCAGCCATGCCCCCAACTCCATCCCGGGTGCCGTCCCGCCCACCCCCTTAGAGATGGCTCTGACCCATCTGTCTCTCATGCTTTGGGACCGGCTGGCAGAGACAGGGCTCTGCGGTCCTGGCGGCTGAGATTCTGAGGAGCAGCGAGGGATTCAGCCAATGAGACTCGGGTGCAAGGAAGGCAGACCACGCCCTGGCCCTGGCTGAGCGCCACACTTGAACGGCCCAAGAACCACACCAGGGTTTGGCCACCCCTTGGCTTGGAAAGACGGCAAGACCAGGTCCTGTTCCAGCTACATTACAATGGTAGGCACAGACAAGGAGGCTTCTCTTGATAGTTTTGCTGAGGCTGGTGGGCTTTCCAGAAGGGTGGATTTGGGGTAGGAGTTTGCAAAGCCTCCAGGAGGCCTCAGGACAAAGAACTTTGTCGCTGCAAGAGCACTGCAACATATGAAGCGCTGTGCTCGGCCATGGATCAGATAAACCCATAATCCCTTTAAGCACATCCCAGTCTGGCCCTGCTTGGTCACCTCTTATAATTGCAACACCACTAATTGCCTAATCCCCTTACTTGCATAGGAAATGGCTGGCCAACTGCTATTCTTAACCAGCGTTAATTGCTCCAAGAGAAAGCCTAGTGAGATACTTGCTAGAGCGGGAAGCCACCAGATGGTGCTGTTACAAAGAGACTTGGCATGCGAGCAAGAGTAGAGTCTTGGGAGAAACGCTGGGCTGCTCTCGGTGTTTGATGCAGAGTCAGAGTGAGCTGTTGCAAGCAGCAAGAGGCTGTTGGTTTGTTTCCATAATTTTGCTTGGAACCAGACAGGTTTAGGCTAAGAATGTCCAGGACTCTCTCTCTCTCAAGGACTGGTGTATGTAGCATAAGCCAGTGGCTCTCAAACTGTGGCCGGCGGATCACTGGTGGTTATCAGCTGATCTGTGGAACCAACCACAGTTGCATTAAAGCATGCTTTGCTCTCCACTGGCACTGGGGCTGTGGCCACCTCAGGGCAGAACTGGGGGCAGCAGATGAGTGTAATACCGTGCCTGGATCCAGCTCACATGTGTGTCAGCCTGGATGGTCCTGGGACCTGCTGGTTTAGTGCCCTTCTACCTTGATAGCCATGCTGTTCCCTTGCATGAATGAGAAACTTTAGGTATTCTTGGGTAAATGGAGGCTCCTATTACCAGTACTACGGTGGCTACCATGAAGATTATTATTATTTATTACTTTATTAGCCAGCATTTATATAGCGCCAGCTATGTCCCTGGTGCTTTACAAAGTAATGGAATCGACATGGTATCTGAGAGATGGGGGGAGATGAAGGAAGGGGAACAGAAGATGAGACAAGGAGTGTAACATTCACGAAGATGCGAGGTCTCAGGTGCACTGGGCGCTGCCTCAACCTGTGTCCAGACTAGCCAATTCTCCGCTTTGGGGGTCAATTAGAAATGTAAATCAATAAAAGGGTCGGAGAGGAAGCTGAGGAGGGGACAGGGAATTGCTCAAGGTCAGTGCAGGGGAGGAAGACGCTCAGGTCTCAAATCTCAACCCAAGGGGTGAAGGCTGGGGGAGCGGAAACAAAAAGCTTGTGTGTCCAATTACGATTCTGCTCTGAGAAAGCAAATCACAGCCAGGATTACCAGCTCCCTGGGTTTTGACCCAGAGTCTCCCGGGTCTGGGAGAAGCCTTCGTTTATCTAGGGCAGCCCGTCCCGCACCCCCTCAGTAACCTGGAGAGATTGGGCCTCCCGGGAGCAACCATCTAAGAAAGGGGATGGGCCCAGGGACTTTCCCACCAGTTTCCGACACGTCCCCACCCCTTATGGAGCCTCATGACGCCATGACATTCCGTAAGGGGGCGGGGTTGTGTCAGAAAGAGGAAAGACATCCCCTTTGCCCCGCCCCTGCTGATGTGGCCCCGCCCCCTCCAGGGGAAAGCCAGGAGGGAGATGGTAATCCTACTCCCCAGCCTTTGGCCCGGCTCTGGCTCTTGACTAGCATCTCTTGAACCCTGACGTGGTTCCCAGACTCTCTCTGCCAACTCCCAGCATAATGGATGGGATACTCCCCACCTGGCTCTTGACAATCCCAACCCTGACCCAGAGCCAAGAACAGAGCCCGGGGGTCCTTACTCCCAGCCAGGAGCGTAGCTACCGTGCAGCGAGGGGACTCAGTTAAGCCCGGGCCCCAGACTGTGAGGAGGTCCCTTTGTAGGTGGCCTGAGTGAAGCCAACACTCTGCCCCCGCCCACTCTGAAAATTCCCTAGCGGCGCTCAGGCCACTTGCGAGTTTTCAGAGTGGGTGGGGGCAGAAGGCTGGCCTGACCCTTACCCATTCTTAAAACTTCCTTCCTGGCAGGGCAGGGGGCTTCTGTCACCTTCTCGGATAAGCCCCATCATCCCCCAGACACCCCACCCCCTATCTCCCCACCCAGGAGACCCCATTTTCTTGCCTGCAGGCGGGCCCATAATTGCGACATGAGCTTGGGCTCACCACGTCCTTGCTGTGCAGCTGCTCCGAGTCCTAAGCTCATCCCACGGCGCTACAGAGTCTCCGCTGTAGGCACGGACAGCGTGTCCCTCCCTCCGGAGTTAGCACGGCGAGCACCTTGCATCAGTGTAACAGGGCGGAAGCCCTGCGTGCCGCTGGCCCTTTAAAACCGCTAGCACAGGTGGCTTTCGGGGGCTAGTGGAGCTGCTGGCGCTACTCCGGAGAGAGCACAGCACCTAGTTGACGGCCGCTGTGTTTGGAGCGTGGTTGTAGCCAAGCCAAGCGCGTGCACCTGGGACCTTGAATCTTCGTGAATGTTACACTCCTTGTCTCTCCCTCTGTTCCCCTTCCTTCGTCTCTCCCCGGGTCTCTCAGATTGTAAGCCCTAGGGCAGGGACCGTGTCTATTCCATTACTTTGTAAATTGGCACCAATGCAGGGCCTGCAGCAAGTATTTTTCATAAGGGTTCCTTAACAATTTGCATAGGTGGCAACGCTAAGCAGGGGGCATAACCCAGAGCCTCTAAGCCACTGGATACAGAGATTGAGGATATACCAAGTGGGGACATTGTGTATAGAGACTTGTTATGGTGGAGGGACGTTGTAGGCTTTGAGCTATTCCCCAGAGAAGAGACCGTGAGTGGGAGCCCATCCTGCAAAGAGCTACACCAGGCCAAGCCGTCCCTGCCACGATCGGTCAGTGGGGAGGGGGAGCTCTGTACCAAATGCCGCTCCTGCTGGAAACTGTAGGCTTGCACCATGCAGTGCACTAGCACATGGAGACACACACACCCTCCTGCCGTTCTCCTATTTATCTGCCGAGACACACCATGTCTACCTGCAATTGATGGGGGAAGGAAATTGAAAAGCACTGGCCCACGGAACAACGGCAGGAGCGAGGAGGGGGCCCGCGGTCCCCTTGGAAGAACGGGCAGTAAAAACCAGATAATCAGGCCTGGGGAGCGGCCAGTGCTGACGGGGAAGGGAGAGAATCCAATGGGATTACTGTGCTGGGGGGGCGGAAACGCAATTCTGAGTCCACCGGCACAATTAGAAAATGCTGTGTTAATTACAAGGTCCATTCAAGTATGCGAGCGAGGCAGGGTCTCCATACAGGCCACAGCAAGAGCCCAACCCGAAGCCCAAAATGAGGGTGGCATCTCTGTCGCTAGAAGGCTGGTCTGGGAGCCAGGACTCTTGGGTTCTCTCTCCAGCTCTGCCAACGCCCGCTCTGGGTCTCCACTGCCCTTTCTTTCCTTGTTTTAAGGGGCTTTCCGATGTCACAGGAAGCTCCTGCAGCCCTTTGCGACAGCTGCTCGGGGTTACCGCACACATGGGTGATTTCTAGGATGTGTGTTCGGACACCGGCTTGGCCCTGTGTTCACCCCGTGGCGCTGCTTAGACACACGGCCCATTTTGGGGCAAATCGGTGGTTTGCTCTCCACCGGATCTCGGCACACAAGCGCTGCCGCCTCGTTCCCCATGATGTACCCGCTAACACAGTGACCACGCGATATCGTTAGACACAACGTTGGCCACGTGTTCAGCCGGAACACACACATTGTCCTCATGACGTAACAGTGTTCACGTTGCGTGTTCAGCGGTGGGGCAAATTGTTATGGTCAGACAACAGACAAACACGTGCTATGGGGTTTTGACACCCGAGCCTTGTTATGTCTAAAGATGCCCATGGTGTCTGAGAGCGCAACCTTCCAGCCCCTGGAGCCAGTGACAGAACCCCCATCAACGTCAAGGGTAGAGGACGGGTCGTGTGGAGGACTCTCCAGTTGGGGTTACCAACGCTCTGGATTTTCGCACATCTTCGTGTGTGTGTGTGTTTCTTCACTGGAAAGGAGGCAGAGCAAGTGTTTCTCCCACCCCCTACAGAGTGTGGCGGTGTCGTAATGATCCAAAGGGGGTGGCCATATTAGAAAGGGGCAGGAATTAGAGCCCGGCATACTGAATCAAGTCTGGGAACCGGGCCCAGCCTGAGCCGAACTGGGCCGAGCTCCCTGCAGCTGAGAGGCCCCGCCCCCAGAGCATTGCTATGCCGTGACACTATGTGGGCGGGGCCATGTCGGAGGGCACCCCCATTCTTTTCCTGACTTGCCCCTGCCCCCATGGGGCACTTTGGGGGCAGGGTTACATCAGGAAAAGGGTGGGGTTAAAGGGGCTGAGGCGTTACTGGGGACTGGGAAGGGATTGAAGAGACCACGTGGTTTTGGCTCTGCCTCCGATTTCCCAAACAGCCTTTAGCCAGTCACTTAATCCTCCCCTGTCTATAAAATGGAGGATGGCAGTTCCCTATCGTAGTAGTTAAGCCCACGAAAGCCGGGCAAGATACGCCCCTCGCTTTCTCTAGCGATACGGGCCACGTCGGTACTTGCCGTCATTTATCCTCGTTAATGGTGATTAGCTGCACCGACATCGGTGGAGTTAGCCCGGGGCTGCTGCAGAGAGCCCAGCCCGTCCCTGGGAATCTAACCCTGCATTCCCAGAGCATGGGCCTCCCCTGTGCAGCCCGGACCCCTTCCACTTCCTAGGCAGCCAGACGCTACTGCTATCGGGGAGGGGAGAGCTCCAGCTTCAGGGCTCAAGCTGAGCTCCCTTCCTGCGGGACAGAGCATCCTACCTCTGAACCATCCGAGCTGCTGCCGGAGGCTGCGCTGCATGGCAAGAGCGAGGTTCCCGCAAAGGGCACGTTTAGATGTCACTTGGGCGTAAGGCCAGCACCTCTCCCAGGTCTTGTCACTCCCGCTCTGCAAGACCCCACGCCTGGCGGGATGCAAAAGCCTCCGTCTCAGCCCCGGTTTCTCCCTTTGGAGGGTTGCCATCTAGGCTCCAGGTTTTGACCCCGAGGCTCCAGTCAAGCAAGCTCTGATTTCTCCGGGTCAGCCCGTGGTGCCCATGAGAACCTGGAGAAATCAGGGCTTCCAGGAGCAGCAGAGAGTGGCCATGTCAGAAAGGCCACCCAGTGCCTCCTGGGGTGACATGCTAATGCTTCTATCCCATGGTCAATCCGGATGCCTCTGCAGAAGAGGTCATCGGCATCGAGGTTTTACTGCACAGTCTGGGGTGGGTGAACGCCGGTTTTGCCACGGTACGTGTGGGACAGTCTCGGTAGATAGTACATCTAGCCTTCGGTATGGCGGCGAGCCCTATAGAAGTGAATGGGACTTCTGCCTGTGCTAACTGTTAGCGCTCTGCGCCAAGAGCACTGCTCAGTGAAGTGGGACATTTGGACGCAGCTCAGGAGCAGGGGAGGACAGATTACGCTGGACGGGGATCTACCCTCCCAGCCTAGAGTCGGCCACCATCTGGCCAGGGCGGCCGGCAAATTGAACTGAAACGGTGCCTGGAACGGCAGAGTGGAAGGGAGCGGTTTCACTCGGCTTCTGTGAGTGGCACATGCCTCTTCAGGCCTCTGCCAGGAAGGCACACGGCTGCTGCCCACCAGCTCCTGCGCCAGTGCCAGGGGGCTGAAGTGGTCCCTGCCACCCGCTGCCAGACAGGGAAGAGAGCCAGAAGCCGCCATGGGCTACCAGGATGCTGAGCATGGCCGGCCTGTCAACCACGATCAATATCGTGAGGCTGCCTTTCTGAAGAGTCACACATACCCCCCCCCCCCCACGTGTGGATGCTTCATCCAGTTCAGAAAGGGGGTGTGGGGGGGGAGGTGGACTGTGAGACCATCGCTAAGTCCTTTCCTGAAAGCCGCCCCTGCTCTGCCCTTGCCAGCACGCCCTGCCCACCCAGCCCTGCAGAGCCAGTCACATCTGGACAAACAGATGTGCCCCTCGGGCTACCCGTCTTTATGGGGCAGGGAGGGCCTATCTTCCTTGCTCTGCATCGATCTCACATTTGACAGTCCTGTCTCCCCTCCCTCGGTTTGTCAGCGCTGCGACTCTGCCGGCTCTGAGACGCTTTCGCAAGACGCCCGACCCCCCTCCAGGCAGTTAGTTTGATTGGCAACAGCCGCCATGCCATTAAAAGAAGAGGGAACGTGAAATATCAACAGCCGCCCGCCCACACCCGGGTGTTTGAATTGAACATCCTGTCAGGCAGACATAACAGCAAACCGCTTCTGCTTACCGCAGACGCCCCGGAGGAACGGTAGTGCTCGCGCGGGGTTAAATGGAAGAGCAGCCATTTATATTCAATGTTAACCCAACACAAACACACGCACGGAAACCACCGAGGTGGAGGGTCCTGCCGGGAAACAATGAACACCTAAGACTGGTATTGCTAGCATGGTAAGGCTGGGCTGGGAGGAGACGGAGGCCAAGGAGCTTCACGCAGACACCCGAGGTAAATTCACGGAGAGTCACAGGTGGTGGAACACGGCACTTGACATTCCTGAACTTGTGCAAAGGAACGTGCCTACAGGACTTCTTCCCGCAGCACGCTAGCTTTGGCTGAAGCACGGGGAGCTGAGGTTAACCGGAGTCAGCACCGGATTAACCGCTGCCGCACGGCCAGAGTCAGTTAGTGCATGTGCATTTGCTGGACCTAAATCTCACTTAGAAATCGGGCGATTAGGTGGCTATTGTCTAATCGCAAAAGGCAATCAAAGCAGGGAGGGTTTCCCAATGGATCTTGACTAGCGGTTTCCGCACAAGAGGCAGCCTGAATAGGAGTAAAGGCCTGAAACTGGACCCAAGACTTGGCTGGGTCCTGGCCGCCTCTGGGTTCAACCCCATAGAGTGCTGGGCCATCGGAGCACTCTGCAGGGGCAGGGAATGCCCTAACCCCGCCCTTTCTGTGACACACTTCCTGCTCCCATGGAGCGCTGTGACATCACAGCACGCCGTAGCAGCGGGGCTACGGTGTTCCTGCCGACGGCCATGACATCACAGTGGTTCACCGTCACTTACATCGCGTATGGAGGAGCTCAGCTGGGTCAGAACCGAGCAGGTGAATCCTGACACAGGCCTTTTTCACACGGACGGCCCCCGCCCCTGCTGGGTGTGCATGGGGGGGGGGGGTGTACGCCTCGGGGATGGGTGTGCGCCATGGAAACACCAGGGCAGGATGCCTCAAACAAGCAGCTCCCAGCACGGCTGCCCCGTCCACAGAGGCACCCACCCTGGCCTGCACAGGGCACCCCGGATGTTTCCGGAGTGACTGGCCGCTGCATGGGTCCCCATGCACCACTGTCAGACGAGTAGCTGGGCGCATGGACGGCAGGGGGCCATGGGTGGGCACATCTCGTTTAAAAACACCCCAAGGTGATGCACGTAGGGAAAAATAATCCTCCCTTTGCATACGCGATGCTAGATTCTAAGCTGGGAGAAGGCTCGTGGGGTCGCTGCGGACTGTCCCTTGAAGACACTGGCTCAGGGTGTGGCAGCCGTCAAAAAGGCTGCTAGGCATGCTAGCCCCACTGATTGGGCCCCAAAACACTGGTCTCGGCTCTCCCCATCAGCACTGGACAGCTCCCCGGGGGAGCCCACTTGGCCTGAGCAACTATCCTGCTCACAGCCAGCAGCCAACCGCCTGGAAGCCTGGGTTTCTGAGGCCGCTTTTAGACGAGCGGCTGGATTTACCGGCTTGAAGGACGCGCTTCCTGAAAAGCCACGCGGGCTGCGTTCAGATGCACCGGAAGGAGCTGGCCGCCCCAGGAAGCCCGGCTCGCGCCGTCTCTTTGAAGCCGTGTTTGGAAAGTCCGCAGCTTTCCAGGAAGCGCGTTCTTCAAGCCGGTAAGTCCAGCCACTCATCTAAAAGCGGTCTGAGTCTTATCCCTCCAGAAGGGAACGGGGTTGAGGGCGATGGAGCAAGCTTCCTAAAGGGCCAGCACCTGTTCCGACACGCACCCCTTGGCCAGTGTCTGGATGCTAAGCCTGGGAGAAATCTTGGGCTAAAATTTGCAGGGGATGCCAACCCACGTAAACTCAGGCCCTACATTTCTAGAATTGTGGGGAGAGGAAATTTGTGGGGAATGCATCCCCCACTTTATAATTACTCCCATGAGTCAGGCGGGAGCCGAAATCTGGTCCCTCAGAAGGAGGCTGAACCCTGAAAACCACAGCATTCCCTCACCCCCAACCCAGTGCACAGAGTATGAACCTGGAAATCTTTGGTGATCAAATGATCTAGCCTGAAACAACCATTTGGGTGAAGGAGAGAGCAGACCCATATGCGGCTGTACCTGCTCTTGCCACCGGAGGGAGACAGGAAGCCAAACTGGGCACCCCTGACAATCCCCATTTAGGTGCTTGGTAAGTTCAGCGGCCGACGCTAGTGTGGTTGTGATTCACAGTCTGCTGAACTTGTGAACAAGGGGAAAGGCAGTAGCAGCACAAGTCATGAGATCAGCCGGTACAGAACACGGTTCTAATCCAGGGACAGGCATTTGGTCAGTGAACACCAGGATTCAGTGCTCAGCCAGGGGGCACGTACACACCCATATAGACCAGTGCCCTGATCTGGCTCAGCAGGGGGCACGTACACACCCATATAGACCAGTGCCCTGATCTAGCTCAGCAGGGGGCACGTACGCACCGTAGAGACCGGAGGCCCCGGGCTTATCCATCAGGGCCAGGGGCCTACACAGGCCTGCTTTGATGTCAGTGGCTCAGTGGCTCTCCCTACGGGTCAGTGAGGGAGATGCCATTTCTCCTACCTCAATGCGCCCCGTGTCTGGCTGGAAGCCGCGGGCGGGATTCTCCGTGGTCACGCGGCACTGGATGGCACAGCCGTTGATGCGCACGTTGTCCTGCTTGAGGCCCAGTTCCGGCAGGCTCTTCCCTTCGGCGATGTGAATCTGGGCGTGAACAAGGTCGACACTGGGGAGAGAAAGGGGAAGGGCTTAAAATGATCCATCCCACGCACCCCCCGGAACCCAGCCTAGGGGCCCTTCACACCTTCGCCAGGGCTCTCCTTAACCACCCAGCACCCCACCGTCTCCTGCGCCTCCCTGCCCACATCTCCCCTCCATCTTGTGGGCCCTAGCGAACACTCGGTTCACTAAGGAATAAGGCTGCATTAGGACAGTCCTCCTGGGTCCCTAATGCTGCCCTCGCTCAGGATCAATGGAATGGGCTCCTGCAGCCCCAGCTCCGCTGGAGTCAGGAAGATTGGGGTCCATAATCAGTCACGAGCTGTTCGGACCCATTCGCTGGTGGGTAAACTGAGGTAAAGAGAGGGGAGAAGCTTGAAAGCCCAGAGAGAACCATCAACGCTGCTGAGGATGGTTATTCTTTTTACAATGTACACTACCCGGCAGTGTATAATCACAAAGACAAGTCCCTACCCCCAAAGGGCTTATAATCTAAGAGAGACAAGGGAGGGGGAGACGAGGGAGAGGTGAGCATGGGGAGAGACAAGGAGACATTCATGAGGTTGAGAAGATGCAGGGGCACGTGCTTCACTTAGTGACAGGGAAGAGATTCAAAGGGAGGGAGGGAGGGATGAGGATGCAGTTTCACTCTTGACCGGGGAAAGTCTGACGGAAGAAGTAGGTTTTCAGGAGGGATTTGAAAGTTGGGAGGAAGCAGAGTGAATGTATCCAGGGAGGGAGTTCCAGGCATTGGGGGGGGGGGCAGCAAGAGAGACGGGGCAAAGGCATTTAGAGGAACAGAAAAGTCGCAAGCAGGTGAGGTGGGGCTGGGGGGGGGGGGAGAGGAGGAGCAAGTCAAAAATGAATTCGAGGCTACGTGCCTGAGAGCCAGGGTGGATGGTGATACCTGGAGCTCAGGCATCTGGCTCCCAGCCCCCCCTGCTCTAACCCACTAGCCTCCCCTTCCAGAGAACCCAGGAGTCCTGGCTCCCAGCCCCCCTGCTCTAACCCACTAGCCTCCCCTCCCAGAGACCCCAGGAGTCCTGGCTCCCAGCCCCCCTGCTCTAACCCACTAGCCTCCCCTCCCAGAGACCCCAGGAGTCCTGGCTCCCAGCCCCCCTGCTCTAACCCACTAGCCTCCCCTCCCAGAGACCCCAGGAGTCCTGGCTCCCAGCCCCCCTGCTCTAACCCACTAGCCTCCCCTCCCAGAGACCCCAGGAGTCCTGGCTCCCAGCCCCCCTGCTCTAACCCACTAGCCTCCCCTCCCAGAGACCCCAGGAGTCCTGGCTCCCAGCCCCCCTGCTCTAACCCACTAGCCTCCCCTTCCAGAGAACCCAGGAGTCCTGGCTCCCAGCCCCCTTCACTAGTGGGTTTGTGTTTCTTGTGTCTGGGTTTCTAGCACAGCTCTGTACAAAAAGCTTGACTCCAGTGTGGGGAATGAACCCCCACATGGCAGATGCCAGTTGCACAGCTTGGTGGGTCGTTGGGGAGCTTTTGGGCACAGCAGCAACGAGCAGCATGGAAGGAAGCACCCAAACCAGAACAAGCGTTCCTACTCTGCCCAACACGGCCATGGCACGTGCTCAACAGCTGGTCTGCAGACCTGGCCAAAGCTACAGCACTCTGGGTCCTGCTGGTGCTCCAGTCACCTCTGGGGTGGGAAGAGGAGCTGGGGGGATGAGGGTAACACACAGCTTCCCCAACCAGCGCTGGTCCATGACAGTCACCCCCTGGGTTCTGCTCTGCCCCAGAGATGGCTACATCGAACTGCAGCCGGAGCACGCCGGGCTGGGAGGAATTTGGCGAGCGTAGAGTGGTCCGGAGAGCGTGGGGCTGCTGGACTGCGATACGGCAAAGAAGGGCCAACACTGCTGATTAGGCAAGGCAGGCGGCAGCCTCACGAGGCAAAATCCCAGCGGTCTTCTTTCTGCCCCCCTAGAGCAAGGGTGGAGGGGAAGGCCAGGGCAGAAGAGGAAGGGCCAGCGGAGCGGATTGCACGGGGCCAGGGAGTGGGCATCCTGGAGGGGGGAGGCGGAGCTTGGCAGGCCCAGCCTAGTGTTCTCTTAACAGAATCGGGGTCCCTCTCCCCTCGCCACACCCTGCCCCTGCCCCCCCTCGGCCATTTTCCTCCCCTCCGGTAGAGCTAGTTGCACTCTCGGTTGGTCCTACCCCACCTTCCCTGCTCCAGTGAACCCTGCCCCGCTCTGCTCCCCTGCCCTTGGAGCTGCAATGGAGGGAGAGGGAGGGGGGCATTCCTGCCCCCCAGGGTGGCAAGCTGCCTAAAGCCTGTGCTGGATCGATGAGAAGAGACCTGATGCATTGGAGGCGCATGATCTACCGTCCATGACCCCATAGGAAGCTCCGTTCTGGGGCCCCTAGGACGTTCAAACGTTCCCCAGCAGTAGAATGCTACGACTTAAAAGGAGGCATCAACGCCCGCTGCGCATTTGCATTTCCTCACACCTAATTGCAAAAAGCAGACTCCCAGAAACGGCAAGTTGTCACCGACGCTGGAAACAGTTACCACGATTGCTTTGTCGCCTTGAATTTGTTGCCAGGTGGCAACAAAGCACGCAGTGTTCTGCCCGTGGGCCAGCAAGTCCCTTGTCACTAACCCATGATGGAAGCTACGGGGCAGGGATGGGGAACCTCAGGCCCGGGGACCAAATGCAGCGCGTGACTCGTTTTTTTACGTGCCACCTTTTCCACTTCCTGGCTCTGTCCCCTTGATCCAGTTCCTACCTTGAAGCGTTGGAAGATTGAGCTCAGGGGAAGGGAGCAGAGAGGAGGGGCCTGCCCACAAGGAGAGGGGGCAGTGCCACAATCTGGACCCTCCTCTTTCTGAGTGCCCCCCTGCACCCCACTTCTATGTACCGCTGAGGCAGGAACAGCTGTTTCCAAACTGTCGGAAAATTCTGGCATTTGGGGAACGCTTGGGAGGGGTCATCAGTATTTTTCCGCCCCTGCCATTTTTCCTCGACTTCCTCTGTTTTCATCATTTCCCGTTTTTTCATGTTTGCCATTTTTCCATCCCTCATTTTCCATCCCTCATTTTCCTTATCTCTTTTGCCTCTTTTACGTCACTTGCATCATTTAAGTCTGAGCAGGAACCAGCGAAAGTAGCCTAAAAACTGCTCATTGTGCCGGAAAACTGCTCATCATGCGAAGGCAAAGGAACGAATGGCTCATTTCTGACGGAAACAGTGTTTTCATCCAATCATCATTTCAGCCCGATGTCTATGCGGCTCTCGGAGAGTTGGTACGGCCTTTTCAAAGCGGGCCCTGGGAGGGGAAAAAGTCCCCACCCCCACCCCTGATTTAGATGCATAGAACCCAGTACCTTCATCTGGATCTGCAGGGGTACATATATATGTGTAGGGGCCCCAAAGCTTATGCCGTTGCTCCTGTCCTGAGCGATGTGCCTGTATGGGATACAAGTCCCTGTAGGAGGCTTGTTCCCACCTTGCCCCCTGTGGGAAGGTGGTCTGGCTCCCTGGGGCTGGGGCAGTAGAGGCAAGTCCCAAAACTCAGAGTCACAGGCAGATGATAGCAATTCTAGCTTCTTGATTCATCAAACCAGCAGCACAAACAGTCCAAACCTTTCCAGGCCTTAAGGCCGGCCTCACATTCAGGCTCTTAGCCTCCTGGCCAAGTCAGCACCTTGGAGACCTCCCAGTGACTCGCTAGCTCGGCCGGAGTAAGGCTGAATGCAAAATTTCACCCGGTTCCGATTTCCCTTGGAACCCTGCGTTTCGTTGGGTCTGAACGAAATCAGAATGAACCATCGGTCTGATTGTTCGTTCCAATTTACTATTGGACTGGATAGAATATTTTTTTAAGGCTCTTGCGCATGCAAAAAATGGCTGCCCGGCGGGTTTTTTTGCACATGCACACTGGTGCTGCCCATATCCAAAATGGCAGAGGCACCATTTTGGATATGGGCAGCGGCCTTTATATATAGAGAGAGATAGATAGATATAGATATAGATATAGGTCGACCGGGATTCCAATGTGAATCAGAATTCCAACCAAATTAAAAGGCAGCTCTTTTGTCTTCACGGAAATGTCCATGAAAATTATTATTATTAATAAGCATTTATATAGCACCAGCAGTGTACCTGGTGCTTTAGAATTGTTATGGGTTTACGATCTCAGATGGACACGGGTGAGGGGAACACAGAGGGAGACAGACACCCACATATTCCCATTTTACAAACGGGGAACTGAGGCTGAGAGGTTATGACTTGCCCAAGGCCACCCAGTAAGTTCATGGCTAGGGCAGGATTCGAACCCTGGTCTCCCAGGTTCAAGTCAAACGAAACTGTTGTTCTGCTGCAGTCCAAAGTCTGAGGCTTGCTCGCTGCCAGAGCCTGGTCCTGACCACATGAGCTGCCACATTTTCACAATCTTATAGACCCTAGAGGGGCGGAGCCAAGGCCCAGGCCACTCCTCCTGAAAAGACCCGCTCCCAGCCGTTACACCCCCTCCTGTTGACTCTGCACCCCCGTTATCCCCAAACTAGTCACCAGACTCCCAGCTGCTCCGCAGGCCATAATCAGAGCTGAAACGATTATTCGCGGCAAATAACATTTTCATAGAAAACAGCCCATTTCTCGAAGATGCGGGAACTTTTGCCCATTCATCTGGGGTTTCCGTTTGGCATTTTTCCCAACTGCGAAGTGCCAATAGTGACGACAAAAGTGATGCCGAAAGTGTCGTTAAAGTGCTGAAAATTTCCCAGTAGAAATACCCAAACCAGCAAATGGACGGGGAAAAAACAGAACTCAACAAAAATAGCACGAATGTTCGAAAGGGTTCCCCAAAGGATGAAACCTCCTGTCGATTTGGGACTGGCCATTTCCGTCCTCATTATAATGAAGTGATCTACTCCCCGCTATTCTCTCCCAGCCCCCACCAGTCCGAGTTCCCCCCACACACCCAACCAGCTCGACCGGTAGTCATGTAGATTATCCTCTACATACCTATCTAGTTTTGTGAAGTCAGTTATGTTATTGGCCTTCATGACATCTTCTGGCAATGAGTTCCACAGGTTAATTTTATGCCAAATAAAATATACTTCCTTTTAAATATGCTGAACATTCATTTCACAGGAGATGCTCCCATTCTGTTATTTGGTTGAGTAAATAGTCCCCTATTTAATTGCTCTGCCCCACTCCTGAATTTGTAAACTTCTTTCCTATCACATCGGAGTCAGATTGCCCCGGGTTATGGCAGCTGCCGCAGTTCCGATTGTTCACATGGATTAGCGGGAAATCCCTAATCACTTGGGGATCAGGACACACACCCCGCCCCCAAACAAAACAGGGTGGGTTAGGCTCCAAGACTCCAGAGCTCTATCCATAGCTCTGGAAGGGGAGTGAGGTTAAATGAGTTTGAGCAAGAGGGAGTTGGGAGCCAGGATAGAACTCTTTGGTTCTATTCCCAGCTCTGGGAAGCAAGTAGGTCCACCCTCATTAGAGGAAGTGGGGATGGGGGCCAGGATTCCTGAGTTCCATCCCCAATAGGATAGAGCAGATGGGCACTGGGAGCCAGAACTCCTGGGTTCTAATTCACAGCCTGGGGACAGGTGGGGAGTCCACTTGGTTAGAGCCTGTGAGGGCTGGAAGATGGGAGCCAGGACTCCTGGGTTCTATCCCCAGGAGGTTAGAGCAGATGGGAGACTGGGAGCCAGGACTCCTGGGTTCTATCCCCAGGAGGTTAGAGCAGCAGGGCTGGGAGCCAGGACTCCTGGGTTCTATCCCCAGGAGGTTAGAGCAGCAGGGCTGGGAGCCAGGACTCCTGGGTTCTAACCCCAGGAGGTTAGAGCAGTAGGGCTGGGAGGCCAGGACTTCTGGTTGTTCCCAGCTTTGGAATGAGAGTGGTTCCTAATGGCTAAAGCAGGGTGCATGGGTATTGCTGAAAGTCAAGAATCCTGTAGAGTAGGAAATCCTGATCTCCCAAGGTAAATGGCCGGTGAGCTCCTAACTCGGACAAGCCCTTATTCCAACATCACACCTTTGAATTCCCACCCAGACAGACGACGCTGCCTGCTCAATCCCCGCGAGTCCGTGGAGGCCGCTGCGAGCCAAATCGGAATATGCAGATGGAGGAATAAATGTCAGAGGCGCCATCATTTTCAGGAGCCCAGCCTGCTGGAGAAATCTCTTGCTGGGATTTTGACGGTGTTGTGGGGCTGCTCCTGCTGGCAGCTTCTTGGCATGCAGGCTCATGCCTCTCGGATTGGGACTCTAATCCCCACCCCTCTCGGAACATCCCTTGCACGTCTCGTTCGGCTAGGCAGGCTTCAATGTGGCAATGCGACTCCAGGGTTGGGAGGAAGGTGGGGAGAGGCGATGGACAGAGCAAGTGTTTGGGCAGAAATACACACAGACTGCTATGGGGACTAGGATCTAGAGGGAGAGAGCTGGGAGAGAGGAATTCTGTCTTCTCTTCCCAGCCCTGGAGAGGGATAGACCAGAGGGGCTGGAGCTCAGGCCTTCTGGGTTCTCTCCCCAGCTCTGGGAGGAAACAGGGGTTTTGGTTAGAGCAGGAGGAGCTGAGCCTCCTTGGTTCTAATCCCAGCCCTGGGAAAAGAATGGGATCTAATGGGTTAGACTGGGGATGGGGGCCTGGGAGCCAGGACAACTGGGGTTGGCCCCCAGATCTCGGGTGAGGAGGAGAAAAAAAAGGTCTGGTGGATTCTATCCCCAGCTCTGAGAGGGAATGGGGGTTGAATGGATTAGAGCAAAGGGAACGGAGAGCCAGGACTCCTGGGTTTTTAGACTTGAAATGGGAGAGAAAATCTGAAATGGATCAGAGCAGGAAGGGACCGGGAGACCAGACGCCTGGTTCTGCTCTTGGCTCTGGGTATTGTCTGGGATCTAGTTGTCAGAAGGACATTCCCTGCCCCTAGGAGCTTGCAAACTAAGTAGACAAAGGATCCGAGAGGGGAAGGGATGTGCTGAAGGTCAGGAAGAGAACCCAGGAGGCCTGGCTCCCCAGCGCGTGCTCCAACCCCCAGGCCATGCTCCCCCTTTCATTCACAGCCTGCACGGCACTCACGGTCTGTCTCCATCCAGCTGAAAGGCCCACGCCAGGCAGCCGGGAGAGAGGGGATAAGCAGCTGCGGGGGGTTCTATGTGCTGAGAAGTTGCCTGCTGTCACGCCCATGTTGATAATATGTGGCAGGATTAGCAAGCAAAGAGTTCATGGATCATAAAATATTGATTCCCCTAAACAGGCCGGTGTCTGGGGCCCCTCAGTCTAGTAGAGCATTTATCCTATTGATTGGGCTTTTTGACTTGCTTGTATGTCGTTTTGACGACCCTGTAAAATCAGATCGTGCTGAGAGGTGAGGAGGGTGTTATTCCATTAAAGAGGAGGCTTGCAGCTTCCTTTCCTAGAGCGCCAGGCTAGGCTGCCAACAGCCAGCAGGTCAGTGTCTGGGGGTTTGATGGGCCCAAGTCACCGAGGTGGTTCTGGAAATTGCACCCAGCAGACTATGGGATTCTAGTGCCTGTAACATTCAAGAGCTCAGAGCAGACAAGTCCCAGGGTCCCTAATGACTGCGATATTAAGCAAGAGCACAGCCAGCTGACGTAGACTGAAGCACAATGGCAGAGCCCTGAAAAAAGCCCCTTGAAAATTCCCAGATGCAGGAAAACGATCACTTGCCCAAGGTCACAAAGCAGGTCAGTGGCAGAACTGGGAACAGAATACAGGATCCTTGACTCTCAGGCCACGCTCTGGTGAACAAACGTATACTGAAGTGACTAGCAACTCCACTTCAGTCGCGTTCAGCCGAACAGTGTAAACTGAAGTAGTAATGCAGCAATCTCCCCATTAGCTGAGATGCAATGACTGCTGAACCTTGGTTGCTGCCCTTACTTATTTATTTATTTATTTATTTAATTAAACTGACACTGATAAGTGTCCATGCAAACCAGCTACTTCAAAATACAAACCAAAGGGGAGTGTTCCCGATTGTTCAGTAGTGCATACTTCTCTTTCTACTCCTGTATAACGTTGCTTTAGCAATCGGTTTGTGTGAATGCTTCTGGAGTACAACCACTTCATCAGAACGTGATCTCGGAATCCCTCATAACCACTAAACACCCCTCCCCTTCCAGAGTTGAGGATAGAACCCAGGAGGCCTGGCTCCCAATTCCACCCACTCTAACATCCTGTGAATAGAACCCAGGACTCTTGGCTCCCAGCCCCCACTCCGTTTCCAGAGAACCCAGGAGTCCTAGCTCCCAGCCCCCCTGCTCTAATCCACTAGCCCCCACTCCCCTCCCAGAGAACCCAGGAGTCCTGGCTCCCAGGCCCCGTAACACTTGGTCCAGGCTGCCCGGGACTCTCTGTCAGACGCTCCCAGCCTTGAAGCCAGGATCCCCAGCCCTAGGTTAAAGATGGAGCGGAGTGAGCAGCCAGGCCAGACGGAGTCAGTGTTTATGAATCTGTGAGACCCTCACAGTCTCATGACCCCACCAGCCTGTGGCTCAAGGACACACACACACACACACAGAGGCAATGGGGAAAGAGCAACCAGTGTGAGAGGGATAGCACACACACACACACACACACACACACACNCAGCCCCCCTGCTCTAACCCACTAGCCCCCCCTCCCCTCCCAGAGAACCCAGGAGTCCTGGCTCCCAGGCCCCGTGCTCTAACCGATGGGATGGAACCAGGAATCCTGGACCCTACCTCCACCTGCTCTAACCAAGTGGAACCATTTTCCTTCCAAAGCTAGGAAAAGAACCCAGGAGTCCTGGTTCCCAGCCTCGCTGCTACTCTAACCAGTTGGATCCCAGTCCCATCCCAGAGCTGGGAATAAAGCCAGCTCCTAATCCTCCTGCTCTAACCCAGTGGACCCCGCTCCCCTCGTAGAGCTGGGAACAGAGCCCAAGTCTCCTGAATCCCCTAGCTCACACTGCCTCCAGGGGAGTCTACGGCAGCGTGGGGCACTTATCTGGAGGAGCTTTCTGCTGCTATTTGCGATGGCGAGAGACAGCTGAGGGAAAGAGTCTATTAATGAGCCAAATCTGCACACACCTGTCAGGAAAGTGGAAGCAACGTTCTGCCAACACCACACACTAAATTACAACAGGAGCGTTGGCATTACAGCAGCCGAGCGCAGGGGCTGCCTAGCAGGGGATTAGCATTCAAGCGACGGCGCAGGAGTCACGGAGGGGAGATGACAGCCCACGCCTCCCCACGACGCCGATGAAGGAGGGAGCAGCACAGATTTGATGTAATTGAGACATCGCGACAGGCTGGAGCAGATCGAAAACGACAGAGGGGAGGGTTCTGAGTTTGGTTTGCTTGAGTCTTTGCAGCAGAGCTGTCAGTGGGCCTGGAGCCCAGGACTTCTGGGTGTCATTACTGGCTTTGGTTGGGGTGTGGAGTCTAGTAGGGCTGGGAGCCAGGACACCTGGGTTTTCTAGATGCAGGAAGGGAATGGGGGTCTAGTAGGGTACAGCGGGGGGGCTGGGAGCCAGGACACCTGGGTTTTCTAGATGCAGGAAGGGAATGGGGGTCTAGTAGGGTACAGCGGGGGGGCTGGGAGCCAGGACACTTGGGTTTTCTAAATGCAGGAAGGGAATGGGGGTCTAGTAGGTTAGAGCAGGGTGGGGCTGGGAGCCAGGACACCTGGGTTTTCTAGATGCAGGAAGGGAATGGGGGTCTAGTAGGGTACAGCGGGGGGGCTGGGAGCCAGGACACTTGGGTTTTCTAAATGCAGGAAGGGAATGGGGGTCTAGTAGGTTAGAGCAGGGTGGGGCTGGGAGCCAGGACACCTGGGTTTTCTAGATGCAGGAAGGGAATGGGGGTCTAGTAGGGTACAGCG
>QEPC01008679.1:235558-251598 GCA_003113815.1 Sphenodon punctatus | reverse complement strand
GGTTCTAGTCTCACTTTTAGAAAGGAGCAGGGTCTAGTGGGATAGAGCAGCAGAGAGCTGGGAACCAGGACTCCTGGCTTCTATCCCTAGGCCTGCAAGGGAACTGCGTCCAGCAGTTACAGCAGGAGGGGCTGGGCGCCAGGAGTCCTGGGTTCTAGTCTCACTTTTAGAAAGGAGCAGGGTCTAGTGGGATAGAGCAGCAGAGAGCTGGGAACCAGGACTCCTGGCTTCTATCCCTAGGTCTGCAAGGGAACTGGGTCCAGCAGTTAGAGCGGGACAGGCTGAGAACCAGGGACTTCTGTGTTCTAGTCCCCTTTGAACCAATGACCTAGGACCAATGAGGGCCCTGCAACATGTATTTTTCATAAGTGTTCCTTAAACATTTGCATAGGTGGCACGGAGAACCCCACCTGGGGCATAAGGGCACCCTTAGGGTATGTGTGTGACCAGGGCCTTGTGCTAGGAGGGGACCCACCAAGGTCTGTGAGTGCACTGGCCTGCCATGGGCCCTGTGATTCTCCTCCTCCCATCCACTCAAACTGTTCTTTAAGGGCAGGCAGTGCCTCCTGTCCATGCAGCCTCTGGCACCAAGGAGCCCTGATCTTGGCCGGCCATCTAAGCACCCTAACGCTAATACTTTCATTAAAGTTTGTGAGGCTCAGACGCTCCAGCAATGAAGCCGGTTAAACCCCCTAGCTAAACAGCGGTGGATTTTTCACTCTGAACATCCTTTGTCCCCAGCTGCCACCACCGATTCAAGCGGCAGTTCAAGGCTATTCCGTGGAACAGAGGGAGCCAACGCTCGGTGTTTACTGGCTGGTGTTCTGATAGATTTACAAACAGGCAGGCCCCCAGCGCGTGCTCAGCTCTTTAAAGTGACTATTTGCATATTTATTTTGTAACCTTTAAAGTAGCAAATGAAATAATTCCAACTGTTTCAAATGAATCAAGGTGGAGGTGGCGGGGGGGGCGGGGGGGAGAGACCCCAAACAATTGTTTGGGCCATTAAAAGAAATAAATAAGCCAGCCCACAACAAAACTGTCAAGGGCAAACAAAGGGAAAACATCCTCATACAGCAACGCCAATAGGGACAGGGTGGGGAGCAGCACAACGGCGGGGATTTTAGGGGGCAGTAAGTAAGAAGTGACATGGACTGGAAACAGGGAGGCACTGTTCCCCTTCACTTCCCAAATTTCGGGGGCGGGGGGCCTCCAGTGGCTGATCCTCCAAGGGAGCCACAAAACCCAGGGGTTATCAAACTGGGGGAGGCATGAGAAAGACCACAACTAGCAATCCCCTGGATTTGAGAGAGCCTCCAAAATAATGGGGTGACAAGGGGGAAAGGGAATAAGAGAAGAAGGGAGGAGGGAGAGAGTAAGGGACGTGTGTAGTAGGTAGGGTTGCCACCGATGCAAATGTTTAAGGAACACTTATGAAAAATGCATGCTGCAGGGCCTAAGGTGCCAGTGCAGGGCCTGCAACATGCATTTTTCATAAGCGCTCCTTAAAAATGTGCATTGGTGGTAACCCTAGCCCTACGTTCAAAGGGGACTAGAACACAGGCCTCCCTGGTTCTCCGCCTGTCCTGCTCTAACTGCTGGACCCAGTTTCCTTCCAGAGCTAGGGAAGATCTAAGCAGGCTCCAAAGCACCTGTCTCACTCCTGAGCAATGTCTGTTCAGTCTGTTTTTAAAAGATGGGGCTCGTTCTGCTTCTCCTGGGCAGGGCCCTTGGGGAAGCGGCAGCATTTCCAGCATGGGCACCTACCTCATTTTAAGAAGGATATTGACCAACGGGAGAGGGATCAGGGATGGCAATAAGGATGATTAAGGGAATGGAGGGAAAGAGCTAGGAGGAGAGGATGGGAAAAAAAGAGATTAAGGGGGGGGACATGATCACTGTAAAAGGTTGCTCTAACCAAAATGGTATCCAGTTGTCTCTCAGTCACTGAGGAGAGGACCAAAGGTACCAGATTCAAATTAAAAGATTTAGACTAAACAGCAGGGGGAATTTTCTAGCTACCAGGCCAGTTCAGCAGTGAAATAATTTGCCAAAGGAGGTTGTGGAGGCCTTTAGAAATAGGTTAGACAAGCATCTCTCAGAGACATGATAGGTGTGTCAGGAGCTCCCTGGGTATCAGGGCTGGAGAATCACGCCAGGACTGGTTCACAGGCAAACGGGACCAACACACGGACCAGAGTCCTTAATCTAGCTGCCAGCCTGGTCTGGACCGGATCCTGTAAATACTTGTCGACCATAGGGCCCTGACAGGAAGCAGCAAGAAGGTTTGAGGTTTGCCAACTTGCTGTTTGTAGATGCAGGGACTCACCCATGTTCGTTTAACTTTTCACAGTGTCATCTCAGAAACAATGGTTTCTGAGATGACCCCCGCAATCCCCCCCCCCCACTGTTCTCTGCTGGAGGGGAGGGGGCACCCCAGCCCAGCAAGCAGCAGCCCACCCCTTGCCCCCCACCCACCCCATGGCTGCTCTTCTCTGTGTCTTGAGGGGGAGAGAGTAGTAGGAACAGGGGCAGCCTCTGTTTGGAGGGGGGGGGAGGGAGTTTTGCTGGGGCATGTGGGGAGGGGGGGTCTGTGTGTAGTGAGGAGGGGGGTTTGCTGGGGTCTTGATCCTCAAGACCAGTGGGAGAATTTCAGCTTGTATTTTAAAAGTAAAGTTTCTAGCACTCATGGCTACAAAGAAAAACTAGAACATGGGACTACAATGGGGACTCAGAAAACAGAACGCTAATAAAAAGAACTACCCCATTTTGTTAATGTTTATAATCTTGAAATGGTATGCTAATATAATTAATATTAATAACAATAAACGATGATGATGATGATGATGATGAATTAATTTATATAGCACCAGCAATGTGCCTGGTGTTGAACAGTCATGATTGTAGAGAGAGAGGTCCCTGACCCAAGAGGTTTACAATCTAGAATGGACATGGGCAGGGGCAACAAAGGGAGACACGGAGATATGTTCACGAAGCTGAGAATGTAAATGATTTAAGGGGGGAGTGTGGTGGGAGCCAGTGCGGTGTAGTAGATAAGATGCTGGACTTAGACCTGGGAAAACAGCATTCAAATCTCACTCTAGCGAGTGTCAGGACCTCTCCACCGCAGCTGCCCAGCTATAAAATGGAAATGTGTGTGTGTCTGTCTCTCCCAGTGTGTGCCCCTCATTCTTGTCCATCTTAGATTGTAAGCTCACTGGGGCAGGGACCTGGCTCTGAAAATCTCTGACTGTAATGCGCTGCACACGCCTAGTAGCGCTAGAGAAATAATTAGTAGTAGTAGCCTGGCTTAAACTTTAGAACACGGACTGCCGGCAACGCTAGCCAGCTCAGCTGTCTGGAATCCCACCAGCACTGAATCAAAATTGGCCATTCCTGAATCAGTGGGAAATCCCGTCATGTCAAGAACGTTGCCAACAGCTTGGCCTTGGTAGAATTTCTGAGTCCAGGACACGCTTTGCAATTCCAACGCTTTCAGGGATTGCAGGTGGGGAGTTTTCACCATTTTTCGCAACCTCCCATAATCTTTGCAATTTTTTGTTGTTATTATTTATTATTATAAACATTTATATAGCGCCAGTCGTGTGGCCTGGTGCTGTACAGAACATAGAATTAGACGTGGTCCCTGCCCGTGGCTTACAATCTAAAAGACAAAAAGGGTGGGGGGAGACAGGGAGAGGGCACAGTGGGAGAGACAGGGGAGAAGACAAACAAACATTCAAGCAGATGCGAAGTCTCAGGTGCGTGTGCTTGGCTTGGTTACAAAGAGGTCGGTAGCAGCAGTCAGCAGAGGAGGGCAGACAGTAAGAGTAAGGGGAAAGACTAGCAGGCATTGGGAAAGGCAGCAAGGAAAAGGTGGGTCTTGAGGAGGGATTTGAAGGAGCGGAGGGAGGAGGCAAGGCGGATGAGGGCAGGGAGGGAGTTCCAGGCTGTTAGTGGAATCCCCGCTCTCCAGAGGAAGGGAAACTGAGGCACAGAGAAGTGAGGTAACCTGCCCTGCATCATATGGCAAAGCTAGAAATAAAACCCTGAACCCACCATTCTCTGCTCTAACCACTAGACATCACTCCCTTCCCAGAGCTGGGAGTAGAATCTAGGAGTTCTAGCTCTCTCGTCTATTGATCTAAAGCCTCCGCTCCCAGAGCTGGAAACAGGACCCAGGAGTCCTGAATCCCAGCCCCCCTTGTTGTAACCCACTAGATCCCACTGCCCTCCCAGAGTTGGGGAGAGAACCCAGGAGTCCTGGCTCCCTGCTCCTCTGTTTCTCTAACCATGGAGCTTGCTTCCGAGCATGGAGCGGAATGTCACTCTGAAGTCTGAGGTAAAAACCGCTGCCTCCATTAAACAGAAATAAACTGAAAAACCAACCGCAAGGTTAAAAAATCCCAGGAAAGGTCATAAATATATTTGCTTTTGGGGGGTTTTTAAAATATTTTTTTTATGGCGTATTGATCTCGAGGGAGAGTAATTTGTCTGCTGTGTGCCAAGGCTGGCAGGCAATTACACAGCTTGGAATTGTCCTCGGACGGCTCCCTCGAGTTGGGTGCGCGGCCTCGGGGAACTCAGAGCCCATAAAGCTCCCGGAGGCGGCACGCAGAGCAGATCATAATAAAGCGTGTGACTCACCTACACGCAGGGCATGTTTAATATACGGAATGTAATATACATTCAGTATAATAAACAGGCGTGCAGCCCGCACACACAACCAATATGCCTTCATGCAGCACACTGAACACACATTCCATTTGCGGAGAGTACACACCCGCTATAGCTTGCATGCACGCTCACGGAGTCTAGTGCACACACGTGCAGGCTATATTTCAGAGATGGAAGGCACCTCTAGGATCATCTACTCTAACAAGGCTGTGGCAGGCCCGGACTCATGTCCCAATAATGGGCCCCTTTAGGGGCAAGGAGGCGGAGTCTCGGGGGGGGCGGAGCTTACCCTGTCAGGAAGGAAGCTTCTATGAGTGGGTTCAGGCAGGGCCAACATTCTGCCCCGCCCATTCTGAAAACTTCCTTCTTGACGGGGCCCTTTGCAAGAAGCGTGAGCTCCGCTATGGAGTTTTCAGAGTGGGTAGAGGCAAAGCGCTGGCCTTGGTCCCTCCCACTCCCTCTGAAAATTTCCTAGCGGTGCTCACGGCACTCGCAGAGGGGGCCCCTAGGGTGCAGGGCCCAGACTCCCCTGAACCCCCTCATTCCATGCTAGCTATGCCAATCCTGTGCTCCACCATGGCAGGATATCCCTGCCGCCTGCGGCACTGCAGACAGATGCTCATCCGGCAGAGTTCTGCAAACGCCCAAGGAGAGAGACTCCACAACCTTCCTGGCCTGCTTATTCCGCTGCTCAACACGGCTTACCCTTAGGAAGTGAAGACATTTAACCAAAGAATATTATATTTGCATAAGGTTATACGAAGGCCTTATATTACATAGGAATGTGTGACATATTACATGTGCGTGCAGCAATTCCATAAACGAGAGGCATGCCATATTTTACGTACGGAATCATGCTATCAACGCCGCACGCATGCAGCATACTATCTATCCGTATTACATACGTGTGCAGTAGATCACACTTGCCTTGGGGATCTAGACACAGACATGGTGGATTGTGTAGGCACACACCATAATACACCCCAGGGCAGTGGGAAAACCAGGATCCCCCCCTTCTCCACTCTAAACCCAGCAGGTAATTCCAGGCTCAGCACTCTAGCAGAATCTGCTCAAAAGCTTCTCTACTCTCCCCAACACAGGTTAGTCTAATAAAAGATATCATCCGAACTCCTGGGTCTCCATGTAGAACTTGCATACGACGGCCTGTGGCCAGTGCACTATGGTATCAGAGCTGTTCGGGAGCTGCAGGAGGCTCTGAGGCGCTCGCCAGAGGTGACTGCCTTGGGGCAGGTGTGACTCTCTCTCAAGAGACCGAGAGACGCCAAGCCACCATTTCCTCCACCAGGGGACTGTGGGGGCTGGTGAAGCATGTCCTGCCCCTCTATTACTGCTGCCCAAACCCACCAGACTGCCTGGGAACCAGAGCTTTGATGGGGGGGGGGGGAGGGGGGGTTGAAGGGACAGGCAAGACACACTCTCCCATCCCAGGATCAGGGGGATCTGCAATCAATGTGTATCTTTACAGACCAGTCCCAGCAGCCCCCACACAGAGCCCCAACAGCGTCGGGTTTAAATGGACTCAGCAGCTGCTGGGACCCACAGTCTGCCCGCGCGGTGGAACTCCGCCCCCTTCCCCACACCATAGAGCTGCAGGCGGGTCGGTCGCCTCTTTAGGCTGCTGCCTGCGGCTCTATGGCATTGCTGGGGCAACCCGCAGCCGGGAGCGGAGCTGCAGTCATCTGTCCACCGAGGAGACAGGCCGCTGCTCTGCCCCCGCTGGTGCTCTGGATCTGAGTGGCCCACTCTGTTTGTGGTGCTCCAAGTTGTTCCGTAAGCAGAGCTGGCCCGGAGCAGGAAGTGCCTGCTCCGCCTCACCGTCCGCGCCTGCTCCGCCTCACTGTCCGCGCCTGCTCCGCCTCACCGTCCGCGCCTGCTCCGCCTCACGGTCCTCGCCTGCTCCGCCTCACGGTCCTCGCCTGCTCCGCCTCACCGTCCGCGCCTGCTCCGCCTCACCGTCCGCGCCTGCTCCGCCTCACCGTCAGCGCCTGCTCCGCCTCACCGTCAGGCAAGCCGCCTTTAAACGGACAAGGCTCACCCGGGTGTGAGGCAGAACAGAGGCATGGGTGCAGTCCATGTAAAAGCACCCAATGCAAAGTGTCTTACGGATCTCGGCGATAGGAACATCTTGGGCTTGGAAACGTTGCCCACCCTCGCTCGATACAATCGCTCAATACCATTATCTAAATGGCAAATGAGATTTAATGTGGACAAGTGCAAAGTGATGCACGTAGGGAAAAATATCCAAACTCTGCGTACACAATGCCGGGTACTAAGCTAGGAGTTACCACTCTGGAAAAGGATCTGGGGGTGGTTGTGGACAATACAATGAAATCCACAGCGCAGCGCGCAGCAGCAGCCAAAAAAGCAAACAGAATGTTAGGAATTATTCGCAAAGGGATAGAGAATAAAACTGAGGATGTCATAATGCCTCTATACAGATCAATGGGGTGACCACACCTTGAATATTGTGTGGAACTAATAAACAAGGAGCAGTTATTTACCCTCTCAGCTAGTTCTAGAACTAGGGGACACTCCATGAAACTCATGGGTGGCAAGTTTAAAACAAATAAAAGAAAATATATTTTCACTCAGCGTATAATTGGGTTGTGGAATCTACAGCCAGAGGCTGTGGTAAGGGCCAGTACTAGAGCTGAGTTTAAAAGAGGTCTGGACAAGTTTCTGGAAGATCGGTCCGTTAGCAGCTATTAGCCAGACAGGATCAGGGAACGTGACGGGAGCTGGGGGAAAGCAACAGGGAATGGATCCCCCATTGTGACCTGTTGGGTGCTTCTCCCAAGCCACCGTGATTGGCCGCTGTCGGAGACAGGATGCTGGGCTTGATGGGCCATTGGTCTGACGCAGTATGGCGCTACTTATGATGCAACAGCTGCAGAGGACAGACCAATGGGACACACTGCTTTTCTTCATCCTAAGCATGAGGAAGGGAATGAGGAAGAGGTATCCCAGCACTATGAGAGTAGTAGCGAGAGCATGGGGAAGGAGCAGGAGGGGGTACGTGTCAACATGCCCTTCTTAGTCATTTATCCCTGCATGCAAGAATTATTTGAAATATGCACCCCGTGTGTTCCATGTGCCTGCAAAGTACTGCATTTGCCTGTAGGATACTACATATGTGTGAGAGAGTATTCAATGCATACAAAGTCTCTATTATATTTGCACCTGCACGCGCAGCTAATCCACGGTACACTTGCATGCAGTAGATTATTTTCCATTAGCACACAGTGCATTCCATATTACATTTGCATGTGCAAGGTATGTTACACCTGCACACACTATATTACATATGTGCAAGGTACATGGCAGGTGCATGCAATATATTGCATTTGCTCACAATATACGGCCTTTGTCAATGGTACACATGGGCATGGTATATTATAGAGTGGCTCTATAGTTAAGGCCGGCTGCAGTGACTCTCTGTTAACCCCACGGAAATTCTACTCGTTATCAAACTGAGATGGCTTTATCTTATCGCAGAGGAGGAAGAGGGTTGGGGCCGAAAGGCCCAGGCAAAGTGTGGGTGCGTGACGCGTACACTGCAAGGAACACAAGATGTGAGACTGTACAACGTCTTTACGGCTTGCCTGGCACACACGTTACGGTGGGAGCCTTAACTTACAATTTCCATCCTTTTTGGAGCACTAGTACACTTGTAAGAGCCTTAACGCCTCCCTAAAACCGTACGTTTTTTGGATCCTATATTAGTAATCAAAGATTACAGTTGAATGTGCTATAGTCTATATTCCATTCCACTTGCAGGCAGCGTACTGCCGTTGCACAGTGTCACATAGAAACATCGGGGGCAAGCCAATGGCCCTCGTAAACAGCACCGATGCGAGGTGCAGGGCCAAGATGCCCCCACTCTGGTGCGCGTGGGTGCTGCACGCACAGCAAGCCGCACGGGGCAAAGGCAATGCGACCCCCCAAGCTCACACACCCCACGGCCCGGGAGATGGAGCAGGAGCCACTCCTGCTCCGTTCCCCGGGCCGCAGGGGGTGTGGGCTCGAGGGGTCGCACCTTTGCCCCGCGTGGCTTGTTGAGTGCGCGTCTGAGTGCCCGCCGTCTGGCTGGGCACTGAGTCTGCGGGGGGCTTACACGATTGCACCCATAGTAGCTAGACCTCTGCACAGCCAACATATAGAACATTTACACACAGTGTGTTACATGCACCCAACGTATCTGGCATTCATTTGCCCTGGATTGCCTTTGCAGACAGTCTATCACACGTGTGCCCAGCACAGCACATGTGCATGCCGGTTTCCACACATCTAGGCCATCTCCTGCCCTTGCAGGGAGCTTATTAGATATGCACACAGCAGCCCTGCTCATTTTCAATCCGGAGGGGTCTGATTGGGTTTAGATTTACAGGGATCCCCCTCAATAAAAGAAGGTAAATGATACATCCTAACACTGCCCAAGAGTGACCGCGGCCCAGCCAGCTGCCTCTCTCTGGATGGCTGGGCTGGGTAATGAACACCACACAGTTGCTTGGGCTGCCCATAACCTCGGCAGGCAGTGATAAGCATGAGCAGGCTTTGCTGTTATGGAGAGACAGGTTAGCTTGCCGCTCCTCGCTCCCGCCCCGCCCTCCGCCAGCCGGGCTGGAGAATTGAAAGAGCAGATGGAAACTTTCCAAGAGCACAGTTGGAGGAAGACGGGAAACAGAGGGGTAGTGAAAATTCTACAAGGCTCCCAACGCTGACTGAGAGGAGCCGGTCTGGACGCCGGCCAACAGGGGGCGGTGGTTCTCGTACAGATAAACACAAAAGCATGCGCACCAACAAGCAGGATTGATTATCTCCAGCAGGGAGCTACGGTTCTCTCTCTCTCACACAAACACACACACACGCACAAAGTACAAACGAACAGGCCTCATTCTATACAACAGATGGCAGTGGTTCTTACAGACAAACAAGCCTGACTGTCTCCAGTAGGGGGCTGTGGTTTTACACACACACACACACACACACACACATGGTAAAGCCACACCAGACAAGGCCAGTCGGTTCCCCCATTCGTCTAGGGAAGGACAAATGGAGGCAAATTGTGCCGGCGGGGGGTAGCAGGCCAAACAATCTGCCCCGCTGTGGAGAAACCGGGTGGGTGGGCCGCCATCACAAGTCCCACCACAGCCGGGGGTGGGCTGAAGAGCTGGCCAAATGGGCAGGCGTCCGGCTGCGCCCCACCCGTGATGTAGACGTGCCGGAATGGCAAACCAGTGCCCGCCAGTGCCAGTCAGCGGATGTTGCCGAGGGGCCGGGCTGCATGGGGCTGGCCTGACAGGAGGTGGCCCGTTAGCCCCATGGACCCATGCAGTAGCCCGCGATGCATCCCTGGCCTTCTCCAGCAGATGTGTCGCATAGCAGCCTGCTGGCCACGCCGGGCCAGAAGTGGGCAAACATCTGGCATCCAGTGGCCTGACAGCCAGCTGCATCACGGGCTAATGTGGGGTAAGGTTGCCCAATGTGGGTTAATGTTTCATGTGGCCTTAACCCACCCACCCACCTACCCCCAACCCTGAGTGAGTGAGTGTGTGTGTGAGAACCATTTCTCCCTGCTAATACACACACACGATTGTATCCAGTGGAAGGCAAGGGTTCTACACACGTACACATTCACAGTCAGACCTGATTCTATCCAGCAAGTGGGCATTGGTGTGCACCTGAATCCAACCCCCCCTGTTCTAACCACTAAATCTCACTCCCCTCCCAAAGCCATAAACAGAACACAGAAATCCTGCCCCCCTGCTCTAACCACTAAACCCTACTCCCCTCCCAGAGCCAGGAATAGAACCCAAGCGTCCTGAACCCAAACCCCCTTCTCTAACCAATAAATCCCACTCCCCTCCCAGAGCCAGGAACAGAACCCAGGAGTCTTGACTCCCAGCCCTGCACCCCGATCCAACCCACAAGACCTTCTTACCCGCACTAGCGCCCATTACTAAGCCAAGAAATGGTGGCACAAAAAGGCGGGCGTGGGGGGGGGGGGCGACACAGATTCTGTGGCTGTTCTGGGGATCTATCGGCAGAGCCTCTAGGCGCCAATGCAAGCCCTGCAACATGTATTTTTCATAAGCGTTCCTTAAAAATTTGCATTGGTGGCAACCCTAAGAGCCTCCCCCTCCATATACAGTTTCTTGCAGGAGCATCTGACGCTTCCATGTTCCCCCCACTGTGCCAAGCCCCATTTTACACCTCTCTGATCCCATATGGTTCAGCACATGCTCCAGCCTGCCAGTGTCATTGCTCTGACAAACAGTTCTGTTAACAATCCCCTCCGCAAGTCCCCAGATGGCGTGGCGCTAAGCAGGGAAGGCAGAAGCAGAGTCCACTGGCTTGGGGACGGCCAGCAGATTTCTTGCCAGCAACGAACAGGTGTGGGATTCACGGCTTCCCTCAGGAAGGCAAGAGATCTATCTCTGGTGCTGTGGGAGCTAGCCACCAGCATGGAGCAATTAAGCCAGATGGAGGCCTAGACAGCAAAGTCACCAGCTGAGGCCCTGGCTCTTGGACTCGTGTGATTTATGGCAGAATCGCAGCCTCTGTTTCAAAGATAAAGCCAGTTTTCTCCCTCCTGTAGTTGGAGAGAAATCTTAACAGACCCCATGATATCTGCCTGAGTCTGCAGAGAGCCTGAAGGAATACGTAGCTCTAAGACTGTGATTAGCGCACAGGCTTGAATCCAGACAAGTGCAGGTTGTGCAACTGCACAGGGGTCTCCCAATACATGGGGGCTGTGAGAAAAGTCCACTCTCCACTCCCACATACGGCCTGGCTCTCTATTTCTACAGGGAAATGATTCGCTTCCTCGCTGGCGCTGGGAGCGCTCCAGGGTACTGACTAGGGCCAGGAAGACTGAGGGTGAGGGCCTGCAGCCTAAAGGTCTGGGCAGACTGTATATCTACTTGTGCGCTAACTAACGGTGAACAAAGCAGCAGAAAAGGGAGGAGATTGACCTGAAACGGTGGGGTTTTGAGCTTACCCTACTGCTCCTCGCCATGGGAGCAGGGCCCTCAATATGGTGACCCCCTCCCTCTGGGAGATCGCTGAGTGTGATCGGTGCCCAGGCCTGGATCGGGGCGAGCACAGGTTGTACAATTTGCACAGGGGTCTCGAAAGGGACGGGCCGCCTCGGCGGGGGCGGGACGACATTGCCAAGGGCAGGGCAAAAGAGTTACGATGACCTCTTTCCGACAGAGCAAAGCCCAACCCCAAGCAGGCAAGGGATCCCCTGTGCAAGAGGAGAGAAAGAGTCAGCCCCTGGCATCGGCGGAGTCACCCAGCTGCAGGGGAAAGCCCTCCGCCGCCAGCCCTGCCTTTTGGGTGTCAGTTACCTAAGGAGGAAGGGGACCAACACGGAGCCGGGGATGGAAGGGGGAGTTTCTTGTCGCATTGTGACTCAGATTGCCCTGCAGGAGAGGAATTATTTTGGCAGTTTCATGCCGCGTTGCACCTGGCACGCATCGCTCGGCAACTCTGCCATCCTCGCTCCGGGATGCCAGCTACTAGAGCCTGCGCCCCACGGCAGCCTGCCAAGCCTGGGATACCCTGATGCAGCAGCCAGCAGAGCCGGAGACGTGGCAGACGGGACGGCGTGGCTTGATCGCCGTCCTTTCCCTGCATCAGCCAAGCAGCGCCCGTCCTGTTGCAGAGAGTCCCTCCCCACCCCCCTGCCACACCCCAGCCATCTGCCTCCAAACAAAACGTCAGCGCTGAGCTACAATCTCCTGCCTCCTCCTGGATCCCGTGCAAAGCCCAGTGCAAAGCAAACGCTTCCAAGCTGCGAAAGAGACCGTGCTGCCAAACGCAGGCAATCAAAACCCGACCGTGAACACGATAAAGTGCAGGGGATGGCACACGCCATCGAGCACAAAGCCGTGCTTGTGTGCTCACGAAAACATGCACGGATGGGTCTGGTTAGGTGCCCAAACCTAGGCAAATGCTCCTTGGGAAACTGGAGGAATCCTGTGTAGCCAATGCAATGTGAAGAGGGCTGAAATGGGTATGATTTATGATTCATTATTATTATTTATTTATTTATTTATACAGCCCCAGTAATGTGCCTGATGCTGTACAGTTGGGATTCGGGACAGGTCCTTGCCCCGAGGGGCTTCCAATCTAGAATGGACATGGGGAGGGGCATAGAGGGGAAGGGCAGGGCGCTGGGAAGCTGCAGGGAAATCCTGAAGGATGAGCCAGGAGAAGGAGAAGCACAGAGGGGCCATCTGCAGGGGTGAGGAGCTAGAGAAGGCCTGATGGGTCAGGTCGTGCCTGACGGACACGGTTCACATTTTGGAGGAGCCCTTTGGGTGCCCAACTAATAGCCATTGCCGCCAGCATGGGGGCTTGCCCGCCCATTTCTTTTTGGGGCTGTTCTATTTTGTGATTTGGGGTGTGTGTGGTTAGTTTGGTTTTCCAGGCCTTTTGCTATTTCGGCGATGTTGTTTCGAGCCACGGCGCACGGACCGTGGCGCTAATATTGCCAAATGAGGTCACTAAAAATCAATGACGTAACAAAGGGGTGGGCAGGCCTGGGCTCCTATCCCAACGGTGAGAGACTCCCGCTCCCCCAAGAGAAGGGAGGCAAGAGGCAGCCCTCCCAAGGCTCCCAAGCTGCCTCAGCCTCCCCACACCAAGGTTGTGGGGTCACCCGGCTGTCAATAAGCCCTTCCCCACCCCCACCTCAAGCGGCAGCAACCAGGCAGGACGGCTGTTTGAAGAGTCAGTGGGGGCAGCACTCCACCCCTGCCCACTCTGAAAACTTACTTCTTGGCAGGGGACGCTTAACAAGCAACCTGAGTCCTGCTCGGAGGTTTTCAGAGTGGACCGGGGCGGAGTGTTGGTGCTGGCCCTGCTGCTTCCCTTCCCCCACTCTGAAAATCTCTTAGCAGCGTTCAGGCCACTTGCAAAGACACCCCCCTCCCCCCAGCTCAACTGAGCCCCCCTCCCCCCCACTCCATGTCCCAACCAAAATACTGAAACAGCAAAGTAACCAAGCTGGAAAAATGGAGAGGAAAACAAGAACGCCAAATAACCAATCCAGACACTTGAGGGAGTGCGAAGGATCTCCCTAATTGCTCGGACCGCTATTTTGGGTTCAGGTAGGATATACTCAATGGGTTTGCCCATTTGGGGGGCTACTCCTTTCAACTCTGAATGTGGATATTCCTTTCTCAGCAGCCCTGGTGGCTTCCCAGACTATAACCTCAACAGGGCTCCATCAGCTGCTCAGGCACGGTTTTCTCGATTCGTGCTGAGAATCACGGTTCTCAACTCGTTTTGAGTAAGAATCGATAATCGAGAAAACTCCCAGTTCTCAACACATTCTCGGTTGAGATTTTTTTTCTCAATTTACCATTTGCTGTGATTTACCATGCGTCGTAGGCTGATTTTCCATGCACCGCTTACCGTGGTCATTCCGGTAATGTGCGTGCACAAAATGGCTGCCCTTTTCCAAAATGGCAGCGATGCTGCTGGCACCATCTTGGAAGAGGACTATGCATGAGCAGTGCATCTTCGGTGGCCATTTTGTCTATGTGCATTGCTGGGATGAATATGGTATACAGTAAGCGTACATGGTAAATCTCGGTAAATGGTAAATCACGGTAAATGGTAAATCATGGTAAATGGTAAATTGAGAAAAATTCTCAACCAAGATCTCAAACCATTACCAAGATTGTCCTGAGAAGTCGGTAATGATTATCGATTCTCTTGACATTTTCGGGAGAAAAAAAATGATCCTAGATTCAGTCATAGCCTCCCCAGCTAAGGTAAATCAGACAGGGACCTCGCTAGGCTGGAATGGGCTGTGGTGCAGTGGCCTGAGCACTGCTAGAAAATTTTCAGAGTGGGTGGGGCCAACAATCTGCCCCCACCCACTCTGAAAAATTTCCTAGCAGAACTCAGGCTGTTTGCAAAGTGCTCCCGCCAAGAAGGAAGTTTTCAGAGTGGGCCAGGGGTGGGGTGCTGGCCCCACTGACTCTTAAAACAGCGTTCCTGGCTGGTTGTTGACCCTCTGGAGGGTCTCACCATAGGGTTGTGACCCATGCAAATTTATAAGGAACACTTATGAAAAATACATGTTGCAGGGTCTGCAACATGTATTTTTCATAAGTGTTCCTTTAAAAATCGCATAGGTGGGAACCCTACCTCACCAGGAGCTTCAACCCCCCACTCCCGGTGCCAGGGGATGCATGCAGCTGCACCAGAGAGTGTCCCCCCCAGGGTTCATGGGCCCCGCCCTGCCCTAGGATAACTATGCCGTTGGCTTGAAGCAGACAGGGGTCCTGTCTTGTATTCTGGGGCATGTGCAAAGAGAATGTCTGGCCAAGTTTATTCCAAAGCAGCCCAGTCCCCGACGGCGCCTTTCATGTTTCAAATGATGCATTTAACATGTATTCCTAATGGGATGGGATTTTTAGTCTTTTTCCTTCCATTTAGAAATGAATAAACAGTAGAAAACAAAAAAACAAAATCCCTCTCTTGTGCACGTCGTAAATTATGGATACGGTATAATTGTGACTACGGCCGTCTCTCCTTTAACTGGGACAGCGGCTGATTCACAACCGTTTTACAGCCCCCGAGGCGTTCCCCAAAAGAGGCTTCTACCAGATTTGCGTATTCGGCGGGTCTATCCAGCAGAGCTTCCCGTTCTTATCTATTATTGATCATTTTTGCATTGCTTTCTAGGGAGGGCAATTTCAGGTACGTAACCTTCGATCAAGCTGCAGCCCACCAGACCTGCAATCAACCTCACCCCGAGGCCAGTAAGTACTATACCAGGGCCCCCGGGGGTGGGAAAGAGGATTCGTGGGGGTAACAGGTTTTTTTAAAATTATGGGTCTGAACCGTACTGTACCCGTAATTAAATCCAGAAAAACAACAACCCATACCTGTAACAACCCGTACCCGAAATTTGGTGCCATCCCTAATGCTTTCAATGTTCTAAGTACTTTACAGTTCTTATCTAGTTCATCACACACACACACACACACACACACACACCAAAAACCATAGGAGGTAGGACACTATTATTCCCATTTTACAGATGGAGATCTGAGGCCGAGGGCTAGGATCTCCACAATGTTTTTTAGAGCGGAAGACTCGTATGATCCCTGAGAGTTTAAAGGAATATTTTTTTTCACTTTTTATAGAATTGGATGGGACCTCAAAGGTCATTAGGGTACGGCATGCTTCAGGTGGTAGAGCACATGCTTTGCATGTATAAGGTCCCAAGTTCACTTCCCGGCATCTCCGATTCAGGATCTCGGGTAGCACGCCTGGGTGAGGCCTCTGCCGGGGATCCTGGGGGGTCTCAGGTAGCA
>QEPC01008679.1:117151-234491 GCA_003113815.1 Sphenodon punctatus | reverse complement strand
GGGGATCCTGAAGGGTCTCGGGGAGCACGCCTGGGTGAGGCCTCTGCCGGGGATCCTGGAGGGTCTCAGGTAGCATGCCTGGGTGAGGCCTCTGCCGGGGATCCTGGAGGGTCTCGGGGAGCACGCCTGGGCGAGGCCTCTGCCGGAAACCCTGGAGAGCTGGATTTGAAACCCTGCTGCCGTGTCAGGTTGTGACGACTCTGAGCTAAGATGGACCATTGGTCTGACTCAGGCGGCTCCTTATACCTAGAGTCTAGACTCCTTATATCTAGGGCGTCTTTAGACATAACGTCAGCAGGGGTCTGAATGTGTGTTTTGACCTTGGTACGAACACCGGTTTGGCCCTGGGTTCACCACGTGGCGCTGCTTAGACACACGGCCCATCTGGGGGCAAATAAGTGTTTTGCTCACCACTCGATCTCAGCGAGCAAGCGCTGCCCCCTTGCTCCCCGCGTTGTAGTTGCTAACATGCCACTCGATATCATTAGACAACGTTGGCCACTTGTTCAGCCAAAACACGCGAATTGTCTTTGTGGTACAATGGAGTTCACATTGCATGTTCAACGGGGGCTCACACACAACGGCCAAACACGTACTTAGGGGTTTTGACACCTGATCTTTGTTATGTCTAAAGAGGCCCCTAGAGTCTAGATTATATCTAGAGTCTAGATTCTAGACCAACCCTTGTTCCCCATATTTGGGAGGCTGGAGATGGGAGTGACTCTTTCAATCTCTCCTCTAGAGAAAGTGTGTTTATCATGTTGGTCCCAAATATATAGCGCTTTCAGTGTTCAAAGTGTTTTACATTCTTCAGTGGTTCTAAGACCCTTTTTTTTTTTTTATCCGTGCCCCCGTTCTGCTTGTCTGGGTAGTTGGGGCTCATCCCCCAGCATATACACCTTACTGTCTCTCCTCCTGTTGCTTCCCCCCTTCCCCTCCCCTGTCTCACCCCCATTCTCTCGGAGATTCCATCTGGCTCAGTTAGAGTGGAGCTAGGGCTGTCACCTAGGCACATTGCTTATGAAAAATACATGTTGCAGGGCCTTAGGTGCCAATGCAGGCCCCGCAACATGTATTTTTCGTAAGTGTTCCTTTAAAATGTGCCTAGGTGGCCACCCTAAGTGGTTACCAAGTGCGGTTCTTCTTGTGCACCCCCCTTTGGTGCCTGCCTCCCCCTCACCCCCATTTGAGAAGCACTAAGCTAGTTCACCCTCACAACAACCCCGTGAGGGAGGTCAGACGCCTTGTTCATCCAATTTTAAATATGGAAACCAAGTATGAGAGACAGTGATGTGCCAAAGCCCCACCCCCCGTGCATTCTGAACCCTGGTGTGGCAGGGCTCAAACCAGCGCTGGGACTCGAGGCAGAACTCTGGGAGAACTCTAGAGAGCAGCTCAGTCTGAGGGTGGATGCTGACAGAGCAGGAGGGCTCTGTGCCGTGCCACGCCCAGGATAAGGGCTTGGGACAGATGGAGTAACTGAGGCTAAGGGGACTGCCATGGCTGGCGGGAGCAGTAGGCTTACCCGGGCACTTGCCAAGGGCCCACAGCTTCAGGGGGACCCCATGCCAATTTCAAAACCTGGGCGGGGCGGGCTGTTTGTTCGTGCCGCTGCTGCGCCGCTTCCGGGAGCCTCGGAGGGGGAACGCCACGAACAGAAGGTTGCTACCTCGTAAACAAGGTTCTTCGAGATGCCTCCGAACATTCTCACAACCGGGTGAGCTTGGGGTGGGGCTCTGTGGGGGAAGAGTGGGGCATGGGGATGGATGGTATTGGGCAGAGGGAGAGGGGTTCTGGGGAGCAAGGCATGGGGACAGAGGGAGGGGTTGTTTGGGGGGCTCTGGGAGAGAAAGGCATGGGGACAGGGAGGGAGGGGCTGTTTGGGGGTATTATGGTCTACAGTGGGGGAGAGGCATGGGCAAAAGGGCCCCCCCCCTCATACTCTGTTGCCCAAGGGCCCACAAAAACCTGGAGCCGGCCCTTGGGACTGCTGAGAGCAGTCAACAGGCGAACGGGTTGGAGCCTGCTGAGAGTGAGTGGCAAGCAGACAGGGGCGGTGCTACTTGGACCTGTGGGTTTTGACAGTGGGCTATAATGAGCTGGCCGGCTGGCCGACCCTGGGAAACTTAGTAAGTCAGTGAGGACCACCGAGAGTGGAGACTGTATAAATAAAGAGACTTTTGTATGCTAATTCCCTGAGAGGCTAGTGACGGTGGGCCCTGATCCTGACAGAACTTATGGTGGTGGGCAAGTGAGGTCCCTGCTACACCTCGTCTCCCAGGTCTGAATTCATAGTTGCTGACAGGGTAAGTCCTATCACATGACACAGGAGCAGTTATTGGATCAGCTGGCGGAGCACAGGCTGCACTGGGAAATCAGCCAAACTAACGACACTCATTTCAATCCAAACTAAACCCAGACTCTTCTTTTGGCAAACAAATCCCAAATTCAGTTCCTGAATCTATGTTCCGCTCCGATCAAATCTGATTCCAACTCTCGAAGAGCCCGTTTCAAGAAGCACGCTGAAGCCTGCAATCCCCGACACAAGGAAATTTTTAAAAAATAAAATACTAAATCTCCCTGCTTCGGCCCCCATGATGTCTAGTGTCGTTTCCCTATTTACACAGAGAAAAATATAGCGGCAATCCAGACACCCACCCCCCCCCAGACCAGAACTCAGCTCCACTGAGTATCCGCTTGTGACTCCGTTAAGGAGCGAGAGCCGGCACTGGAGAAGCCAAACAAAATAAATAAAAGAGCAACAGGGGGGGTTATCTCACTGGAAGGAGAAGCAGCCGCTGCGGAATTCAGAGTGCTACCGTGCCTTAGGATGGCAGCAAGTCACAGCCACATGCAGGGGCATTGCGCGGCTATTTTTAGACACTCTCTGTTCCCCTTGAACCACAGGAGAGTCTCGCGGAGTGGGACAGCGGGGACACGTCCCTCCGCCACCCCGAGTTTGGGAAGGAAAGGACAGTTTTTTCCTTAAGGCTGACGCTGTTCCTGCTCCGATGCAGGAGGTGGAAGGGGGAGAGAGAGGATCCAGTCGCAGCTGTCAAGCAGCCTTGGGAAACATTCCCACAGCTGGGGCACTGAAGGTTTGGGGACTTTGAATTTTCAGAGTGGGTGGGGGCAGAGTGTTGGCCCTGCTGCCTCCCCCCACCCATTCTGAACATTTTCTAGTGCTCAGACCACTTGGGAGTGGGTCCCCTAGAGCCAGGCTCAACTGAGCCCCCTTGCTGCACTAGAGCTACCCCCTTGACCGCACACCTAGAATATTAGGTGCTATTTTAGTCTCCCCATCTTGAAAAAGGACAGAATCGAAATGAAAAAGGTGCAGAGAAGGGGGACAAAGGCAAGGAATGGTTTCCACATGAGATGCTCTCTAGGTTAGGGCTCTCCAGCTTAGAGAAGAGATGACTGAGAGGGGGGGGGACTAGGCTAGATGCTGACAAAATCCAGAGTGTTGTGGAATAAATAAATGGGGAGTTGTTACTAACCCTTCTCAAAATACAAATTTTGGGGGACACCCTGTGAAACTAGTTGACAGCAGGTTCAAAAGAAAAAGAAATGTTGTCCCGCCCCCCCTCAATGTACAATTAACTTGTAGAACTCATTGCTGGAGGAGGCTGCAAAGGCCAAGAGTATAAAAGGACTGGATAAGTTCTTAGAGGATAGAACCATAAATCAGAGCTGTGTATTCAGATGTGGATAACACACAAATAAACACAAACGTTTTCAGCTTCTGTATTCAAAATACAAACCCTGCCCTGGAATTTCAAGGGGTGCGTTAGTATGCTTTGCACCTCCCAGTTTCTATGTTTGACATTTTGAATAGTTGGTCTAGAAGTCTGAGCATCTTTCCAGTTTCCTAGATATGTTGTGCCAGGTGGGGAGAGAGAGTTCAGCCCCAGCAATGGTGATTTTATAGGAGCAGACTGTGTTTTGATTTAGCTTTACTTTTGGTCTTTGAGTGCATTGTGGTTCAGGGGTACGGTGGGCACCTTGGGTCATTTTTTACCTGACCTTTGCATTTTGGCCTATGGGTGTGTCAGGTAAACAAACCACCACAGATGGCAACTCTAGTTGGGAGCTGGAGGCAGAGCTGCACCCAGAGAACTGGATGGGATGGAGTGAGGAACTGGTGCTCTGGAGCTCTTTCAAAATGCTACGATTTGGACAACAGAAAGCAACAATTTGGTGCTTCTTAAAAGACGTAGCCACTTGAGAAGGAGTTTGCATAGTGCCCAATAAAATAGCTGTTTGTCAGGCTTCTGTGGCAGCATTAGCAGTGAGACTGGGTGGCTAGAATGCTGCAGCAGCATTAGCAGTGTGGCTGATAGCAGGGTTCTTTGCTGTAGGGTCATTACCTGCCACCTGCACATGTGTGTACACACACACATTGAGGGCTGCACCCCCTTACACACACAGAAGCTAGGCTGCACATACACCCCTGTCCTCCCCCACTTGCTTGCTTTTCAACCAACTGTAGCAGCTACTAACTAGATTTTCCCCCTTAAAACATTTCCAAAATTCTGAGACACAAAACACTCACAGAAATTGGCACTGAAACCAGAACAGAAATCGGAAATACAAAATTTGCCCCCATTGTACATCCGTACCATCAATGGCTACTAGTCAAGTTGGTCAAAGGATGCGACCTCTGATTGTCAGAGGCTGGGAGTGAACAGAGGGCAATGGATCGCCCCATTATGACCTGCTGGGTACTTCTCCCAAGCCACCAAGACTGGCCACTGTCAGAGACAGGATGCTGGGATGGATAGACCATTGGTCTGACCCATAGGGCACTTTGTAAGGGACCAGGAGCTGCTTCTTCATATTCTAAATAAACTAACAAACCAAAAACACAAGGGTGAGGATTACAATCCAGGACTTGTAGCATAGCTGCCCCCAAAGTTTAGCTACCCCGCCACACTGCTAATGCTGCTGCAATAGTCTAACCATAAACCAACCAGTCTCGCTGCTAATGCTGGTGCAGCAGCCTGACAAACAGCTGTTTAACTACTGGGCACTATGCAAACTCCTTCACGAGTGGCTACGTTTTTTAAGAAGCACCAAATTGGTGCTTTCCATTGTCCAAATCATAGCACTTTGAAAGGGAAAACTGAAGGATCGGAGTTAAAAGTAGATTCATGTAAGGGGCTGTTAGACATATGTGATAGGGTTAAAAAGTGGTAGGGCTTTGCAGTAGGGGCCCCATGACCAGAGCTGAGCCTAACGGGACCTGACTGGGCTCATCCAGCTCGGGCCTGGTCAAGCACAATCTCTGCCCAAGCCCCCAGGACAGGCTATCTAGCTGGGGGAGGCTTTGCCTCCTGCAAAGTATTATGACATCATGACATTCCATAAGGGGAGCCAGGGTTCCCTCCCCTTTAAAAGAGGATGCTTATGAACTGGAGGGGGGGGGAGGAAAGCCTTATCCCTGCCTCTTTATCTGAAGGAGCTCCCCTCCGCCCCTGACAGCGCACTGTGACATCATAGCGCTCTTGGGGGGGGCGGGGGGGACAGGGCTGCCCAGACACATCCGGCCTAATTGGGCCCAGGGCTCAGCTTATATTAAGCATGCATGGGATAAGCAGAGAAAGCTTTGATCTGATGTTGCATCCAAGGGCCTGTCAGGCTGCAAGGCATTCTAGATCAAAGAGAGCTGATGGAAAGGGCTACATCGATAGGAATCGGGGTGTAAAGATTACAGCGGCAGGAGCTGGGAGTTAGGACTCCCCCAGTTCTATTTCCTGCTCTGGGAGGGTAGCAGGGTTTAGTGGTTAGAGCAGGGGGGTGGGGACTGGAGTCAGGATACATGGGTTGTATTCCTGCCTCTGGAAGGGCAGTGGAGTCTAATGGGTTACAGCTGGCAGGTCCCCATGGATCCAACCCCCAGCTTCAATCACTGAAAGAGTAAGCTCAAGACGAGGGCATGCACTCAAGCCCACGGGATGGATCTAGGAGAGATCCAGGATCTGGACCACCCTCAATTCTGAGCAGACCCCTTAAGAACCTCCATCCCCCATGCAGCTAACCAAGCTTGTACTGATTTTCAAAATGACCCATGCGAGGGAAAACGTCCCCCACTCTTAGTAAATGAAAATAATATTCATTCAAACTGGATTTGTACATTTTAAAAAACATAATTTGTTTCCGTTCAGCACTGTGCCTCAGTTTCTCCACGTGTCAAGTAATTTGGTGAGGTTAGAGCAGGCAGGGCTGAGAGTCGGGGTTCCTGGGTTTTCCTCCTTGGCTCTAGGAGGAGAGTGGGGTTTAGCGAGTTAGAGCAGGCAGCCCTGGGAGCCAGGATTCCCGAGGTGTATTCCTGCCTGTAGGAGGGGAGTAGGGCCTAGTGGGTTACAGTCAGCAGGGCTGGGCGCCAAGACTCCTGGGTTGTATTCCTGGCTGTAGGAGGGGAGTGAGGCCTGGTGGGTTAGCGCAGGCAGAGCTGGAAACCAAGACTCCTGGGTTCTAGCCCCAGCTCGGGGAGGGGAGTGGGGTCTAGTGGGTCAGAGCAAGGATATTGGGAGCTAGGACTCCTAGATTCTAGTCCCACCCTGTCTCTTTGCTACAGCTGGTGTGGCTGTTCATGGGGGCAGGAAGGGGTTAGTTTTGGGGAGCTGCGACGTCTCCTTATTGCTTGTGGGATACTTGGATCCTCTCTGTACCACAGTATTATTCCAGCTTTGAAATATTAACGGGCCTGCCTTGTACCCAGCAAAGCTATTTATATGCAGCTCTGCAAAGGCGCCCAGATCCCAGCTTCAAAGGCCATTAGGAATGCACCGCGCCGAAGCTGCTGAACAAATGTTAACTGCCCATAAACCCCAGAGTGGAGAGGCAGCCGAGGACAACGCTCTCATTGCCCCCTAGCGCTCAGGGCCAAGGCTGCTTCCTGAACCCGGAGTCGCCTGGAAATTAAAGACATGATTTCTCATTACGTTACTCATTACTCCCCAAATTGTGAGCTGGAGTAGTGAGCCGGCGCGGCTGAAAGGCCGTTCCGATGCTGTGTGCGGGTGGGAGGGACAGGGACAGCTGGGAAGGGCAGCAGTTCCTGAGAGAGAGAAAATCATGAATGGTCTGGGAAGACAGGGGGGGAGTCCTGCTCGCAGGGGGGGGGGAAGGGGCCAACTTTGGTTGGTGGGAAATGGAGGCGCGCGGCAGGACAGCCACCAGGGGGGTTCTTCCCCTCAGGGGTCCTTCCTCAGGCTTGTAGCATAGCCTGAGGAAGGGCCCCCCCCCCAAATGTGGCCCAAAAGCTTGCGTATTTCCACCAACACCACTTGGTCCAAGAAAAGAGATCCTTCGAAACACTTTGTCTCTCTGTCACTCGGGACCAACATGGCATCCACATCCTCTCTGTTAGGGTGGCCGTATAGGCAAATGTTTAGAGGGCACTTGTAAGAAATACAGGTTGCAGGGCTGCATTTGCTGCAGCCCTGCAACCTGTATTTCTCATAAGTGCCCTCTAAACATTTGCCTATATGGCCACCCTATGCCCTGTAGACTCAGTTTCCCAGAGCAGACCACAGGACATTAGAGGCCTCCCCTGCCTCTTGGTGCTTTATTTAGAAATGGGCGTGGCGGACGAGTGGTTCAAACACTCGAATCCATCCCTTAGCGAGAGCTGAATCAGGAACGGCTGTTCTCAGAGCGTCGGTAAATCGCAACCTTTGGGGAACGCCAACAAACGTTCGTCGCTAGGCCCGCATTCCGTATTTGTTACCGCGCGCACTTTGGCTGAAATCAGAAATGCCACTGGCGATCTTTTGCCACCTTCGTCGCTTTTCGTCACTTTCCGGCATCTTGTTTTGTCATTCGCGGCTCAAGGCCGGGGCCTAGACTGTTCGGGGCCCTGCAAACCAGCAGCGCCCTCTTGAATTCGGCCTGTCACTCCGCAGGCGGCCAATGCAGAGAACGCAGGGTGGGCGTAATCGGATCACGGCCGCCCAAACCAATAGGCAGCCGCGCTGCCACGTTTTGAACAAGCTGCAAGCAACGGAGAAGCACCGCCAGCAGCCGTAGAAGAGGGAGTTAGAAAAAATCAAGCCTCGCGGTCACCAGGGCATGGGTCACTGCGGCAAGGTCAGCTTGGGAATAAATAAGGGCAAATTGCGTAGCTGAAAGAAACCTCTCCGAACCACAGCTTCTATCCAGGGTTGAAAATGACGCTCAGCTGCTTTACCTGGTCCACAACCGCTACATGCAGGGGCCTGAGGGAGGGGAGGACATACTCATAGCAACTGCCCCTTCCCACAAAGATCACTTCAGTCTTCCCCAGACTGAGCACAAGGTAGTGCCAATGCATCCAGCCGACTGTATCATTCAAGCATTCCTCTGAGAGGCAGAGCTGGCAAGGATCCTGGGGCAAGATATATACAGTTGTGTATCGTCAACATACTGATAATACTCAACCCCATGCTTGGTTAAAACATCCCAAAGGGTTGCATGTAGATGTTGAACAACATGGGCGAGAGATCAGAACCTTGAGGAATGCCTCAGTTCAAGCCTCTTGGGGATGATGTCCATCCGTCACCTCCAAGTAAGGCTATAAGGAGTTGCCTAACTGAGTCAGACCAACGGTCCATCTTAGCCCAATATTGTCACAACCTGACACGGCAGCAGGGTTTCAAATCCAGCTCTGCAGGATCTCTGGTAGAGGCCTCACCCTGGCGTGCTACCAGAGATCCTGAATCAGGGATGCTGGGGACTGAACTTGCAATCTTACACGTGCGAAGACACCTGAGCCATGGCCCACCTCCAATGGACTCTGCTCTTCCAGGGATGACTGAAACCACCAACCGACAGCTCCCATTATGCCAGGAATGTCCTTCAGCCGCAGAAGCAGCAACCCATGGTCGGTCATGTCGAATGCTGCCATAAGGTCCAGCGTGACCAAAATGGCCAGTTTACCGTGATCTAAAATCATCAGCAGATCATTCATCAGCCTGACAAGTGCAGTCTCTACCCCGTGGGAAGACCAAAACCCCAACTAGAATTCCCCCAAGATATCTGCAGCCGCACTGTCATCGCTTTCTCAATCACCTACCCTAAGAAAGGCAGATTGGAGACCGGGCGATCATTGGCAAGCACTCCAATGTCAAGAGATGGTTTCTTGAGGAGGGGGCGGACTTCCGCATGTTTGAGGGTGGCCAGCACCCTCCCCTCTGTAAAGGAGGTATTAACAATGCCTGTCAACAGAAGTACCACCGCCCCAGAGCTCACCATTAACAGCCAAGACAGGCGCGCGTCGGAGGCACGGGCGGTGGGTCTCAACGATCCCACCAGCGCATGGACCTCCTCCTCGTTGTCAACCACGTTTGAAGTCAGCCAGGGGATTACGGTCTCTCTGAGGACCCTGTGACTCTCCGCATTGAAAGGCCCAACGAGTCCTGCCTGTAGACCCTCTCTCTCACACAGCGCTCTACTGAAGAGGCCGCGGATGAGTGGAGGCAGTCTGGATTCACCAGACTGTACACAACCGGAAACAGTTGCGCTGGTCTGATGCCTGCAGTGCCTGTGTCTGAAGACAAATACAGCCGCTTGGCCTCAGTAATGGCCCTTTCTGGGTGCCTGCAAAAGGAGACGGCACGTAAACACTTTGTACAGCTGAAGATGAGCCTCCAGACAGCTCCTCGGGCATCTCCTCTGCAGTCTATGCCTCAGCCTCTCTAAGGCCGCCAGGTTACACCAAAGTGGTCTACGGACAGTGATGACTAGGAGCCAGCAAGGAGCCAGGGAATCGAGGCCTCCCTCCAACAGCTGGAAATAGCCGTCGGTGAGCCCGTCGACCCCCCTGGTTGGAAGGGACAGATAGCTGAATTTCACGGGATTCAGCAGTCTCCGTGGCCGTACAACGATCACGTCAGCCAGGCAGAGCAGCGCCCACGCTGAAATGCACGAGGTAATGGTTGGCCCACCCAACAGAGGTGAACTGAACACCCGAGACCGGAAAGCCCAGCTCAAAGAGGAGGTCAGGTACAGGGCCAGCCCTCTGGATAAACCCAGAGTTGCCAACCCATCCAGGCACTTAGAAGCCAGACCCTCCCCTCCCTCAGTTGTGCACGCAGCTGTCCCCCAAAGCAAGCATCCTTGGACACTCCACCAGCAACACAACAGCAGCTCCAGGAACATGGCCCTGAATCCCCCCATATTGCCTGGGCGGGGGGGAGGGGGTCAATACATTTTGGTCCTGCCCCACTCGAATGTACCTGCCTCCAATGTGGGGCACCTCATGCATTGCAGCTGGGATGAATAAATAAATAAAAGCCAGCCCCTTCCCTCATCTCTTTATTCTTCACGAGGCTGGCGGATCCCTGAGACCCCTGGGACGGGGCTAGCGGGATGTGGCCTCATCCAGCCAGGGGCTTGGTGATCCATCCATGACAGAATCACACCCATTGCCAGGACCTGGCATTAGCCGCCCAGACCCTTATGTGGGAGGACTCTGGACTGCCCATTCCCCCCGATCAATAATTCACAGAACGGAATAGGAAAGAGGAGGGTCCAGCCTGCCGCTTTGTAACTCGCCTGCTCGTTTACACTGAGCGGCTCTCCCTTCTGTGCCGAGTGGAGCCGGTACAGATACGGAGGGGGGTTAGGTACACGGTGATTCTGAAGTGCTCAATCAACAATCAGACCCGACCGCACGATGCCAAAGTCCCGCCGAGGAATAATCAGCTTGTATTACGCCGCTAAACACCGCCTGGCATGCATATTTCACGCCAGCCCCATCCATTTTACATGACACGAGTAATATTGATAAACGCACGGGCCGCTGCCCCCAGTGCTGAGCTCTGAAAGCGACATTAAAGAAAGCTAACCTAGCGTGAATCCCAACATCAACAAGATACTCCCCCCTCGCCGCCCTGCGCTAAGGCTGTGCGGAGAGAGGCGCGGGAATGCAAGGGGACGTTCGCCGCCGCTGCCACCGTCTCTCCTGCCCCTTGTTCCCGGCTGTCTCCCGTGAATTCCCCCAGCAGAAGGCAGGGAGAATATTAATCCACCACCATATGTTTTATACATCACAGTTAGCTCATGTCTCAGTCCGGCACTGAAAGTGATTTATTATTATGAATTAGGTGGATTACAGGAGCAGCCAGATGCCCCGAGCGAAATCAAGGTCTTATTGAGAGACGGGCAGTACTTATCCTCTCTGGGGAGAGCACCTGTGCCACATGTTCGCTTGAGAAAGCCGGCACTGAATGCTTCTCGTGCCCACGCTAACTGCTTGGGCGGTCGCCACTCCTACAAAGGCTCACCCTAACCCCCGAGTGAGAGTCCCTGCCCCAAAGAGCCTACATCAGGGGTGGGGAACCTAATCCCTTCTCCCGGGGGCCCCTTTGAAAACTAGTACAAGCTCCATGGGCCTGATCAGATTTTGGGGTGCTTAAGGGTGGTGGTGCTTGGGATTGGGGAAGGAAGGGGGTGCTAATGTTATGGATCTACGAGCAGGGGTAGCAGGAGTCGCATACCTGCCTTAGGGGAAGGGCAGGGTATCAATTTGAATAAATAAATACGTTTTCCTATTCCTGGGAGCTGCAAAGTAGCCTGGGGGGATAGGGCAAAGCAAATAAGGTCTGGTCCCCCTAGCCCTTAATCATTCTTTCTATAGCGCCCACAATGTGCCTGGTGTTGACCAGCTGTGATGAGAGCCAGGTCCTGGCCCAGGGGGCTCCCTAGCTGAAATGGACATGGGGAGAGACAGCCGTGAAGCTGAGACATTGAAGGTGCCCATGCTGAGCTTGATTACAAAGGCAGAAGGGGATCCTGAAGGATGACGCAGGGTAAAAACGCGTGCTCTATAGGGGTGAGCAGCTAGGAAAGGCCTGGAGGTAGGTTCCCAGGAGAGATTGGAAGGTTGGGAAGCAGCAGAGCATCTGTGGGCAGGGAGGGAGCTCCAGTTGGGTGCCTCAGGGCACTTCCGGAGCAGCTCCCCACACCAGGAGCTGGAATGGAAGTAGGGTAGGCAGCGGCATGGTACCTGGGGTCATGGTGAGTCAAGCGGGGGGGGGGGGGGGCTTATCCCCCGCCATTCCCCCATTGTATGCAAATGGTCCAGGAGGGGCGGCTCCTGCCCCCGCCCCATACCAGGGTCATGGGGGCGGAGTTTACGTGGGTCATGGGGATCCGACATCCTCCACAGATTTTAGCCCAAAGCAACACCACTGCACAGCTATACACTCTAATGAAGCGATACTCTGTCAGCGGCAGGCAGCTACCAAGCGAGGTGGCAGCGACAGGGTTAACGTCTTTATCCCTCGCTGAAGCTCCCCTTTAATATCCTGACACTGTCAAGGTTTTAATGGGATCAGCCAAATTCTTTGTAGCTGCCTTTTAAAAAGTATCTGACCTGCTTTTTTTTTTTATCCCAGAGAATCAAAGGGCCCTGTAAGGCTTTTGTGAGCCCAACAATGCAAGGACTAACTTCAGAAGCAGCCGTCCTGCCTTCACCCCCCCATCCCCATCTCAGAGATCCTTCCTTGGGGTTCAGAAACCCCTCAGCAGGACCTTTCATCCCCCTCTGGGGGATCCCCCTTCCTCACCCTCCCTGTCCCCGGTCAGAGAGCCAGGAGGAGGCTACTGAGCCTGTCCCAGTCACTGCTGAGCTAGGAGACACCCAGATGCTATCGCAGAGGCTCCCAAACCAAGAGCTGGGATGTCAAGTGGGGTCACAATCTATAGTACTCATAGAATCATAGAGTGAGAAGGGAACATAGAGGGCATCTAGTCCAACCCCTGCTCAGTGCAGGAAATCCACAGCGACAGCATCCCCGACAGACGGGCCGTCCAGCCTCTGTTTGAAAACCACCAGCCAAGGAGAGCCCACCCCCGCCCCAGGCAGTGTCTGTTCCACTGTTGAACAGCTCTTACCATTAGGAAGTTCTTCCTAATGTTTAACCGAAATCTGCTTCCTTGTAATTTGAGCCCATTGGTTCTAGTCTTGCCCTCAGGGGCAAGAGAGAACAAGCCTTTGCCATCCTCTCTCTGACAGCCCTTCAGCTGGTGAAAGACAGCTATCATATCTCCCCTTAGTCTTCTCTTCTCTAGAGTAAACATACCCAGCTTTTTCAACCTTTGCTCCCTGACCATCTTTGTCGCCCTCCTCTGAACCCATTCCAATTTGTCAATGACCTTCTTAAAGTCTGGTGCCCAGTACTCCAGATGAAGTCTGACCAGCGCAGAGTAGAGGGGAAACGGTTACTTTTTTGTGACTTGGAAATGATGCTTCTGTTAATGAAGCCTAAAACTGCATTAGCCTTTTTTGTAGCTGCATCGCACTGCTGACTCATGATCAGTTTGTGATCAACTACAATCCCCAGATCCTTTCCACATGTCCTGATGCTAAGTCAGGTATCCCCCATCCTGTATTTCTACATTTGATTTTTCTTACCTAAATGAATCTTCGTGTTCATTTAAATGTCTGCTTAAGTAAAATTTCTCCCACCATTTAATGGACTTAGTGAAATTCGACTTAAGCAGACCTCAAGGACCTAGCAATGAAGAAAACTGATGCTCAGATTACATTTATTATTATTATTATTATTATTATTATTATTATGAGCATTTATATAGCACCAGCAATGTACCTGCTGCTTTACAGAGAATAAGATAGACATGGTCCCTGCCCGAGAGCTCACAATCTGAAGACAGGGGGCGGGGAGACAGGGAAGCACTAGGTTTTTCCATCTCCAGTCAGTTTCCCTCAAGCTCAGAAGCAGAGTCAGAGCAGACAGCAAGGCAGAGGTCTGTCTGTCTGTCTGTCTGCCTGAGTGAGTGAGTGAGTGAGTGAGTGAGCCTGCATGTCTAGAGGGTTGGAGAGAACAGATGTTTCTTAACACCCATCTCCAGCCTGGCCAACATAAAGATTCATCCAGACAGGGTAGATACTACAGTATTTTAACTACACGATCCAAAAATCATTCAAAGGTCCTCCTATATTTAACTCAGTGGGCATACTATATACACTTAAAAAAATTCAAGTTAATAAGGTTCAGAATTCTACTGATCCAGTTCAAGAAGCAATACATTTTCCCGTAGACCTAGGGCTGGGGGAAACAAATTAATGATTTATCCAGAAATTCAAGTTCTGCTTAAGTGGATTCCACCATAGATGGGTCCTGGAGAGGCTTTGCGTGTCTCTGTTGCTATCTGCGGCCACAGGATTAAAGTGGGGTCACTTGGGCAAAAGCCTTGGAAATTGCTGTACGACACCGTCAGGGGGGGTCCCGTTTGCGGGCAAGACAGACAGAAAGGAGGTATCTGGGGTGACGGAGGGTAAGTTCTAAATTAGGTGATTCCCCCCGGGAAAAGGATCTTGGAGCCACTGAGGATAGTTCACTGAAAACATCAGCTCAGTGCGTGGCCACAGCCAAAAACCAAATGTGAGGAATTATTGGGAAAGGGGGAGAAATTCAAACCGAGTTTTCCATAATTGTCTAGAGTGCGCTCACATCTAAAATAATGTACGTAGTTCTGGTCACCCCGACCCAAAAAAAGATATAGAAGAACTGGGAAAGGTGCAAAAGGACACCAAAGATGATCAGAGGTCTGGAGCAGCTTCCGTATGAAGATTGACTCAAGAAGCTTGGGGCTCTCTCGCTTGGAGAAGAGAGACTGAGAGGGTTGCAAGTATGTTCAAAGAAGCCGCCTCAGCCAGTCCAGAAGTAGCAGAGCACCCCCTCCTCCCTCACCCATCTGGGGACCCCCTACTCCTGGAGACCCTACTAATTCCTGCCAGCCTTACTCGGGAGCCGTTGCCAAGTCCCCCATCGCCATGCCGGCTCAGCGCCGTGCTCCATGGCTGCTGCGGGGCTCCCGAGAGCCAAGACAACCAGGCCCGGAGTGATAAACCTGGACGCTCCCTCTTGCTAATTAGAGCCATTTTTTAAATTTGGTGCATATGTCCGGCGCTGACGAGAATCTATTGCATCGTTAACTCTGCTGGAAACAAACAGCTACTTGCATCCCAGCTCTCTCAATAACCAGCTAATTGATAACGACAGTGATAATGACCTTACATTTATTACGGCACCTAGCGTGACGAAGGACCACAAACGCATTGATATATGCGCACATGCCATCCAGGCAAGGGACTTGCTTTACTTCTAGGGTGGGGCGGGGCAGCTGCCCCCAAGATGCAGTCACTTCTGGAGTGGGGCACTAGTTTATACAATAATCATCCTTATACTATGCCCCCCTGCCATGGCACTCGGAGCGTTTTACATATAACAAAACTTTTAATCCTCATAACAACCCTGTGAGGTAGGTTGGGCTGAGTGAAGATTGTGACTGGCCCAAGGTCACCCAGTGAGTTTCTGGCTAAGGCGAGACTTGAAGCAAGGTCCTCCTCCCGGTCCAAGTACTGCACGCTTAGCCATTACACCATATTCCTTGCCTGGCGCCAAGATGCAGCAACCTCTGGTGTGGAGCATGGCAACTATTTATAAAGGAATCCTGTCACACATTGCTGAGATGCAGCTACTTCAAGGGCAGGAGAGCTGGTTACAGAGGGATCCACCCAGCAAAGAGATGCAGCCAACTCTGGGAGACAGCTGTTTATACAGGGATTCCTTCGTTGAGATACTTCTGCTTTTAGCCACACATTCATACAGAGTTCCCTCATGCATCCCTTAGTCTGTTTAGAGCAGGGTAGGGAGCCTTTGGCCCAGGGGTCAAACACAGCCTGTGGCATCCTCCCCTTTTATGCATCCTCCCCTGTCCTTGCTCCCCCCTACCTCTCTGCACTTATCGCCCTCCATACTCCAGCCCGTGCACTTCGCTCCTCCTCTGTCCCTTCTCTCACCCTTCCACGCCTTCCCTGCTCCCCTAAGCGCCTTCGTCCCTTCTCACTTGCTGCCCCCCATGCCTGGAACTCCCTCCCTGTCCACATCCGCCTTGCCCCCTCCCTTCATACCTTCAAATCTCTCCTTAAAACTCACCTCTTTCGCTCTGCTCTGTCTGACTCTTTATCCTGCTGAGCCACTATTCTTATACCTACGGTCTGTTTACCCTTATCCTTGCAACATGGACCTGCCTGCTGTCATTCTCATCGTAACCAAGTCAAGTACGTGCACTTGAGACCTCGCATCTTCATGAATGTTAGACCCCTTGTCTCTCCCTCTGTTCCCCTTCCTATGTCTCTCCCCCAGCTCCTGTCTCTCAGATTGTAAGCCCTAGGGGCAGGGACCGTGTCTATTTTATTACTTTGTAAAGTGCCAGGTACACTGCTTGCGCTATATAAATGTTTGTTAATAATAATAATAATAATTCCTGGATCTGCCCCCTGGATCCAGTTCCTATCCCAAGCACTGAAAAACTAAGCTCAGGGGAAGAGAGCAACTTGTCATTCTTCCTGTTTCCTCCCCTGCTGCTTGTCCTCTGCCTTGAACCCATCTGCTTTTGCCTTCATCTTGAACCTGTTTGACTCCTGCCCAGACCCTGATCTCACATCTACCTCACCCAGACCCAATCCTGACACCACTCCTGGACCACCTCCTGCCACCTGGCACGTCCCAGACAGTCGGTCCTGATGCTTGACAATGTTGAGACAGATGATCCTGAGTTCAAATCTCCATTCCACTGGCTGTTATTACTTCATGCATTCCCCCCTTTTTCTTTCCATCCAACACCCGACTCTGACAGTTAAGGAACTAGGAGCTACTCCCTCATGCTCCCAGCAACCTACCAGAGAGATGACATGAGGACAACCAGAGAAACAGAATTCAGGATTCAAGCACAGCAGATCCAAAGCTTAGCTACCCAGCCCTACTGCTAGCTCTGCTACAGCAACCTCTCATCCAAAGTTTATGTACCCAGCGGCTGACTTGAAAAGAAACCAAGAGTTGCTCAGGCAGCTTGAGTGGCCAAGTGTTGAAAAGGAGGTCTGAAAATTCAAGTTAGCTTATGGGAGTGGTTTCCTACACAGGTCACTCATGGATTCAAGCAAGAGAAAGTTAGGGAAGTTACCAGACTAGCTGGGCCCATCAATTTGAATTCTGCATGTTCTCTCTGCTTATTAGTTTATTAACAACAAGGCCCCATCACTCTTTGAGCCACAACTTACTCTGTGATTTCTTCAGTCACCGTGTGCTCCACTTGAAGCCGGGAATTCACCTCAATGAAGAAGTGTTTTCCATGTTTGTCTACCAGGAATTCCACCGTGCCAGCGTTCTCGTACCCGACCTGCAATGAGGTGACAGTGACTGAAAAGATACAGCAGAAGAAGCAGGACATTGTATAACGTGGGGCTGGCGGAAGCTAAACTGATCAGGATTTGGTGCCCATGGGGTGAGAACAACCCAGGTCCTTGGGGCTTCCAGCCAGAGCTACTGCAGGGAAGCCCCAAGCACAGGAACTCAGGAACAACTAAAGAATCACCATGTCTTAGGAGCTACCTGGCCCAGGATCCTGATTGGTCTGTAGGGTCCTGCCCCCGATCGGCTGGAGGCTCTATATAATACTGCCTGGGTCAAGGCCAGTCTTGAGTCCTGAGCATCCAAGCAGAGACTCAGCCAGCTGGTAGTTAAGACCGCCTCGCCTCGCCTCGCCTCGCCTCGCCCTGCCCTGCCCTCCTGGAATAATTATCTGGCCACAGACCCATGTTATGGACCTGAGCCTCTTTCTGGGCTTGATACTCAGCAAGTGCAGATCTCTCTGATCTTTGCTTGCACTCTGACCTTGCTTCTGGCTTGCTTTTCTGGACCTGCTGCTCAGTAATATGGACGTCCAGGGGTTTGTCCCCAAGCCAGTCCCCAGCACCAGCCTCTCAGCACCATTGCTTCAAGGCTGAGACCCTGATAAGCAGGACCATCTAGCCCAGTATCCTGTCTCTGAGAGTGGCCAGCATTGAATGCTTCAGGGGAAGGGTACCAAAACAGGGCCCTTATGGATTGATCCATCCTCGGTCATTTCCTCCCACCTTTTGACACTCCAAGGTTGCCTCCCCCCAATCATCATGGCTCACAGCTCATAAGGTTTGTTCTCAGCAGCACTTAGTACCTCCTAACTCGCTGTAACCTCCTCTATGTCCCCTGCGCTCAGTGGGCTCATTGGTAAAATCTGGGGCAGGGGAGGATCAGCCTCTCAGCACCGCTGCCTCCAGGCCGGGATCCTGACAAGCAGGGACTGAGAGCTAGGACTCATGGCGTTCTGCTGATGGATCCGAACCTGATGGAACCAAGCTGGTCCCCCGAGAGCTGGTTTGGGAGACTTTCCTGCCCAGGCGCTTGGGGTGGGGGTTCTCCGTTAGCAAGAGGCCCCACTCCTTAGTGCTTGGTGCTTTGTCTGGATGGGGCTACATCAGAAAAGGGGCAGGGTTAAGGTATTCACTCCTCCAGCACGCCACAATGTCATGGCACTTTGTAGGGGCAGGGCCACCCCGTTATGTTGCCATTGGGCTCTATTTGGGGCTCCTAGACTGTCTTCCCTGCTCTGGAGGTGGTGTCGAGAGAGCAGGGGCTGCTGGGAATGGGGTGGGAAACCTCCAGCCCATGGGCCATGTCCGGCACATTGATGTTCATGATCTGGACCCTCCCCTTCTTTCCTCCAACCTGAGCATGTTCCAGAAGAACCTCCTGCCCCCAACCCCTCCCTGGCCCATAGAGCTAGTACTAATTTTCAAACTGGCCCGTGGGGGAAAGGTTTAATGGGATGGGAGGCAAGACTCCTGGATTCTGTCCTCCGTTTCGGCCCCATAGCGCTCATTCTGTCCTTCAGCTGCCACCGATGCACATCTTTAAGGAACACTTATGAAAAAATACCTGTTGCAGGGCCTGCCTCGGTGCCTAAGGCAGGCCCTGCACCATGTATTTTTCATAAGTGTTCCTTAAAAATGTGCCTGGGTAGCAAGTTTGTTCTGTCCCTAGATGTTACTAGCTGAAAGTCTCCGGCAGGAAGCACACTGCCCTTGTTACTGTCCTGCTCTTCAGTAGAGACTGGCCTCACAAACAAAACCCTCGACTCCAGAAGGAGCCACGAGGGGGAGGCTTTAAGAGTTGTTGAAAGTGCTAGGAGGTGATGCTAATCCAGCTGCGGTGCTGAACTGGGAGGAGGTGGGACTGATGGGGCTTTGGCTCTAGGATGCTCCGTAGGAAGCTGAGCGCGGCGGTGGCGGTGGGGGGAGCAGATGTAGAAATGCTTGAGTCCTAGCGCTGCCCCCTCCCAGACTGACCTGAGGTCCTTGCAGATTAGCCTTCCCTCGGGGGAGAAATTCAGTGGCATGAAATATTTACTTGGCGCAGCTTTCCTGGTACGTGGTTTGACAAACCACCCCCAGACACACCCCCACACCCCGGTCACTGAATTCTCCCTACTGACAGCAACCAGGAAAACACAGGAAAACCAGGCCAGGGTTGCCACCTATGCACATTTTTACGGAACACTTATGAAAAATACATGTTGCAGGGCCTGCACTGGCGCCTATGGCAAGACCTGTCTGACTTTGGGAAATCAGGGCTTCCCATGGAGCCTCTGGATCAAAAGCTGGAGGGGCAACAATGCTCCCTATTAGGCCAGACCATCTAGCCCAGTATCCTGTCTCTGACAGTGACCAGCATTAAATGCTTCAGGGGAGGGATACTAAAACTGGTCCCTTATAGAGTGACCCATCCTCGGCCATTTCCTCCCACCTTTCAACAGTTCAAGGTTGCGTCCCTACCAATCATCATGGCTAATAAGCTTTGTTCTCAAGCACTTTTTAGGAGGTAAGTACCTCCTAACTCACTACAGCCTCCTCTCTGTCCCCTGTGCTAGATGGGCTCACTGGTAAGATCTGGGGGCGAGGCAGAATGCTGGGCTAGGTGGGCCCACTAGTTTAATTAGGGTGATGGTTATCAAACCATTCCCCCTTCCACTTGAACCCTGCCCCCTTCCAATTGAGCCCGTGCCACGCACGCAGATACACCTTGCTCCCACTCTCCTGTTGCTTCACCCCTCTCCCCCTTGTTGCCCCAATATTTGGGGAATAAATTGGGAATTGGGATGGTTTAGGAATGGGGTGGTGGTACTAGGTGGGGGGTTGTGGGAGGGTTAGGGTGGGTTTTTTTCTTTTTCTTTTAGAGGCTTTTGTATTTTGATGTTTTTATGATTTGTAAACTGTACTGAGCCTCTGGGAAGGGCAGCACAGAAATCTAAATAAATAAATATTTTGGAGATTCCCTCTGATTCAAGTCAGAATGGAGCTAAAGGTTTGCCAGTTGTGGTCCTTCTCACACAGCCCAGAATATCTTCCAGTCCCCCCCAGCCCCCAGTTTGAGAGCCACTGGATTCGGGTCCTCACTTTCCTGGATGCTTTCCACCAGAAGGCGGTGGGGTCACATCAAAGGGGACGGAGCAAGGGAATTCTCTTCTCTTTTCAACATGGCCGCTGTGTCCCCGTTTGGCGCGTTGTGATGCCCCAATGTTCCGAAGAGGGCGGGGCCACATCAGAAAGGAGGTCTCCTTTTGACATAGCTCCCCCTCCAAAAACAAACATTAATTTAAAAAATGGTGCCGTTCCCCAGCTAGCTCAAGAGAAATAGGGGCCCCGCTTGGAGGGTAGGACCGAGACGAGAGCAAGTGTTCCCATTCCAAAGGCAAAAAACGAAATTTTGGGAGTGCTTGTGAGTGTCTGTCGGTACTTTGTCAGTCTCCAGTGATTCTGCGCTTCCACTTATTTTTATTGTTTTGTCGCTTTCTGAAACTTTTTCATCACTTTGAGACTTTTTTGGGGGTCATTTTCTGGGAATTTTACACCAGGTTTATGGCAGTTTTACAGCACTTTGGGCAATTTCCAGCACTGACACCTTTTCATCACCACAGCGCCTGGGGCTGCACGCGGGACTCGCATGTGAAAAGTATCAGAAAATGGCAAAAACCGCAGGGAAGGCGGTATGTTTCCCGCCTTGTGCGAATCTCGGCGAATGCCCCGCTTCCAACAGGAGCCGAGATTTTTCCATTTCAGGTCTACTGCAACAAAACCCAGAGAGTCCGGGTCCAGCCTGTAGTGAAAACAGACAAGACGCTAACCCCACTTTAACCTTTCTTATGCATGTTGTAGGGCTGCATAGGGCACCAATACAGCCCTGCAACCTGTATAAGAAAGGTTAAAGCGGTCTTTAAAGTGGGGTTAGTTTTCACCCCGGGATGGATGGTAACCCTAGGTCTGATCCAAGAAGTGGTGGGCACTGAGCTAGATGGGTGATCCGGAAGGTTGGGGGGGTATTAAATGGGCCCGGTGGTCTGATCCGGGGTGGCATGGGGTGGGGAGTCTGGTGTGAGCAAACCACCGACAAGCAGGGATGGGGAGTCGAGATGTGGCTTTAGAGACGGTCGAGCTACAGGTGACATCCTCCTCCCTCCCCTGCGACGACTCCTCAAAGCTGGGATGAACTCCTCCTACAGGACACGCACACCCCGTTCTGAGGCCACCCCCCAAAACTGAAGTGAGCTGAGCTAGCCGTGCCTCGCTTCCAGGCTCAGCTGCCTTGCACCCTCACCAGGGGCGTACCTACCATGGGGCAAAGGGTCTCATAGGAGGCCCTTGGAAAGCGACCTGAAGTGCCACGGGGAAAGTTGCAGAGAGGGGAGACGCGGGGTCAGAACCCCACCAGGGTGGCCACCTCTGTGTATTTTGTTCAGGCCACTTTTGAAAAATACATGTTGCAGGGCCTCCACTGGCACCAATGCAGGCCCTGCAACATGTATTTTTCATAAGTGGCCTGAAAAAAATACACGTAGGTGGCCACCCCAACCCCTGCCCACGCTGACAATGTCTTTGTGGGGCTCAGGCCACTTGGCAAAGGACGTTTACAAGAGTGGGCGGGGGTAGAGTGCTGGCCCCACCCACTCCTGGTGGGGTTTGCTGCCACTCCGGGGGGGCAGGTACTAGGAGCTGGGGCAGTAGTGCCCTCGTGAGGAAGCCCTGCTGCCCACTCTGGAAACTCCAGCCCTTCCCCTTAGGGGTGACCATAAATGGCAGGGGCATAGCTATCATAGGGACAGGAGGGGCATTCGTCCCGGGGCCCATGCTGGGGGGTGGGGAAGGGCCACAAATCCTGTCCTGTCGCGGTGCGGCCGGGCAGAAGCGGAACGGACTGCAGTGCATGGTGCTGGCGGCACCCAGCTGGCGGGCGGGCGGCAAAGGGCAGGAACGAGCACTGGCGGCAGCTCAGGTGCAGCGAGCAGAGGGAGGGAGAGGCACTGAGGGAGGCGTGGGGGGGGGGGGGGGGGGGGGGGGGGGGGGAGTCCATTTCTTGCACCTGAGCCCCTCCAACCTAGCTCTGCCCCTGCACTGGGACAAGGGCCTGGGTCATATCCCCAGCCTTCTGACACCACTGGCCCTTATCCAAAGCGCCTGCAGCGCACCCTCCACTGGAAACCACGCCCTCCACTTGAAACCACGCCCTGCACTGGAAACCACGCCCTTCACTGGAAACCACGCCCTTCACCGGAAACCACGCCCTGCACTTGAAACCACGCCCTTCACTGGAAACCACAGTCCTGCATTTGAAACTACGCCCTCCACTTGAAACCACAGTCCTGCATTTGAAACTACGCCCTCCACTTGAAACCACAGTCCTGCATTTGAAACCACGCCCTGCACTTGAAACCACGCCCTCCACTTGAAACCACAGCCTGAGGGTTTTCAATAGCCATTTAGATGGTGTCTAGGTTCCCAGGTAATCAGAGACTCCTGCTTTTTCCCCTCAACAGAAGCACAGAACGCTTTCCAGCGGCATGATTTCAATTTTTAAAAAACCAAGGGCGGGAGAGGGAAAAGGGAATTTTTCTGGCTGTATCCCTGCTCCCTTCCATAAGCCTCCCTTGCTTTTTTTCAGAGCCACGCAGCAGCCATCGGTCCCTTCAGTGAACATGCAGGGAAAAGGTTACGTTCAGCTAAACTCCTGAACTGAAGCTGTTTCTGATCAGATCCAATATTGAACAGAGCAGCCCTCGGAAGGCATCCACGGAGTCCACACACAAATAAAATATATATTATCGGCTACCAAGACCAAAGGTCTCTCACGCTGCTGGGGCCCTGCCCTTCCGCAGGCTGAGGCTACGTGTTTATGGGGCTCATAACTGCGTCTCCAAGCTGGATGAAGGGTGCACTCCTGCGGAGAGCAGAGAAAGCCACGTAGACCCCCTCAGACATACACAGGGCTGCTCCTGCCTAAGGGAAGAACTATACCAACTTGCATAAGTTTGGTGGGGCTGGTTTTTGTGCAACTATTAAAGAGGCCATGCTCTAACTTTGAGACCGACCTTTACAGAGGCCCTTGTATTTCCAAACACCCCAACTCAAGAGATCTCCATAGGACAGACAGCCCCCACCACCCCCAAGCTCCATAAAACCCTACAGAACTACGATTGCCAGAACTACGGGGCGAAGTTTTGTCAGAAAGGGCCAGGCAGCGCTCCGTCAGGGTGAAAGCTCAGAAGGATGTGGAAGGAAATTCAGAAAGCTTGCATATCCTCCCCAACGGAAGCTGTTCCCAATAAAAGCCAACATCTAAACTACTTCATCTTCACCAAAATTTTCTCTCTCTCTGCTGTCAAGTAGCAAGTCTCTGGAGTTTTGCAGGTGAGAGGCCCTACAGAGCAATAATCTGGATATAGTCTGAGTTAGGTTTATACAGCCTGGGATTGGGAATGTCACAAAAAACACATAAGCAAGCAGTCCCTCCTCTAGGGGAGATCAGATCAACAGCAACAACAGATTCCCCAGGAGCAACTCTGCCTAAAGGTCAACTCGAATCGGAGTCTGAGGCAGAGAACAGAACTCTCCTGCTTCTTGCACTGCTCCCTCTCCAAACCTTGCACAACTCAAACGAACATCATTCCAATGCTTTACGCAGGGTAAAAACAAACTTGGCAGTGGCCTGCTCTGACCAGCTATGTCCTCCTGTGGCCCACAGGTCACTGTCACGTTTCTGCTCAGGCCTCCAGGCGTTTGCCCCGGACTCACCCCGGGCATGTGGGTGGCTAGCCCAGGCTGCTACTTGGTAAAGTGCCGAAGTCACAGTCGGGGCTACCGCCCGCCGCCCCACTGGGGCCAGTCCGGGGCAAAGCCTGCCTCAGCGGATTAGAACGTATGTTCTGACCTGCCGTGACCCATCCCCGATCAAGGCCACCACATCCAGGAGCACACCGCGGGCAATGGCCAAACGTGGCGCAATGCTCGTCTGCTGGGGGGTGGGGGGCTAACGGTGCAGCTTCACACCCGCCGGTCTGTCTGTCGCCCCATTCAGGACCATAGAGTCATGGGTGACAGTTTAGAGCCTCAGGTGAGCACTTGCAACTCTATACTGGGGGGTGGGGGCACACAAGCGGCCCCCGGCCTGGGGACATTACCGGTCCAGGCAGACCTGGTAATTGGTGGCCGCGGGGGTGAGAGCAGCTCTGAGCTCCAGCAGGCTCCCCATCTGTCTAAAAACACCCAGGGAATGGATCATCCCATTGCCACCTGTTGGGGACTTCTCCCAAGTGACTGAGGGGGCTTTTAGACGAGTGGGGCACCGTTGCGCGACCCGCTTGCGCAGTTTTGCAAAATCCCCCGAGGTGAGATTTAAACGAGCCGATGGCTGCGATCAGGCGTATGAAAGGCGGTCGCTCATTGTTTGCCGACCTCAATTGTGAGGTATTTAATTCGCGGTCGGCAAACAATGCGCGACCGCCTTTCATGAGCCTGATCGCAGCCATCGGCTCGTCTGAATTCCGCCTTGCGGAACGATGCCCCGCTCGCCTAAAAGCAGCCTGAGATTGGCCGCAATCGGAGACAGGATGCTGGGCTTGATGGACCATTGGTCTGACCCAGTACGGCACGGCTTATGTTCTTGCGTTATCCTGGCTAACAGGCAAAAATAATATTCCTATAGGTCAGGCTGCCACATCTTTGGGTTTTGCCCAGAGATTCCAGGGTTTGATGGAGTTTCTAGGCTCCGTTTCTCTGGGTCAGGCAGGGTGCCGCTGGTAGCCCAGAGAAACAGAGGATTCCAGGGGCGTCCGTGTCAGAAAGGGGGCGGGCCAGAGGGGTATTCCTGCCCCCTTTCCAACGTGGCCCCACCCCTATGATGGCCCCTTTGCTCCGGCCCTCAAAGTGAAAGCCCAGAAGGAGGTGAAATCCCTATCTATGAGGATTATGCGGGGCCAGAGCACCGGGCTCCAGACTTCTAGGGCTGAGACGGTGAGTCAGACTAGTCAAGCTAGGTATTTATTTAGAGTTATACCCTGCCCTGCCTAGGTCTCAGGGTTGCTTACAACACAAAAACAGAGAGAGAGAAATTGGGGTATCCCACTTGCCTTCTAATTGGCTGGAGCAGAGACCTGAAGCGCAGTACTGTTTGCCGATCTGCTTTGTGCTGCTGCTTTTTTACATAAGAACATAGTCAGTGCCAGATTAGGTCAGACCAATGGCCCATCTAGCCCAGCATCCTGTCTCCGACAGCGGCCAATCACGGTGGCTTGGGAGAAGCCCCCAACAGGTCACCATGGGGGATCCATTCCCTGTTGTTTTCCCCCAGCTCCCGCCTTGTTTTTTTGGCTTGTCTGCCCCAACATCCCCGGATACGGTCACTGTGAGACGCTGGTAAGCCCCCTCTCTTCTCTCCCTGTGCACATGGCTGGCCTTTCCCTGCTAATCCTTCCCAGAAGACCCCCTAATAGGATTAAAGGTTGAATCTCGCTCAAGGGCAGGAGAGGCGACCTCAGCTCTGCAGAGTATTAGTGGCTAAGGCAGCCCAGCTACTCAGGCCCAGATCCCAGGATTCAGATAACGGACGCTCCTCAGTCTACAGCTCTCACCCACTGGTCTTTGGAGGCAAACCCTGCTCCCTTCCCATTACTATGCTCCTGCTCTCTCTACTAGAGACACTTCCCTGCCGGAGCTGGGGACAGAACCCAAGAGTCCTGACTTCCCGGGACCAGCCTTAAGATTTCCAGGGCTCAGGGAGAAGATGAAATGAGGGACCATTGGTGGCTCCTCCCCCTTGGGGGCAACCTCTGTGGTGCCCTGAAGGGGGTCAAATTTGGGGTCCCACTGAGTGGGAGTAGTGCCCCCACAACCGGTCCTGGTGAAAAGAGAGGCTGCTTCGGGGCCCTCAGAAAGAGCAGGGCTGGGGCAATTGCCCCAGGTCACCCTGTGACTCCCAACACACATGCACGCGCACAAACCACTATAACCCACACTCCTCTCAAACCCAAGCGGTCCAGTCCCCACCCCACTCTAACCACTAGACCATCACTCCTCTGCCAGAATTAAAGATAGACCCCAAGAGCCCTGGCTCCCAACATCTCTCCATTCGAACCGCTGGATCTCATTTACCTCCCAGAGCTGAGAAAAGAACCCAGGAGCCCAGACCCTCCCTGCTCTAATACCTGGGACCCGATTCCTCTCCTAGAACAGAGGAAAGAAACTAAGACTTCTGGCTCCCAGTCCCCTTGCTTTAACCCACTAGACCCCACTCCTTCACCAGATCTGGGGATCGAACCCAAGAGTCCTGGCTCTCAGCATCCCCCAGCCTCTCCTAGCTGGGAACAGAACCCAGAAATCTTGGTTCCAGGTCCGACAATGCTCCAACCACACCTCCCTCGATTTCCGATGCATGACCAGCCTCTGACAGGGCACCACAGCTGCTGTCTATCAGCAGCCCGCAGCATCGCCACGGTTAGTCATTGCTCCCCACGCCGACAGTGTCTCCTCGGTCGCGTCTGGCACGTCGGTGAGGGGCTAGGACAGCGTGACAGCTTGAAGGCGTCCCTCCCGTGTTCTAGCCTCACTTCACGGGGGCCACGTTCTAACCAGCAGTTAATTTAATGTACTTGGGGCTTCCTTCTGTTTTACTCCCGAAGCATTCACACAAACGGAGCACTAAACCAATGTCATTCAGGACTAGGAAGAAAAGCATGTACTCGTGAAAAATCAGGAGTGCATTGCAGGGCATGACATTTCAGACTGAACTCCAGGAGCCAAAAAAGAAAAAATCAGTTGCCAGACTTTATCCTGATATTAAACCGTTCTTGCCCCACTACACCCCTGAACCAGTCACCGTCCTCAGTTTTCTGGGTGCCAGTGGCTCCCAGGCGCCTGCAAATTTCGCGCACTGAGTACATACTCCCCTTCGGTTTTTATTTTGAAGTAACTGTTCATGTGAACGCTTATCAGTGGGAAGGCAGCAACCACAGTTCAGCGATCATCAGCTAAGGGGGGGGGAACGACACAGTATTAATTCTGTTTACAATGTTCGTCTGAACGTTACCAAAGTGGAGTAGTTACTCCGATTTCATTCAATCAAAGTAGTTACTTTGGTTCACACTGTTCATCTGAACATGGTGTGGGATGGCAAAACACTCCCCTTTGGGGAAGCAGCTCAGTTCACAGGCATGGTTAAAAATGGCCCCTCAGCCTCTTCTATAGAGCTGTTCCTGTCTCTGGGAAAGGGAGCGTGATTCTATGCTTCTGTGGTTCGTTCGGGGGCGGGGACAGGACACCTGGGATCCAATCCCAGGAGTAGCAGGAGCCAGGATTCCTGGGTTCTATTCCCAGGACTGTATGGGAAACGAGGTCCAGTGGTTAGCGAGAAACTATGGGGGTCAGGACTCCTGGGTTCTCTTCTTAGATCTGTGAAGGAAGCAAGGTCTAGTCATTAGAGCAGGCAGGAACCAGGACTCTTGGGCCTCACTCCACACTCAAGAATGAATTTATTTTATTTTTAAAAAAGAAGTCCTGCTTAAGCTCCAGCTGCCCCTGTCGGTGAATTACAAGCACAAAATCTGCTAGTGCAGACACAGGCACAGGGTGACCTTGGGCTGGAGTGGCAGAAGCTGCTCAGGAGAAAAGCCTTCCCTCGTCAGTGCAGAAACGAAGGAGCGATGCGGATGGATGAAAGGGGCTTGGAGCCCGAACCGCACCACGGCTTCCTTCAAACCAGAAGGATTTTCCTTCAGCGTTGCTCTGACCCCCACGCCGGCTAATGAAGAGCGAGGGGAACGAGAACGGTTGTGTCTGGGAGTTTAAAAGGAGAGCAGGGGCCGGGCATGGACTGTGCCGCGGGGAACGGAGGCCTCGGTAACCCTTCGTCGGAGCAGCGCAAGGGAACGGGCGGCGGTTCAATTTCAGGATCAGAATTAAAGGAGCGAGAGAGAGAGGAGACTAGGCATTAACTGTGCATTTAAATCTCAGTCGGGGAGTGCGGACGGCCAGCCAGCCAGCCATAAAGGGGATAATGAAGCATGGAACTTATTACTGATGTTTTAGCCAAGGAGGCACAGGCGGGTCCTGCATTTTAAGAAGCAGAGAGTGCACCTAGGTAGTTTGGCTGCCTCTTAACGAGGCCGCGAGCCATGTGTGAGCACAGCAGCCACGAGCAAAGGTGCAACCAGGCTAGGCTTAAGGCAGGCTTTACCATGGGGCGATGGCCCTGAGCCCCACTGCTTTCTCTCCTTCTGGGGGTCCTGCACTTGCCTCTACGTTTGGGGGCCCCAGCCCCTTCCAGCGGGGCCCTAAACATGAGCACCTCTAAGTCCTCCCAGAGGTTGTCCCTGAAGGGGCAGGGCCATCGGGGAGGGGGCGGGGCTAGGGTTGCCATAGGCACATTTTAAAGGAACACTTATGAAAAATACATGTTGCAGGGTCTGCGTTCTCACCTTATGCGCCAATGCAGGCCCTGCAACATGTATTTTTCATAAGCGTTCCTTAAACATTTGCATAGGTGGCAACCCAAGGTGGGGGCCCCAGGAGCACAGCATTTTATCTTCACCCTGAGCCCCACAAATTTTTAGGCCAGCCCTGGGGAGTGCCCCTGGACTCCCCCTTGGTCCTTGGTCTCATCCCTGCCCTTTGCACAGCACACCCTCCCTCCCCCTCCTTGCAACTCCCCACACCCTTCCAAGTAGGGTGGCCACATTTGACAGTTTGACCCTGAAACTCCCATTTTGGCCTATGGGAGTCTCGGGGTCAAACCGTGAGAAGGGGCAGTCCTTTTTCCAGGTGCTGTTGACTTCCCAGAAGAATTGGCATCCAGGGCTGGGGAAGGGACAGGGAGCGTGAGGTGGGAGCAGAAGACATCTTAGGTGCCAGGGGGTGTGGGTGAGACGTGATCTTGCCCTCCCTTCGATTTCGCCTGGCTCTGCCCCTCCCCAAGTACCCTTCAGGCAGGGTACTTGGGGCACACTGCTACTGAAAGGTAGGCAGGGTGCAGCCGCAGCTCCAGAGGGACAGACTGCAGATCCAGCCATCTGTTCCGCCGACTGGCCTTCAGAGCTGTAGTCTGTCCTCGGCTGGGGCAGGTTCTCCGCACCTGCAGCAGCAGTACTATTCCTGTCCTGGCTGGCAGACCAGACACCTCTGATTCGAAATGTTTTTGTGTGAGTCATTCAGAATCACAACTCTCTGCATTAGAGGTTGGGGTGAGAACCTCTCGCGAGCAGCTTCTTTTGCAGGCATCTTGCAGTGTTGGAGACAGAAGTTGGGATGAGAGCCCGGGTCTGATCCAGCCTATCGGTTGCTATGTTCCTATTAGTACACTCTGTTCCCCACCCCCCTCTATGAATAAGGACTGCTGCTCCTTACACACCATTTTGCCAGGTAACGTCTCTATTACAATCCCCATCCATAATCCTCCTTGCGCATCCCTAAAAAATGAAATCGTTCCCCTTGCTAAGAATGTATTAGCTAGAGTGCCCGGTAAAGCAAGCGCCAGGGTCCCCCACCACCGGCCGGGGTCACGGCGAGTGATTATATCCCCACTCCGCTGAGCCGCAAACTCAATTTCCCAACCCCTGGAGATTTAAAGTGCGACTCACCAGCGGGGTAAAAATAGCACCTTAATCTGCTTCCATGGACGACTTTGGTCACATCTGACTACAGATGTTTTTCACGCCTCTGAGGAACTGCAGATGCAGCTCCAGAAAGGGGGGGGGGCGGGTATATTTGGACCCACACATCTAGGGAGAGGTCAGCTAAGAAGCTAGGATGCAGACAGGAGGTCAGGTTTCAGCTCCTAGCTTTGACACTTAGCTATTAGTACCAGGATTGGGAAGGGCCTACTCGTCAAGGATTTCTCAGCTTCTGTTTGAGATTTCAAAGCATGGGGAATGAGAATTTTAGCCCTGTTTTACTAACAGGGAAACTAAGGCACAGAGGTTACCCGCCCCCCAGTCACACAACGAAGAAGAAGCAGACGCTGGAACAGAAGTCAGGGCCGTGATTGACACACCCCACTTACTCTGGGGATCGCAGCCCATCAGTGCGAACACCCAGCCCCACTACCGTAACTCCTTGACCCAGCTCATCTGCCAGAGGTGGGAGGAGAACACAGGGATCCTGACTCCCTGTGTCAACCCACTAGACCCCACTCACCCCCCCACAGCAAAGAACAGAGCGCAGGAGCGCTGGCTTATAGACCCCCTTCAATAGGGTTACCATCCCTCCCCTTTAAAAAGAGGACACTTATGAAAAATACACGGTACAGGGCTACACTGGAGCCAATGCAGCCCTGCACAATGGATTTTTCATAAGCATCCTCATTTAAAGGGCAGGTATGGTAAACCCTACCCTTTAACCACTAAACCGTCCTCTCCGCCGACAACCGAGGGAGAACGCAGAAGTCCTGGCTCCCAGCCTCTGCTGCTCTAAGCACTAGATACCACTTCCTGGCCAGAGGTGAGACTAGAACCCAGGTGTCCTGAATCCCAGCCCTTCCCCCCAGCTCTAACCACTACACCCCACTCCCTTGCCAGTGCTGGGAACAGAACCCAGAAATTCTGAGTTCCCTTTTCCCCAGGTCTCTCACTAAGAGACCTCACTCCCAAGGGTAAGAAAAAACGACAGGAGTCCTCATTCTCAGCCCTGCGTTTGATCCATTAACTCCCCCCTTCCCCCCCCTGCCACTTATTCTCCCCCATGTCCGTCTCTCTCCCAGTCATTAGCAAAACCACAGTGTCTGCTGGCTTCTACGTGACAAACGAAGAGGCAGGGTGCAGACGTCCCTGTATTTCACAAGGTTTAAATTACCTCTAATGAACTTGAGAGAAAATCTCTTAATTATCTATTAACAAAAAAAAATAATAAAAAAATCCTACCCTGATGGTGTAAAAGCAGCATAATCAAATATCATTTTAATCATTAAACTAAATCAAATTACGACACAAGCGAGCAGGTTTGAAAGCAGGATCGCATGTGGCTCAGCACAATTTTCAAAACATCAGCAGCTGGGGAAAAGATGCTAAAAACTCCCCTCCCTCCCTCCCTCCCCCAGAGGCAGGATATCTCAGTGGGCAGAGGAGAGGTGGGAAACCATGAGGACAGAAAGAGCCATGCCCTCCTCTTGGGTAGGGTGGCCACCTATGCCAATTTTTAAGGAACACTTATGGAAAAATACACGATGCAGGCCCTGAAACATGTATTTTTCATACATGTTCCTTAAAAATTGGCATAGGTGACAACAACCCGATTCTTGGGGGAGGTTAAATGCTCTCCTTTTTGTGATCAAAAGCCTTGTGATTTGTGTAGACTACGGCTGGGCAACCTCTAACCCCCAGGGGCCAAACTGGCCCCACAGCTAGTTCTTATTTGATCCCTTCCAGTTCCTGAATCCAGTTCCTGAATCCAGTTCCTATCCTCGAGCACTGAAAGACTGAGCCCGTGATAAGGGAGCAGAGAGGAAGTCATGCACACAAGGCTGGGGGGGGGGGTTGTCAAATCTGGCATGGATCTATGCTCTGGGCCCTCCTCTGTCTCCCCTTAAATACCCATAGCGTCTATACAGTCCTTGGCACTTGTGCTGATTACCAAAGAGGCCTGTGGGGAGTGAAACGTTGCCCCAGCCCTGGACTAGATTGCAGGAGCCAACCGGGATAGGCAGGGCAAGTTGCATGGGTGTAGCTAGCATGGAGCAAGGGGGCTCAGTCTATAGGGGGGCCCTTTGCAAGAGACTTGACCATTGCCAGGAAATGTTCAGAGTGGGTGGGGGAGGAAATGGGGCTAACGCTCTGCCCCCACCCACTCTGAAAATGTCCTCCTGGCAATCCTAGTGGGCGGGGCTACTGAGCTAACTTCCCCACAGCTTGACAGCCCTTCCCGTCCGCACCTGCCAACGCCAAATCCTGGCAGAGCTCTGAGTCAGATCTACTGAGTCTCCTGCTTCCCTGGAAAGGTTTCTACTTTGGGGGAGCTGCCTGAAAAGGCCATTATTAATTATTATTATTATTATTATTGGAAACCTGAGAAATGTGAAGGAGGGGGGAGAGACGCGAGAGGAGTGACTACCACTGGGGTAGTTTTATGCAATTGAGCCCATGCTTCATGCCTATTCAACCATGCAAATGACGCCCTGGTCTCGGAACTTTCCGCCGGCGCACCTTTTCGAGAAGGACGGAGCTTGCCCCGAGCTGCACGGCAAAACGGCGGCTTCATCGCAGAGAGAAGACCCAGGGAACGAAGCCGCTGCTTTGCTTTTTCTAGGGGGAATGGAGGTAGCGAGATCAATGACCTGGCTCCGTGGCTGCTGCCTGCTCCCTCCTTCATTCGCCTGCTGATATCTTTTTCCCCAGCCCTATCCCTGATTGACTCTGCCCCAGCGCTGCTAAGAAGGGAACAGAATCCGGCTGAGTTTTGCTTGGACTAGAAAACGCAGCAATTTCAGAGTCGGTGACAACCCAAACGCTCAACAATCACGCCGGCCCGCTCCCCTCCAAGATCACAACACTGGCTTTAGAATCGTGAGATTTCAAATCATTATAATACGTCGGAGGGGGGTTGGGTTTTTTAAAGATTTACGGAGTCCTAGGGGCACGCTCGTGGCACTCACTTTCAACCGCAAGAGCCGGTGCACGGGACTGGGTCCAGAACGGGGCAGCCACTCAGGGTCCCAAAGGCTGGGGGCTCTGCAAGGACCCTGTGGCAGGGCGGAGCCCCGAATCGCTACCACTAACTCTGCAACACGGCCCTTTCTTCAGCCCGTGCTCTTCGATTTCCAGTGTCCTGCCCTAGCTAGCCACGTCGTGCCCATATCCATGGCACGTCACATCAGTCCTTCACTCGTTACCGGTCTCCCGGCAAGGCCCAGTCCTCCTCCAGCCGGGTTATGGGATCGCCAGCCAGGTTCTCTCTAGCTTGGCCCCCTCCCAGCTGGCTTGCAGGGCCTGGCTCCAAGGCCTGAGGCAAGAGCCCTTCAGCGTACTGCCTTAGTTCAGCTCTTTATGCCGAGGCACCCCCAGGCCTACACGGCTCCCCCCGTCTGGAGCAGCCACTCAACTGCCCCTTAACTAGTGCGCCTACTTTGGTCCCTTAAAGGGCCAGGGGCTTGCTGTTGCCAAAGAGCTCCGCTTGCTCCCAGGGTTACGCCTGCAGCGACTTACCCAAGCCCCGTGGGCTTTGACCTGCAAAGACTTACGTGACTCTCTCATAGACACACACCCCCCATACGTGGGGATCTATGAATACGCTTGAAACGACAACACGACTGGGAGAAGCAAATTATGAGTCTGCAGATCCCCAAATGCGGGGGGAGTCCTGGTCTGGGGAGACTAGAGCCCCTGGCAATTCGGGAGGGAGGGAGACCCCCAACACGCGGGAGCCCCCGAGGAAACTAGAAACAACAGCCTCTGCCTAACATGCAGCCCTGCAGCCCAGGGCCCTGAGGGTATTAATATTTAACTGAACATCAAAAGTGAATTACAATAGCATTTTCCATCTTCTGATGAATTTGGTGCGTGTGAAACATTCCTATGTGAAGAGGGGGCCTGCACCCCCATTCTACACAGGATCCCCAACTTCCCTGGAGCCAGTGCTCGGTGGCTAGTAACTTCAACTTTTATTTTTTAACATAAAAGCAGAGATTCTCATCGTTTTATTGCAAGTCTGGTGATTTTTACACTTGAAGAAACCACCAACAATCTTTCGAGTTGCCATTTCAATTCCGTTCCCTCTTCTCACCTCAAATTCTAACCCGTCAATCCCGTCCCACCCCCCTTCAAGACCTTTGTTTATTGTGTGTATTACTGTTGCGCCTCGAGCCCCAAAACGAGCTAGGGAGTCACTGGGTGCTTTTACACGGACCGCGGCCCCGGTTCAGGCCAGCCCAGGAGCCTGAAGCGGAGCTGCTGTCCATCTGATGGGCAGTCCCTGTGCCTGGCTGGCAGCATCATAGTTACGGGTGCCAGCCTAGAGCATCGGGGCCAGGGAAACCGTTGGGTCCATCTAAAACAAACCCAGCAGTGCTGCAAGCAGGCAGGACATGAGGGTGCACCTTTGGAGCAGCTCTGGGGACAGGCGGCCTCTGCTTATACCCCTTGCGTCAGACAGAAAAACTGAGGCACAGACAGTAGGTGGCATTCAAAGCTCCAAGGAAGTGATGGGAAACTTTTTGCCTTTCAGAGGTCACTTTTGAATTGAGTAAATGCATCTTCTGAGTTGGCTGAGGGGATCCCAGGGGAGGGGAGGGACTGAAGGAGCGAGCTCAGTGAGAAGGGGCACGTGCTAAGAAGTGGGAGAGGCGGACACATGCACCCACGGAAAGGGCAGCATCTGTGAATCAGAAAGGGGGCATCTAACAAAAGGTCACGGTTCATACGAAGCTCCCTTCCCTCCACTCTCCCTGGGTCTCAGTGGTTTGGCCCCTACCCTTTAAGCCAGGGGTGGGGAGACTTTCCCCTCCTGGGGCCACCCTGGAAATTAGTGCAAACACTGAAGGCTGCACAGAAGTAGGGGGCAAGGGTGCTCTCAGGAAGAGGAGGGTCCAGATCATGGATCTGTCCCCCCCATCCTTGCACACAGAGTCCCTTCTCCTGAGCTCGGTCTTTCAATGCTTGGGGGTAGGAACGGAATCCAGGAATCAGAGCCAGGAACTGGAAAGGGGCCAAATAAAAACTAGCCACAGGCTGCATTTGGCTGCATAGTGTGGTGTAGTGGCTAGGAATGCAGGATTTGAACCAGGGGCCTCCCCCGACCTCGTGCTCCAAGTCTCACCTTAGTCGGCATGAACTCACTGGGTGACCGTGGGCCAGTCACAGATCTCTCGGCCTAACCTACCTCACAGGTTGTTGTGAGGATTAAGAGTCGAGTTAGTTGTTAATGGGACAGTGAAGAAGTTAAAGAATTGTAAGCCACCCTGAGCCTAAGGAATTGGGTGGGATAAATAATAAATTTGGGCCCTGGGCCTGCAGTTTCTCATCCCTGCTTTAAGCCAACCCAATGAGGGGCTGCAGGTGTTATCAGGCATTATTACCTAACGTCCCTCCAGCCGGTCCCTCAGGCCCGTAGCCTGGGATTGGTCTTCGACTCCTCCCTCTCCTTTATGCCTCAGACCCAGGTTGCTGCCAAATCCTGCTGTTTTGCCCTGTCTAATATTGCTAAAATCCAGCCTTGCTGTTGCCGCTGCAAAAACCCTACTCCACGCTCTAGTCCTCTCTCGCCTTGACGACTGCAGCTTCCTCCTTACTGGTTTCCCCTGCTCTGATCTGGCCCCTCTCGTCTCCGTCCAACGCTCGGCTGCCAACGTCGCCCACCTTGCCCGTCGCTTTGACCGCGTTCAGAACCTCCTCTCCACCCTACACCGGCTCTCTCTACGGGAACGCATTTAGCACAAGCTCCTGGGCTTCCCCTTCAAGGCTCTTCACGGCCTTGCTCCCCCGTCTCTCTCTTCACTCTTGTATCCCACCACGCTCCTCCTCCGCCCCCACCCTCGCCTGCTCGCAACCCCCTTCTCTCATCCTGCCCCCCATGCCTGGAACTCCCTTCCTGGATACATTCACTCTGCTCCCTCCCAACTTTCAAATCCTTCCTGAAAACCTACCTCTTCCGTCAGACTTTCCCTGGCTCGTGACGAGTGAAATAGCATCCTCTTCCCCCTCACTCAGAATCTCTTCCCTGTAACTAAGGGTGATTTCAGACGTGACGAGATCACGCTGAACCACACTGAACCACGGTGAACCCCGCGGCGGGGCGAAAGGGCCCTGAACGTCTGTTCAGCGCGCGCCAGATGTTGGCCACGCTGAATCGGCACATGGGGTCAATTTGAACCACGCTTCCCGGGCTAGCCGGGGGAAGGTCCCGGGAAGCGTGGTCAAATGGACCGCGGGCCGTGGCGAACAAAAAGTAACGTCTGGCCGCGTGCCACGGCCCGGGATCCCCGGCGGGATCCCGGGCCGTGGCACGATCGGCCAGACGCGGCGGCCGCATTGGCCCCGCCGCCCGCCCGTCTCCTCGGAGGGCGGGCGGCGGGGTGCGTGGAGGGGGCGGGGCCGTGCGGCCGCACGTTGCGCCGCGCGGCNCCCTCCCACTTTCCCCGCCAGGATCCCCCCGGCACGTCTGTTGGGCCGTGCAGGGGTGACCCCGGCGGGGAACGAAGACGTTGGTTACGGTACGGGGCCAAAGGGCCCCGTAACGTCTGAAAATACCCTAAGTGAAGCACATGCACCTGCAACTTCTCAACCTCATGAATGTCTCTCCTGATGTTCCCCTTTCCCTTGTCTCTCTTAGATTGTAAGCCCCTAGGGGGCAGGGACCTGTCTATAACTATTGATAGTACAGTGCCAGGTACACTGCTGGTGCTATATAAATAAAATAATAATAATAATTAATAATTAATAAACCTAGTACATGTTCAGTTGACAATATATGTAATCCTGAACACATATTGGATTGACCAGACGTACCAGCTCAAAGGAAGCCACTTGAGCATGGAGCAGCAACTAGAGTTGAAATGAGTACCCACCAAAACAGGCAAACCCAATGAATTTTGGCTGCTACTTGTTTGGTCGAATGACCAACAAGTTAAAAATGAAAAACCGGGAGTGACAAAAATTAACGATATCATCGAAATGTTGAAAACTCATTTACACGCCTGTTATGACCAATGCTGCTCGAGTCGAGCACAGCCTACCCCAAAACTGTGAAAATGAAAAACACATGAATGTTCCTCCTGTCCCTCGGGTCACCCCCAGCGGCTCCCCACGAGCCCGTACAGGACACCGAGAGGGGTGTTTACCAGGAGCGGCAGCATGACTGGTCGTAGGGTGCAGCAGCGGTGGCAGCAGCAAGTCCCGGCAGCATCAGTGGGCGCGGTATCGGTGTGTCCTCAGCACTGCTCCCTGGGAGTTGCCACACCACTCGTGCGGACACCAACACAGCTCCCCCTGAGCCTGGTAAGTGTACAGGGCTGGGGTGACAGGCAGGAAGAGGTCTCAGATTGAGACCAGGATAAGGGAACTGCTACGCCCTTTGAGCGCGCAACCCCACCCCCGGCCGTGTGCTGTGACCTCACGGAGCTCCATAGGGGCAGAGCCACGTTGGAAATGGGGTGCAACAGTCCCCGCCGCTCACCCCCTTCCCTTCCTGATACGGCCGACCTCTGCCGTCCCTGGAAGCCCTGATTCTCCGGGGTTAACCACGGGTTAGTCATAGCTGACCCAGGTCACCCGGCAAAATCAAGACTCCCCCCACCCCCGAGTCAAAACCTGGAGGCTCCGAGTGAAACCCAGAGAGATGCCAACTATAATCCCCACCCCCATCAGCTCTCACGAGCAAGGGTGCCTGGTTGATTCATACAAAGAAGGTTAGAAAGGTTTCCCCTTGAGGGATGGGAATAGCCTAAAAGGCAAGTCCCCCCCTCTGCCCCCCACTTCACTGCCCACTATTTTTTCCAGTCATTTAAAGAATCACCCAAAGAAAACAAGCTGGTGAGGACTAGGGAGCACTTCAGAGGGGTGCTTCTAAAGGCCACTTGAGGACGGAGCCGGACGGCCGTGCGTCTCCTGAGCTATCGCTGCCCCCTAGTGATGAGCACTCTGCAGGGCTGAGCAAACATCTGCATCGAGGAGAGGGGGGGGGGGGAGCCCCCCAGCAATGTAGGGTGGGTTTGAAGGAGCACGGGGCAGCCTGAACCACCAGTTTGGGGGGGGGGGGGACTCTTCAGGGGTACAAGGAAGTGCCTTTAGGGGTCAGACTCCTCTCAAGGCCTTGCACACACCGGCCGGTTCCAGCAGGAACCCATTGTCTTTGTTCTCCAGCCCCTTCCCGGCCTCTCCCCAGCCCACTCACACATCATCCCTCCCACGTGATTGTGCTGCTAGCTCCCACCTCCGCTCTGCCGGTACGTTGCAACCCACCAGTTTGCATGGCAGGCAAACACCTTTTGTGCTGCCTCCTCTGCCAGTCAGAGGAGGCACGGAGGGTGGGAGAGGAGCGCGCTGGGAAGCCTCCTCATTGTCTTCTCCCATCTCTCCTCAGAAAACATCTCCAGCACAGGGATGCCAGCAACGGCCTCACTAAACCGGCTCAGCCGCTGGTTTGCCCACCCCCTGCCCCAGCCCTCTCTCAGTGGTTCCTTGGCTGATCGGCAACACTGGCATAACAGGGGCAGGAGGGAAGCCTCCTTCTTCTCAGTTTTCTAAGGGGAGGGAAAGAACGTCACCAATTCAGATTTAGGACAGTTGCCTCAGGAACCTATGGCTGCTTCACACACACCCCAAGCAGGGATGCCGGCATTCCTCTTACCCTCCAGTTTCTGAGGGAGCAGCAGCTGTGGGGTCTTGGCCTGGCCCCAGCTGCAGTTTAGGGGAAGGCAGGGGGTCCTGTTCCTGGCTCCCTCCTTCACCATGAAGGACAGACCCAGGCCCAGGGGTGAGGCAGTGATTGAATGGGGTGGCCTAGGAAGATGGGGGTGGGCGGGTCTGTGGCCAGCACCATCAACAGTATTTAAGATTTGGAGAGTACACTAGGACGTTTTGTTCCCTCTCATTCTACCACTTCCCTAATAATTCCTGGGGACAAAACCATTCCAAATGATCTCTTTTGCTGGACCAACGTCTGTTAAGGAGGGAAGGCCCTGAATGGTCTGGAGACCTGCACGCGCTCCCCAAGAGAAGTTGATCCAATAGACGAGATCTTCTGAGCAACTATGCCTCTCTCGGTCTCTCCGGCACCGGGGACTAACACAGCAACCGCACTCGCTCCAGCCTAATAATTCCTAGCATCTTGTTTGCCTTTTCAACCTGCTGCTGCCCGCTGAGATGATGTTTAGAGTAATCTCTCCGCAACCGGCCCGAGATCGCTTTCCTATGCGATAAAAGCTCTGTGCAGCCGTGTCACGCTGCCACGGCTGGCAGAACACTTCATTATTATTATTTATTTATTTATAAAGTGCCAGCAATGCACTGAATAATCAACCATTCGAGAGAGGCCCCTTCCCCAAGGCCGGGGCTTGCAATCCAGGGAGGGGAAAGTCGGGAGAGACAGGGAGACATCACGGAAGGGGACTCTGAATTATATGACACAAGCCAGGAGTAGAAAGAGCATCCGTGAGGAGGTAGGGAGGTTTTTAGGAGGGATCTGAAGGGAGGGAGCAGCGCGTATGTGTTCAGAGAGGGAGCGCCAGGCCCAGGGCCGGCATCTGAATTTGCGTGACGAAGATCAAATGCCCTGTTCCCTCAGGACCCCCTCTGCAGAGCCCTAGAGGTGGTCATGTTTGGAGACCCTCTGGGAACCTTGTTTGTGAAAACCTCTGGAGGGCCCAGTAGAGAAAAAAGCAGGGCCCAGTAGAGAAAAAAGCAGGGCCCAGGGAGATGGCCCCAGGGGAGGCCTTACCACAGGGCGAGCTGGGGCAGGCGCCCCAGACCCCACTCTTTTTGAGGGCCCCCACCGTGGCCTCTACGTTCACCAGGACAGGGGGCACCGCTCCCTCAGTGGGGCCCGGAACATGACCACCTGCAGGGCACTGCAGAGGTTGCCCCCAAGGGGGCGGGGCCACTAGGGGCCCTGCATTTTATCTTTGCCCTGGGCCCCACAAATCCTGGGTGGCCCTGTGGTAAGGCTGTGCCTGTCCATGCATAGGGGGCAGCATGGGAGAAGGGGGGAAGACAGTTCAGGGAGCAGGAGACTGGTCGTTTTTAAACGAGACGCAACCACGCAGCTCCACCCAGCCCACATGCATCCCAACACCTGTCTGAAGGTGGCATGGGTGTGTGTGTGTGCATGCTCCCGTGCCCCATGCACCTCCTTCCCATGGCCACTCACAGAGCAGCGGAGGAAAATCCAGACTGCTCCGTGCAGGAGAAAGTTAAAATTGGGGTGGGTAGGGGGCACGCACGCCTCCCTGGCCTGTTTCAATCCCACCCCACGTGGGTGAGCGATCCCCAGCCTGTGGGGCAGGAGAAGGTGGTGGCACGGGAGAGAAAGCGGGGGCGGCAGCTGCCCGAGGCCTCCAAGGGCAGCAAATATCCTTGCACCGATCAAGGCCATGAAGAGTCTTGAACTATAGAGTCTGGTTTAATCACAGTGTCAGGCTTGACGCAGGACTGGCTGGCTGAGAAGATGTCAGACTGGCGGGTCCGACTGATCCCTCCTTGTCCTTCAAATCCTTGAGGCCCGATGGTCCCAGAGCCCCCCACTCCAGCGGGGAGAGCTGCCGGCACCGCCCCGTGTTCCGCACACCTTGCTTTTCCGCAGCCAAACTTCACAGCCTCACTTGCCAGAACCACCTTTCTGTCTCTTATTTACAAAATAAATAAATCAAATTAAAAAAACCACAAAGTTGTTACCGGAGCGGCCGCTGGCTTTAATTGTCACGTTTCCTTCACCTGCCAACGCAAGGCGCATTGGCAGCATCACTGCCATAAATCCGAGACAGGAGTGAAGCAGCCAGATGCTTCTGCTGCGACCAAAGCATGAACTTCTACCAAGTGTGAATGATATTGTGGCTCTCTCTATGCTACCAACGACCATTATTTCACGGACCACAATTTGACGTACTTTGAGTTGCTTGGCCTGAACAAACGTCCTTTGCTACAGTCCAAAAGAAGTCAACGAGGTAGCAACAGGATTTTAATCAGCCAACAGGATCAACATGCCAACTGATGGAAAGTACAAATATGAAGGATGGCCCTCACGTCAGGTGCGTTTCCTTTCAGGAGCTAGCCACCCCAAAACTAAAAGCTAGCATCTGTGTGAACGAAGTACCGGTCTCTCCAGAAATTGGCTTGGCCAGACAGTCAACAGTCTCTGTTGAAGTCGATAGGACTGGATCCTCAGTTGGCGTAAATTGGCCGTACACCGTTGGAGGCAACGGGACCGGTCAGCCTCAGTAAATGGGTCCAGAACCACCAACTGGTGCAGCTGAGCTCCGTCAACCCCAATGGCGTTATGCTGCGCCCTCTCTCTCTCTCTGAAGAATGGAGCCCCCATGCCATTGAGCAGCCCCAGTCTTGCTGTGAGCTGAGCTGCCATTTGCTGCCACACCCCATTACCACCAAATGAGACCACCCGTCCGAATGAGCTTCCTTTAATCTGGCATCAGCGCGTTCTGACTGCACGCTCCCCTGATCTCCCACACACACCGCCAGCCGGAAGGGCATGTTCTCGTGGCTAGTAAATTAGGAGAAGGCAGAGGGAGTGGGAGGCATTTCATTCTTTATGTTCTGGTTTCTCTCGTGGAGCGAGGGGGCTCAGCTGAGCCCAGGTCCTGGACTACAAGGGGAGGGAAGGTGGGGGGGGGGGGGGGGACACCTTTGCAAGAGGTCTGAGCGCCGCTAGGAAGTGTTCAGAGTGGATGGGGAGGGAGCAGGGCCAGCACTCTGCCCTCACCCACTCTGAACATTTCCTAGTGGCACTCGGGCTGCTTGCAAAGGGCCCCGCCTAGAAGGAAGTTTTCAGATTGAGTGGGGGTGAAGCACTGGCCTCACTAACTGCTAAAACGTCCTTCCTGGTAGGATTGCTGCTGCTCTGCGGGGCCTCACACTGCCCCTTTGCCCTTCGGAGGCCCATAAGTGGGGCATGAGCCCAGGGCTTGCTATGCTACTATCACATAGGCAGAGAGAATGGCCACTCTGGTCAAGCAAGGGACAGATGGTTCAGTGGTTCGAGTTCCAAGCATCCAGAGAACCCAGCAATCCTGGCTCCTGCCCTCCAAGCACCCCACCCCCCTTGTTATAGCCACTAGACCAGGGGTAGCAACAGATCCCCACCACAACAAGGCTCTTGCAGGCTTGAGGATCCTGGGGGGTGGGGGACATGGACCCACTATGTAAGGGGCATTGTCCCCAACCCTGGAAGAACTCCACTGGCATCCTGCATCTGGTTGGCTGCTGTTAGCCCCTGGAGTGTGGCCGTTGGGCCAAAGGGAATCGGGTGCAGGGGAGCTAAAGGCTGCAAAGGCCTGATGAGGGGGGCAGAAGGAGGGTGTAATTGTACTAAGCTCCCAATCTCAGTCAAAGTACCGGTACTGTGTGAACAAAGTACCGGTCTCTCCAGAAATTGGCTTGGCCAGACACTCGGCCAGGGGTGGGAAAGGTTTCCTAATCCCGAGAGCCACATTCATTTATCACAATGGGGCCTAAAGAGCCGCATGTCCGTTTGCCCACTTCTGAACTAGGCAATAGCAATGGGGGTGTGTGTGTGTGAAAAGCAGGGAACCGCCAGGTCCCGCGATGTACCTAGGAGCTCCCTATTTTCTCTCAACAACTCTGCTCTATCCCCCCCAGAGCTGGGAACTGAAACCAGGAATCCTGCCTTCTAGACTTACTCTCTTCTAAAACATGAGACACCAAGGGCCTGGGGACAGAACCTAGCACTCAAGGCTCATGCCCCCACACTAATCATTCGAGACGCCATTCCCTCACCACTCTGCCCCGCAGATCTGGGGCTAGAACCCAGGAATTCCTAACGCCTGCTCCCACCGACTCTCCACCCAGAGACAGGGACAGGACCTAGGAGACCAGATAAATCTAGACGAGCAAAACTGAGTCACCGGCCGCGACTCAATAGTGAGAGGCAGCCCCTCCTTGTGAAGAAGCGGAACAAGGCCCATCCACCCAGCCATACCGTGTCCTCCCTCTCAGCGACTGTAGCCTGAGCTAAGGCCAGCCATCGGCATGTTGGGTGCATTAGCAAGCCTGGCGGGACTGATTTCCTCCTGGGTAAAACACTGGGGGGAGCTGGGATAGAAAAATACGAGGCAGCGAGGGACGACGGGGCGGGGGTGGCAGGAACTGGGTTGATGTTTCCCAGTGACAGCTGCTAATGTCACCGCGTGGAGCCCGGCTGCCAATCTGCCCCGCGCGTATCAAAGCACGGATCGCTTCTTGCCACGCCGGACGCTTTTCCAAAGCAGCCCCCGGCTCCTCCAAGAGCTGATTGACAGCGTATTAGCCGGCAGTTCTGCTTCCCCAAACAAAAAAACCCCATGCCGGCGCTTTTGTGTCCGCGCTGATGGACTGACAGAGCCGGAGGGGAAGAGAGCGAGCTGATAGCTCCTGTTGTCACCATTGGCTGGTGCTGGAGCAATGGCACCACTTCCAATTAGCCGCCTGTGCCCGCCGGAAGAACAAGTCGCTCTGGGGAAGTGGGCTGTAGGGGTTAGAGACCCCCATCGGAAACGGGGCTGTCTACACCGGGACAGTGAGAGCAGCATCTGGCAACATCCAATGCAGAACTTGGATTCATGTGATTCCATCAGGGCCCAGGCCTCCTGCGTTTGATTCCAGCTCTGGAAAGGGAGTGGGGCCTAGCGGATTGGGTTGCAAGGGGGGGAGGTCTAGGAGGTCTAGTGGGTTAGAGCACCAGGGGCTGGAAACCAGGACTCCTGGGTTCCTGCCCCAGCTCGGGGAGGGGGAGGGGGTCTAGCGAGTCAGAGCAGCAGGTCGGAAACCAGGACTCCTGGGTTCCTGCCCCAGCTCGGGGAGGGGGTCTAGTGGGCTAGAGCACCAGGGGCTGGAAACCAGGACTCCTGGGTTCCTGCCCCAGCTCGGGGAGCGGGAGGGGGTCTAGCGAGTCAGAGCAGCAGGCTAGGAACCAGGACTCCTACCTTCTATCCCCGTCTCCAGGAAGGAAGCCAAATCTGGTGATTATATCCCAGCAGAGCTAGTTATTAACACACCTGAAGTCGAGTCGGGCTCGGCCACTGCCCTTCATCTCTCTATGCCTCAGTTTCTCCTTCCATTCAGGCTGTGAGCCTTTGAGAGCAGGGTCCATCTCTCAATTCTGTGTAGCATCCCATACAATACTGGGGCCTCTAGGTGCCCAAGAGAGCCAGGGTAGCCTAGTTTTAGACTTGGAGATGAGGGTCCCAATCCCCATCTTAGCCATGAACTCACTGGGTGGCCTGGGGCAAGTCACTGTCTCTCAGTCTCAGTTCCCCCATCTGTAAAATGGGAATAAGAATAACCTGCCTCTCAAGGGGTTTTGTGAGAGGGAATTAGATACGGACTGGATAAGCGTTCTGAATGAGGAGTGCTAGAGAAATGAGAGCTAGCTGCTACAGCGTGTATCCCAAGAACGGGGGCAGGGCTAGTGTTTGTAGGGGGTTAGTACACAACCCCCCTACACACACACACTTCCTCTTATACCACATTCTCTCTGCCTCTGGCATGCACACACACACACTCCCCCTCTCTCTTTCACACACTTCTGCCATGCAAATCTATGTCACAAACCCACTCTCCGACACACCCTGGGTGTCTTTAGACGCAGCGCCAACAGGTGTCTGAATGTGTGTTTGGACCCGCATACGAACACCGGTTTGGCCCTGTGTTCACCATATGGCGCTGCTTAGACACACAGCCCATCCGGTTGCCCAGCAGGTTCGGAGCCTGGGGGTAATTTTGGATGTGGACCTCCGCCTGGATCGGCAGGTGGAGGCGGTGGCTAAAGCCGCCTTCCGCCCGCTGTATCTGGTGCGGAGGCTGCGCCCGTACATCTCCAGACCCGACCTGGCCACTCTCATCCAGGCCTTCGTTACCTCCAGGCTCGACTACTGCAACGCGCTCTACGTGGGGCTTCCCTTGATATTGGTTCGGAGGCTGCAGCTGGTGCAGAATGCGGCGGCCCGTCTCCTTACGGGGACGGGTCGCCGGGAGCACATAACACCGGTGCTCCGCTCTCTGCACTGGCTGCCTATAGCATACCCAGCCAAGTTCAAGGTGCTAGTATTGGTCTACAAAGCCCTATATGGTCTCGGCCCCTCTTGTCTCGGGAACCGCCTCGCCTTCCGTGACTCAGGACGGACCCTCCGATCCACCGGGGGCGCCCATCTGGAGGTCCCCCATGTAAGGCGGGGGGCCACCATGGAGAGGGCATTCTCGGTGGTGGGGCCACGGTTGTGGAACTCCCTTCCGAAGGAAGCCTGCCTGGCCCTGGGTCTGCTCGCCTTTCGGCAGGCATGCAAGACTTGGCTATTCGCCCAGGCCTCTGGAGGGGACCGGGAGGGAGGGGTAAATGGGGGAGATTGGTGGGGTGGGGTAGGGGATTTGGGGGGAATTGGAGGGTAGGGTTAGGGGGGTTTAAATTATTTTTAAATGGATATTGGTTTTAATGTATTTTATTGTTTTATTATATTGTTAGCCGCCCCGAGATGCCGTGGGCATGAGGGGGCAGCATAGAAATGTTAAGAAAATAAAATAAAAATCTTGGGGCAAAGCGGACTCGATCTCAGCACACACGCGCTGCTGCCTCGTTCCCCGTGTTGGACCTGCTGATACAGCACGTTAGACACAACGTTGGCCACGTGTTCAGCCGAAACACACAAAGTGTCCTGGTGATGCGATGGGGGTTCCCATCGCGTGTTCAACGGGGGGGGGGGGATTGGTGTTGGGATTGTTACCGTGCTCACACACAACGGCCAAACACGTGCTTAGCGGGTTTGAGACCCGATCTATGTTAGGTCTAAAGATGCCCATTCTCTCTCACCCATCCACACACTCCTCTCTCTGGCACACGCATCCCCCATGTCTCACACACATCCCCTCTCTCTGGCACACACAGTCCTCTGCCTTCCTCCCTGGGTGGAAATAAATGGGGCGATCGGTCAAACTGTGAGCGTCCTTGAGGCTCAGCCACGTATCCGTGGGTGGCAGCACCCAATAGAGGAATGGGGGTGGGTGGGTGAGTTTCCAAGGACACTCACAGCTTGGAAATGGGGCTACTGCCCTGTTCCCCCTTCCCCGGCCTGGCTCAGCACCCCAGAGCGCCAACCAAGCGGGGCTCCCCCGGCTGCAGTCCCGCGGGGCTCACGGCCAGGGGGCTCCGCACACGCACAGGCTGTGTGCCCTGCTCGGCGCCGTCCTGATGGGAAAGGAGCAGAGTGAGGAGCTAAGGGGGGGGCGGGGGTCCCAGCTGGGGAAGGAGCCACCCCTGGCCGTGACACACACACACACGCTGTAGCGCACACAGCATGCTCCTGGATCTCGAGGAGGAAGCCATGCGGGGGTCACCGATCAGGAACACACGGTCCTAGTCCATGCCCACCTAACCGACACAACAGACACCCATTGATGGGAGGCTATTGTGTCGTTTTGTTAACACCCTCCGACACCCCCCCCAGCTCATGTACATACCCACTTTCTCACACACACATTTCCCCTTACACCACTCTCTCTTTGCTGCTTGCATGAGCACGCACACACTGGCGCACCGTCCCTCTTTCACTTGTACACACACACACACACACAGCCCTCACCTCTAACACACATTCCCTTCTTTCTTTCTCTGACACACACACACACATCACCTCACACAAAACCACTCTCCCATGCACACATTCTCTCTCACACACAATCTCCATCTCTCACACACATTTCCTTGCTCTCTCTCTCTAACACACACAGTCATTCCTCTCCCTCTCTCACACACACACACGCACACAAAACACACACACAGAGAGCAAGCTTTTCTCACAGGACACAAGCTCCCTGCCACTCTTCCACAGACGCTCCCTCTCTCACACATCCCCCCTCTCTCACTAGTTCACACAAAGCCTTTCCTTCTCCCTCACAAGGCTCCCCGGCTCTTTGTCTCACACAAACTCCTGACACGCCCCCCCCCGGACACCCCCACTCTCCCCCACACCCAGAATTCTGCACCAATCCCCCAGAGGATGCTGGGAAAAGCTCCCTTCTCATGACTGCAGCTGGAACACGCATCCAGCTACCAGCACCAAAACATGTCAAGGACGCTTCCACTTCCCTAGCCTCCTTGAGCAACAGCACAATGAGTGCTCTGTGCTGACAGGCCCCATTGACAGCAGCTCTTAGAGCACAAACTCAGTCATACGGACACACAACTCAACCAGCATCACCCAGGGAGGTCAATGAGAGTAGGGGGGATAGTAACCTGGAGTCCTGGCTCCCGGTCCCCTTTATCTAACCCACTAGACCCCACTCCCCTCCCGAGCTAGGGACACAACCCAGGAGCCCTGGCTCTAAGATTCTCTGATCTAACCCATGAGACCTCACTCCCCTCCCAGAGCAGGGAATAGAACCAGCTCCCAGTCCCCCCCCCTCTAACCCACTAGACCCCACTTCCCTACCAGAGCTAGGGACAGAGCCCAGGAATCCTGATTCTCACCAACCCCCACTCCCCTGTGAAAAGAACCCAGATTGCCCTATTCCTAGGACCCCTGTGTCCTGCAGACCCATCCCACTGAGTCCCCAGAGCGCCCGGGCTGCCCCTGCCTTGACAGCTCCCGGCCTAGACACTAGTTCTGGTCCCCCAGCCCTAGAATGAGCGGTTCTGTTGAGAAGCAGACCGCTCCATTGCAGTGCCGAGAGTTATTTACACCAGGCTGAGCTGCTAATCGCTCCTCCATGGGCTGGGTAATTTCCCAGCTGCGGGAGGAGGGAGCAAGCATTTACCAGGAAACAATGCTCTCGGGGCCATGGCCATCACTTTGATGAAAATCCCAGCAGCTCACACAACTCTGATGCAGCATTTCACTCAGCTTACGAGTGTGGGGGCCATTTGCTCTGTTTACTGGCATCTCCATGACTCTAAACCTGGCTTCGGCCTACAATCGCTCTGGAGGCAGCAAGGACTCTACAGCTACAGCGGAAACAGATCGTTAATTCTGCCACCGTGGTTAATAACCCAAATTCTGGAGATGCTAATCGGTTAACAAATTGGTAACTGCAAACCGCAGCGTTAACCGATTGACCAAAATACCGATAATTAGCACTTCACCGTTACCACAACAACGGTTGACCGTTTTTGTGTGTTCTGTCACTCCCGGTTTCCTTCTGGCCAATAGCAAAGCAGATTTCAACTAGGGACCCAATGGGAAGTTTTGTAAAATGTGGACACCAGGGACCAGGACGTGAACAGGAAAGGAATTATGGGAAAGCGCAGCTAGCTGGTTACCGCAGACGGGACGGGGAAATGGCAACGCGATAACAATGTGGTAAAACGGCCAGTTAACAGACGGTCACCGATATCTGCACGGATAACTGCTTCAGCTCTCACTACGGGCAGAACCAAGCACTGGGAGCCAGAACTTCTGGATTCTATCCCAGCTCCGGGAGGTGGGATTGGGAGAGAAGTTGGATCCAGTAGTTAGAGCAGGGATGGCTGGGAGCCAGGGCTCCTGGGTTGCGTGTCCCTGGGTGGCCAGACCTGCAAATTTGAGAGGACACTTATGAGAAATACAGGTTGCGGGGCTGCACTGGCTCCAGTACAGCCCCGCAACCTGTATTTCTCCTAAGTGTCCTCTCAAGTGTGCCTAGTTCTGTCTCCGACTCTGTGGCGGGAGTGGGGTCTAGTAATCAAAGCAGGGGGAGTGGGAACCAGGACTCCTGGGTTCTCTTTCCAGTTCTACAGTGGGCTACTATGCAGTTTTGAGGGAGCCTCCTGCCCCAGTATATATGCCTCAGTTCCCCTTCTGTAAGAGGGAAGGGATTTGCCCCCTGGTCACACAGCACAACTGGGATTATAACCCAGGGCTCCGGTTTCTCAGCCCAGCACTTTACGCACTGAACCCCAGTGACTGTGTGTCCCCCCCCCACACACACACACACACAAACACAGCACAGGCAGGCTGGGCCAGACAGCCTCTCCCTTCCCTGCCGGCAGCACTCTCAGACAGAGTAATGAAAGCAGACGGGCGCGAGCAGAGATGGATTTCAGCCGAGCCCACGGCCGGCGCGGCACTTAATCAGCCCGGCATTCTCTGCCGGGGAAGCAGCTCATGTCGGTGTCAGGGACACGATGGCTTAGCTGCCTGAGCCCACCCTGCACTCAGCCGGCACGCAGTCACGCCAAACGCTGCAGCCTTACTGACAACCTGGTACCACTGGGCTCTGCACAGAGCCCACAGTCTGAGCAGACAAGAGGGGGAGGCCCCTGGGGCGACCCCTCCTAGCTCGGAGCCCACTGTGGACGAGTGAACCCAGAGACTTTAGCGGGGTCGCTCCTAGCGTGAGCCAGGACCGGCTTTGCAGCAGGGCAGTTGGGGCAGCTGCTCCAGGCCCTGTGGGTTGTGAGGGGCCCACAGGAAGCACTTGTGGGAGCCCGGGAGCCCCAGCCCTATGGCTCTTCGGGCCCCCCAGGGCCTGCCACCTCTACTAAGGGGTCCCAGAAGCCCTTGCACCATTGCCCCTCACAAGCAGCAGGGCTTCCTGCCCGCACACCCTCCCCATTTCTACTCCCAGGGCAGCATGGACAGGTGGCTTTTCAGAATTCTGCACCTCAAATTCTGCGAGTGGAAAAATCCAGATTTTGCAAATGGAATAAACTATGCAAATTAACCAAAGCCATCAAGTTATGCAAATTCTGAATGCAAATAAATTTCCCAGCATGCCACTGCATCGACTTTGAATGTCTCACACCATACGGACCCTATCAGCAGGGGGGTCGGGGAGGGGGAGGTCCTCCTTCAGTAGCTGTGGCACAGGCCTTCCTTCCCCATAGCTAACAGCGCCAGCACCCCACTGACTACCTCCTAGTACTGGCATCCCATTGGCTAGCTTACAGCGCTCCCCATTCGGGTTATAATTCTGTGTCGCCAGAGGTAGTTTCTGCAACAATTTGGTCAGATGCAAAATGACGCAGATATGGTTGTGATCACAGTAGCGCAGAATTTACTGGCCCCTAAGCATGGCTTCCCCCCAGCCCCATGCCCTCTGCTTTCCATGGTCTTGGGGTCATGCAGCTCCCTCTACCCTGCTGGGGCAGCATAGTTTCCCCACTGGGACCGAAACTGTGTGGCTCCCGCACCCCAGGTCCACCCACCTTTCCCTGCTCTGGTGTGCAGGGCAGCGCACCATCCTACTCAAGTATCCAACTCCACCCCCTTTGCCCTGGGCCCAAGTGGGGGGGAAGCAGGGTTATTCGATCACACCTCCTTGTGAGAGAGGGGCTGTCATGGGGACATGGGGGCAACACACCCATTTGGGGGAGATATGTGTACTGTAATATAAAGGGGTAACAGATCGTAAGCTCAGTTGGAGCAACATAAGGAAACCAGTTGCCAGAGTGGGGGGAGGTATTCCCTTTGTTATAACAAGTGGGCAGTTTATTGCCAAGCAATGGCCAGGTCAGCCCTGCCACCTTGTTACAATGACAATGGCCAGGAGACACAGGAAGTGACCTGGGGCCTACAGCGAGGAAGAAGGAAGTTCTTCTTCAAGAATGAGATCTCTTCCATCTTGGACTTCAACAACTTAACAGCTCAGAGTAGCTGCTGCAAGAATGCAAACTATGGAATAAAAACTTGGCCATGAACTAAGACTTGAACCCGGTCTTCAACATTCTGTTTTATAATCAAGCCTAGCGTGCTTGTGTCTTTATTTGGCCTTGGGGAATTCACTTGGGGGAACTCCTATCTAGGTGAGAGCCTAGATGAACCTTTTTCATATAAGACAACCCCACTGCAAAGTCTTCCAAGCTACAGGTGACCAGAGAACATTCTCTGCGTTACGGCTGGGCTGGGAGATCAAGGGGAGGCGTTTTTAGGGGGTGCGGGCCTCTGAAAGCTTCCTGATTGCAGTGAAGGTTTTCTGATCACGTGGGGACCCACATGGGCACAGGCAACTGGGTTGTGGCTGGCCTGGTGGGCAAACGGGGTACAGCCTCTAAAGGGAGAGAGGGCCCCAACCCCGGTGACAGGGGCACAGGCATGGGGAGAGTTGAAGGGCAGGAGTGGCTGGGTATATCCCCATTTACCAGCCCTTTGTGGCTGCAGGGGAAGTTCGATTTTGGAGCTGTTGCACTGGAGCTGCTTAACTGTGCTGATATTTATGCAGGAGTGTCGCTAGATTGGAACGGGCCCTTGAAGAGAAGATGGAATGGGGCTCCCTCCTCTCTCCCAGTGTCAGGAGATGTAGCTGTATTGGGGAGTGCCCCCCCCCCCCAGGTGAGGTGGCCACCTAGGCACATTTTTAAGGAACACTTATGAAAAATACATGTTGCAGAGCCCTGCACGGGTGCCAAATGAAGGCCCTGCAACATGTATTTTTCATTGGTGCTCCTTAAAAATTTGCCTAGGTGGTAACCCTAGCTCCAGGGTCATGGGCCCTGGTTAGGGTGGGCAGAGAGGCACATTTTAGAGGACAGATAAGAAATACAGGTTGCAGGGCTACCTTGAAGCCAATGCAGCCCTGCAACCTGTATTTTTCATAAGTGTCCTCTAAACTGTGCCTCTCTGTCCACCCTAGCCCTGGTGTGTGCGTGTGTGTGTGTGTTTGTGAAATGTGGCGTAGGATGGAGGACAGGCGGGTGGGTGGGATTTGGGGATGTTGGTATTTTTTATGAATTGGAAGCTGCGTCGTTTTTTGTAGAAGGGTGGTGTAGAAATCGAATGTAATTAATAAACAATTAATTCACCAGTTGCACATACCTAAAGATCAGTCCCGGGTGTGGAAGGGAAGCAAGGATTGGAGGGGGCAGGGGGACTGGTCCAGGGTCTATGGCAGAACTGAGAATGGAGTAGGGTTGCCATACAGACACATTTCTCCAGGACACTTATGAAAAATGCATGTTGCAGGGCCTGCATTGGCACCTAATGCAGGCCCTGCAATATGTATTTTTCATAAGTGTCCAGAAAAATATGGCAACCCTAGAAATGAGCCAGGGTCTTCCGCATCCCCGGCCTGCGCCCTCCCCCACTGGATCTCACTCCCCCTCCCTTAAAGGAGAGTCATTCCCTCCCTACGAAAGGAAACACAATCCACTCTAACAACCCTGGGGCTTCTAGCACAAAATCGAGATACAAAGACAGAACCGGCAGGACGGGAGGGAGGAGGCCGGTAGGGCAGGCTGACATTTGAGATTCGAGCCCTGGGCGACTTTTGAGCAAAGCTCTGCCAATGCCCCTCCATCCCAACCGACAGCTCCCTGTTGTTCCAGGGCCTGGACTCCCAGCCAAACCGCAGCCCCACTGACGCCCCACCGTCCAAACCCACAGCCACCCACTGTCCCCAAGCCTGGGGGCTCTCCTACGATCGCAGCTCATAGCCCTGCTGCTAATCCCAGCCTTGCCTGGCTCCCCAGCTCTGCCAATGCAGCTACAAGCCACCCAGGGCCGGCCTTAGGATTTGCGGGGCCCATGGTGGCCTCTCCCGCTTGGGGGCAACCTCTGCGGTGCCCTGAAGGGGGTCATGTTTGGGGCTCCACTGAGAGGGAGTGGTGCCCCCACAAACTGGCCTGGTGAAAACAGAGACCACTGCCGAAAGAGCGGGGCCCGGGGAGACTGCCAGCCCTGACCCCACCCCACCCTCAGCTCTTCCACGGCCCCTCCATCCCCAACCCTCAGCTCCCTGCTATTCCAGGCCTGGGCTCTTACATGCTTGGCCAGCTTGACAGCATCACTGGTGAGCTTGGAGCGGAGCTGGGAGTCCAGGTGGGCTGCCGGAGCAATCTCCACCACCTTCTGGTGGCGCCTCTGGATGGAGCAGTCCCGCTCATAGAGGTGCACCACGTTTCCATATTTGTCACCTGCCGAGGGGAGATGTAGACAGGAGAGTCAAGCCCAACCCCTGCCACGGGTCAGAGCAAGGCCTACAGGGCCAATGTATTGGTCATACAGAGCCCCCAGTGGAACTGCCCAGTAAGGGGTGGGGGGGTGTACGAGCACAGGGACAGGGTGGAGGGGGATGTCGAGTGAGAGGCAAGGAAGCGGGAGTGGGCCAGGTTTTATTATCTTGGTTAGGCCTTGACCTTGGGCCAGTCACAATATTCTCTCAGCCCAACCTACCTCACAGGGTGGTTGTGAGGATTTTTAAATTTTTTTTTAAAAGGTGTATTTATTAGTTATATGTAAAGTGCTCTGAATGCCATGGCAGTGGGATGCTATATCAAAATAAAGATAAAATATTATCTGTATATTTATTTGTATGTGCCACCAGGCACTCCTCTGTACCTCAGTTTCCCCAGCCGTAAATTTGGATTAAACCTCCATTTGGCCATACAGACTGGCAGCTATGTGGGGCCAGTGACTCGGCGGCACCTGTGCGGCACCCAGGAGGGTGGGTGTCGCTACAGCGTTAATGATGGCACGGCTGATAACAACGCCCCCCCACCCTGGAATATGGTCAAGGAGAGGAAGGAGTTAAACTTGGCCAGGAGCGGAGTTTGCTCCCAGCCTGCAGCACCAGGGGAGACGGGATGAATAAATAATATGGCAGCTGTCAGCTCTGCCGTCCCCGTCCAGGAACACCGCCAGGATTGACGCGGGGTTTGGTTGGGGCTCAAGGCTGCTGGGCTGGGTGGTGAGTGAAACACAGTGCGGGGAGAGGAGGAGGAGGAGGAGAAGGAAGTGGGGGATTTCATCACATACCCAAAATCTGAACTTCTATGTGCCTTGGTTTCTCGACGAATTTCTCCACAAAGAGAGCGCCGTTCCCAAAGGCCGAGAGAGCCTCGGAGAAAGCCCGGGTGTAATTCTCCTCCAGCTCCTGTAGGGGGAGACACAGAGATGGGATCAGCATTGGGGGGGGGGGGGGGGNGGGGGGGGGGGGGGGGGACAGTGAGGTCTCATAGGGCATTTTCAGACAAGCCACTCTCCACCCACCCACTATCCATGTTGCAGGGCTGCAGTGTTGCCCTATGGGGCCCTGACATGTGGCTAGATGGGGCTTTTGGAAGAAGGAAGGCCTGGTTGGTTGGTTTGTTTTGCTGACTGTCGCTAAGTCCTATCCAAGATGTCAGGGGAGGGCGGCAGGCAGGACTCTTGGGTTCTGTTCCCAGCTCACTGGGAGGGAAATGGCTTCTGGGGGTTACAGCGGGAGCGAGGGGGGGAATAGGGTGGCCGGATCGGCCAATTTTAGAGGACGCTTATGAGAAACACAGGTTGCAGGGCAGCACTGGCGCCATTTCAGCCCTGCAACCTGTATTTCTCATAAGTGTCCTCTAACATGGCAGTCACTTCTTGGTTCCATCCCCAGCTCTGCCGCTGGCTCAGGGGCCCTTGGACCCTAACCCATCCCTTCTCTGGGCTTCTGTTTTCCCTTCTACCCTTTGCCTGTGGCCCGACCCCCAGAGCAAGGGGCCCGCTCCCGCGCGGATGCTAGCAGCAACCAGAGCGGGGTCTCTGCGTGGCTTGTGTCCGCCAGAGCTGCACCCCCTGCTGTTGGGACCTCGTTCCGTCGTCTGCAGCAGGGCCCGTGCCAACCTAGCTACGAGCAGTGGGCAGGGCGGGGGGATCTTGGCCTGCCGCCCTAGACAGGTGTATGGGACACAGAGTGGGAGAGAGAAAGTGAAACCTCCCGTTCAAGCCACTAGGGGGCAATCACCGCTTTGATTACCCTGCCCAGGTGAAAGGGCGGGGCTTATTGGCCAATGGGCGTGGCTTATGCCTTTTGTTATCCGCTTGAAATGTCTGGGGGTATATTTATACCATTAGGGCTACCACCTCCCTCTAGGCTTTCACACCGAGGGGCTGAGGCCATATCGCCAGGGTGGGGCAGGCAAAGAGGCTGCCACGCCCCTTTCTGACGTAACCGCACCCCTTACTGGGTGTTGCTAGACCAGGGCCAGGCCATGCTGGGAAGGGGGTGGGGCAAAAGTCTGCCACACCCTATTTATGGAGCGCTGTGACATCACGCCGCGCTGTAGGGGGTGGGCCAAATCAACGCGGCAACAAACCCCTCCCTGCTGCATACGGAAACCCCAGTTTCTCTGGGTTACCACGGGACGTCCCCTCTGGCTCCGCAGGGTTCCTTGCTTTGATCCGACAGCCCCAGCAATTCACCACTTTGGGGACCTGGCCTTGTTGTTAATTCCTATTTACTTCAGGTGCCCTTAGACCCTAACCCTTCCTATTGACCTTCCTCTTTTTAACGGTTTTAAATGGATTTTAGGAGATTTTGTTTTATTTTGTTGTGTTTTGTGCAGCACCATTTGGCTGGGGGAGGGAAGGGGGGGCCCTATATAAATAAAACAATGATGAGTAGATTTGAACCCTGGTCTCCCAGGTCCAAAGCCCGCCCCTTATTTACTAGGCGACCCTGGTCCTTGGGACGCGCTGGGGCTAGTGACACTTCTGTGGCCCTGCAGATTATGGCAAAGAGGTCGAGGGACCCACCGGAGAAGGAGGGAGCTGATGGGGAGGGTAGCAAAGTGAGTGTGGCGGGGGGAGACGCATCAGCAGAATGGATGGGCTCGGTAACCCCCAACGCACACCTGGGATGCACAGCAAAGCAAGGGGCAGGCAGGGGAGGGACACACACACACACCCCGACCCGCTGACCGGAAGCCGAAGCACCAAGCCAGATAAGCAGCGGTTCCAGCCACCCAACCCCTTTGGAGGGGACGCTGGGGGGGTTATTCGGTTACTCCTACTCCGGATCTCTGCCCCCCCCCCTGGAAATTCGGAGGCTCTGAGAGCTTCAGCGTCCAGGAAACCTCGGCCCCCACCCACCCACTTTGCCGGCCCACGTGGACCTAGGGCGGCCACCGAGGCACGTTTTCAAGGAACACTTAGGAAAAATACAGGCTGCAGGGCCTGCACCGTGTATTGTCCATGCGTGTTGCTTCCATGGGTGGCCGCCCTGCACGGACGCAGCCGGACTCTACCTCGTAGCTGCGCACGACCCGCATGCCGCGCCCGCCTCCGCCGTAGGCCGCTTTGAAGATGATGGGGAAGCCGTAGGTGTTGGAGAACTCCTGCGCCTCGCTGAGAGAGGAGATGGGAGAGTCCGTGCCGGGCACAACACGCACCCCTAGAGAAGGAGAGTACACACAGGCTCAGGTTATTCCCTTCCCTCCCACTGGGCCTCAGTTTCCCCTCCCACCGATTGGCTTTCCAGGCTGTCAGCCCCTGGGGGCAGTGAAACAGCAGGGGCCCCGCGGTGAGTCCTTGCAGGATCCGACCCCCAAAGGAGCTGATGGCCAGGTGGGAGGAAAGGCTCTGCCTCGGAGACTGAACTGGGACTCGGATGACAGAGCCGCCTGGGAGAGGCAGGGCCTAGAGCCTGCCCCCCGGGGCTAGGAGCTGCCCAGCAGATGGGCCAAGGACAGTAGTGGGCCCAGGTTCATGTCCCGATGATAGACCCCTCTTAGGGGCGAAGGCCGGAAGAGTCTCCCTCAGCGGCAGCCCTCCCAAGGCTCCCAGCTAGCCTCAGCCTCTCGCCGCAAAGGGTGGTGGCGCTGCCCCCAACTCGGCCCCGTGGAGTGGCAACAAGCCCACCGGGAAGGAAGATTTCAGAGTGGGCAGGGCCAGCACTCCCACCCACCCACTCTGAAAATTTCCTTCTCAGTAGGGCCCTTTGCAAGCGGCCTGAGCACTGCTAGGAAATTTTCAGAGTGAGCAGGGGAGGGAGTGGGTCCAACCCTCTGCCCTCACCTGCTCTGAAAATTTCCTAGTAGCATTCAGGCTGCATGCAAAGAGTCCCGCCGAGAAGGAAGTTTTCAGAGCAGGTGGGGCACTAGCCCTGGCTCAGCGGAACCCCCTTGCTCCATGGTAGCTATGTCCCTGGGTGAGGAAGCTGGAAGTTACCAAAGGCCCCAGTATAGGGCTTCCCTGAGGACTGGCTGGCAGGGGAGACGGAGAGCCTCAAGCACCCAGAACCCAGGGAAGAGCTCAGTAAAGTCACCTGTCTGTCAATGCGTTTCTCTGAACGGAAAGCATTTCGGAGGGACGACAAAGTGCTAGAGTAACTGTGTGGGGCGGGGTGTGGGGCTCCTGCAAGGAGACGCAGGGGGGCCAGACCAACGCATCACAGGCAGGGTTTGCATCTTGCTTGGGGTCTTTGCAGTGCCCAGCACAAGCCATTGATCTTGGGTGCAAGGCCCCATTGGCAGGTCTGAGTGAATTTCGCAGCACTGCAATCACTGTTGTTTTTGCAGAATTTGGCATTAGGCCACATTATTGCGGAAATTGCCTCTGTTGGTGCAGAATGAGAGCTGGAGTGGGGAACGCTGGGAGAAAGCCAATGGAAAATCAGCATGTCTATGAACCAGCCAATGGGGGCTGCTGGTATATATTCTGGCATCATGGGCCTCTGCGCCGCAGCTGCTGGAGAGGAGCAGCCCACCGCCATTCACGGGAGACAAGAGCCCCCTTAATAGGGCCACGTGGCATTTTTTGAGTGTTTTTTTTTAAAAATTATATTTAAACACACAAGATAGTCAAAATTGAGGTAGGGGCTGCTGGGAAATTAATTTGTATTTGTAATTTACATAATTGGTAGGATTTAATTTGCATAATTTATTCTACTTGCAGAACCTGGACTTTCTGCTCACGGAATTTGGGTTTCCTGGTTGCAGAATTTGAGAAGGGGGCGGGGAAGTGTGCAGAATACATGGGGACAAGGTGGATACCATGTCCAGGTTGGTGGCCTTCTGGGAGCAGTGGCAAGGGGTTCACCTGACTTTCCCTGCAATCATGTGGAGTCGACTCCCTCATGCAGACATTTCATATAACTTGGTCAGGTGTGGACCCCCGATTTAACTTGGGCATACTGAGAAGCCTAGTAAGACATTTGACATATGGGTGTTTTTAAATGAGACGGGCGGGTGGGGGTCCGCAATTGGTGAGTGGGGTGGGGGCGTCCTGCACGGGGGAGCGCTTCAAATGAGTGCCGCTCCCCTGCATGGCCACCCCATCCACACACCGCCCACCCTGTCCCCGCACGGGGCACTCTGTGTTTTTCTGGAGTGCCCCGTGCGTGGACTGGGTGGGGCGGTGTGTGGGTCACGGGAGCGCGCTCCCCCATGCACCGACTTCAGATGAGTGCTCCCCCATGTGGACAGGGGGTGTCCATGCATGGGGGCATCTCGTTTATATTAAAAAACAAAAACGTTGTTAGATGTGAACCCTTGCTTTAACTTGGGCATATTGACAAGCAAATTGAGCTTGGCATAAATCAAATATGATCAGTGGGCATGGATTTTGGGATCACGGAGGTAAGGGTTTGTAGGTCAGGAAGCTCAGGGACCTCAAATATGGCTTAGCGTAGAGCCACCCATCTTTAAATCTGATCCTGCGGTCACGGTCAGCATTGATTGAGTAAACAGCCCCCCTCTTCCTACCCCAGGGGTAATGAGGTCCAGTCCTGATTAGCACAGCATTCCCTTACCTGCTGCCATGGCGATGGCGCGGGCCTCCACCTTGTCACCCATCTTGCGCACCACCTCGGGGGTGGGGCCAATGAAGCGCACGCCAGCCTCAATGCAGGCCTGGGCGAAGTCGGCGCGCTCCGAGAGGAAGCCATAGCCAGGGTGCACGGCATCCACATCGTTCTCCTAGGGGCAGGGAGAGAGACGTGAGTAACCGGGACTTGAACTTGGGGCCTTGGAAAACGATGGCTGGTTCTGTGGCAACATCCCTCCACTCTAGCCAGGCCTCAAGGTGTCCTTGCAGGCTTCTCCCACACTAGTCAGGCCACACCCCTCTAGCCTCCTGATTGGTCCCAGCCCCTGTCCAGACATCCCCAGCTTCCTGATTGGCTGCCTGCTAGGATATAAGGCTGGCGGGTAGCAGCAGGAAGCTGGGTGGGACATTTGGTCACTTCCTGTTTCTTGCCCTGAACCCAACCTCTGGCTCCAGCCCTGATCCTCTCTCCATGCCTCCAGCCTTGATGTTCACCCATGCTCAGGACCCCTGACCCCAATAACAGGCTAGAGAAACAAGGTCCTGGCCCTGGGGTGGGGGAGCCTTTTTCCTCCCTGGGGCCAATTTGAAAATTGAGTGCAAGCTCTCAGAACTGGAGATGAGGGTGTTTAAGGGGGGCACTCAGGAAAAGGAGGGTTCAGAACATGGATCAGTGCCCTGGATCCGTCCTCTATCCTGCCTGCCTTCATCTCTGCTCCCTTGCCCTGAGCTCAGTCTTTGCTTGGGGGTAGGAACTAAATCCAGGAACCAGATTCAGAAGAAACTGGAAAGCAGCGAAAAAATATTATCCGTGGGCCTCATTTGGCTCCCAGGCCTGAGGTTCCTCACCCCTGCTTTAAATCAAAAGCACTTGGATTTGCTCCCATGCTACAGGAGAGGAAACTGAGGAGGAACAGGAAAAGAGGAAAAGGCTTGAGATCAGCCAGAGCTGGAGTCCCGACACCCAGCCCACCAGATCCCACAGCTTAGGATAGAACCCAGGAGTCCTAGCTTCCAGCTGCTCCCACCCTGTTTTAACCCAGTAAACCCCACTCCCTTCCCAATGCAGGGAACCGAACCCAAGAATCCTGGTTTCCAGTCAGCTTCCGTGAACCAAATGTTTGCTGGGTGACCCCTCTTAAATACAATCCTGTGACACCTCCACCCCGCAGACAGCAACAGACATGAAAGGTTTTCAAAAATCATCATGATGGCCCAACGCCCCAATCCTAGGCCACAGTTCGAGAAGCTATCCACTAGAATCTCCGAGTGCGGGGGAATCAAATCCACAAGTTCCCTTCCCCCCACTCTAACCCCTGAGATTCCTCTCCTTTCCCTAGAGCAAAAGATAGAATCCAGCAGTCTCGACATCTCATCTCACCACTCCGGCCATTTTTATCAGATTATTATCATTATTACATAAAATAAATCAGTGGAATTAAAGATTAGAGAGGCCACAAAAGCAGCCAACTCAATAGTAATGGAGGATTTAAATCATCCTCGTATTAACTGGGTAAATGTCACCGGAGGGTGCGATGCAGAGATAAAATTTCCAGACATTCTGTCTAGGTCTGTGTACGCATATCCTCACCACACGGACCAGCCCGTCATTATTCTCGATGTAACCAAGCCAAGCGCGTGCACCTGAGACCTCGCATCTTCGTGAATGTTACACCCCTCGTCTCTCCCTCTGTTCCCCTTCCTTCCTCTCCCCCTTCGTCTCTCAAGACTGTAAGCCCTAGGGCAGGGACCGTGTCTGTTCCATTACTTTGTAAAGCACCAGGTACAAATGCTTGCTAATAATAATAATAATAATATTATAAATGATTGCTAGTTAGGAAACCCACAAGAACAGATGCGACCATTGATTAATCATAAATGGAGCACAGGATCCGGTCCAAGAGGTAACTGTAGCTAAGCCGCTTAGTAATAAATGACCATAACATAATTAAATTCTGCATCCTTGTAGGAGAGAAAGACAGAACCCAGGCTCCCCCCACAACCACCAAAAACCCAGCATGGTAACATGTAATTAATGTACTGAACCCCGGTTCAAGTCGCGCCTTAGCCAGAAACTCACTGGCTGACCTTGGGCCAGTCACAATATTGTCTAGCCTAACCTACCTCACAGGGTTGTTGTGAGGATTAAAAGTTGTGTTGTGTGTAAAGCACTCCGAGTGCCATAGAAGGGGGGCGCTATATAAAAATAAAGATTATTATTAAAGATTATTAATTGACAAAAACAGCCTAGGCCCCCAAAATCTGAAAGATTGCCTCACCCCTCATGTCTCATCGTGGCCTCTGTGGTCAGCCAGGAGTGCCCTCTTGCAGGTAAGAACAGAAGCCGTGCCAGACTGGGTCAGACCAATGGTCCATCAAGCCCAGCATCCTGTCTCCGACAGTGACCGGTCTCTTTCTCTTAGGAGAAGTACCTGACAGGTCACAATGGGCAATCCATTCCCTGTTGTTCCAGCACCCAACAGTAAGAGGCTACATCTCCAAAACCTACTTAGCGAATAGCAATTAATGGACCTATCCTCCAAGAACTTATTCAATCCCTTTTTAAGACTAGCTACATTACCAGACTTGACCACTTCCTATGGCAATAAATTCCACAAGTTAATTGTGTGCTGAGTGAAAAAATACTCAAATTTGTTTTAAAATCTGCTGCCAGTTAATTTTGTGGAGTGTCCCCTTGTTCTAGTACAGTTAGAGAGGGTAAATTGTCACATATTTGGATATATTTTAATACATGCTTGGCAAACCTCTGATTCAAAACGTGAAGAGATCTGTTTGGGAAAGCCTTTCTGTGTAAAACACTGAGTTAGGGAGACACTTGTTTTTGAAACTCTGTGTTTGAAAGGCAGCAGTTTTCTTCTCCAGTTTTCTCTTTGGTTGTAATCCATTTTACCTTTGTATCTGTGTCTCTTAGTGGCTTAACCTGAAACTCACATAGTAAATAAAGCATTGTGAGAGAAGTTAGCTAGTGTGTATTTTGAGCCTACTAACTTCTACCAGGAGGAGTTTTGCGTGTCTGCCATTGAATTCTAGGCTTAAGTTATTAATCAGTTTTAGTGTTTTCAGTTTCTGGCAAGAGTGCCTATTCTGGAGTTTTTAATCTTGACTGGTCAGTCACTGGGTAGACACTTATTAATTTCAGAAAGCGCTGGAACATACAGCAATGTAGGATAAATATGCCTGCCTTGGAAGGGAGAAATGTAGAAAGCTTTTGGATTCCTGAAGCCTTCTCAACCAGGCAGATGTGGGTCTAAAGACCCACCGGGGAATCGGGGAGAGGGAGGGGCTGCGCGGCAAAACGTGCGGCCGCACGGCCCTGCCCCCCCCCCCCACGCTCTCCCACCGCCCGCCCGAAATGACCACGGCGGGGATTCCGGGCCGTGATCGCTGTCCAGACGTGACGGGCCCCTTCATCCCCGCCGGGAATCTCATTCACCACGCGCCCAGCGCCGGCCCCGCGGGTTAAGCCGATTGCGTGGTGAATGTGATTCCCGGCGGGGATTGAGCGTGGCTAACACATCCGGTTCCCCAACAGACGTTACGGGACCATTCCCCACCACAGGGAATTGACTGTGGTTGAGCGTGATCTCGGAACATCTGAAAATACCCAAAGTTTCTGCAAATTGTATTGGAGACTATTTAAAACCACAACAACAGAGACTCAGAGTCTTCAGCCACCCATAAAAGAGGACGACTCCAACAATGCAAAAATGGCTAAACAACAGTGTAAAAGAAGTTATGAAAGGCAAAACGAAAAACAAACAAAAATCCTTTACAAAGTGGAAGGCTGGTCCAAATGAGGGAAAACAAAAAACAACATAAAATCTAGCAAGCTAAAATATAAAACTATAATAAGGCCGGCCCAAGGAAGAGATTGTCAAGCATCGCTAGCTAGCTACGGCCATAAAAACTAACAATCAGACTGTTTTACAGTACAACAGAGCAGAAAACCTGCTAAGGATCGTGTTGGGCTGTTAAACCACCAGGGTGTAAAAGATTCACTCAGAGACGGGAAACATTGGAGAGGAGTTAAATGAATTTTTTGCATTGGCCTTCGCTGCCGGGGATGCTGGGAAGATACCCAAACCGCTAATAAAGAACGAAACCTGAAAAAATGTCACAAATTGATGAGTCAGTCAAAGAGGTTGTAGAGTAAATGGATAAACCAGCTGCACCTTGAAGAGGGGCAGGCAGTGCTGCTACAACTAGAGCCCACCAGACAGGGCGGCAACAGTGGATCCTCTAAAAGCACCTAGAAAACAAAAAGATGACCTGATCCCCCACTGACTTAAGGCACAATGGTGGAATTCCCAAACAGCGGGGGGCATCGGAGCGCAGACAGCCAGTAAGGTGAGTTTTAGGAGTAAGTCTCGAATACAGCCAGGGCCTAGGCTGATCAGGGCCTTAAAAACCAGCAGCACAATTTAAAATTCAATCCGTCGCTCTCCAGGCAGCCAATGCAGAGAACAGGGCAGGTGTAATCGGATCACGGCTGCCATTGGCAGCCACAATCTGAACAAGCTGCAAGCGATGAAGCAGCACCGCTGAAAGCCCATAGAAGAGGGAATTTAAAAAATCAAGCCTCGTGGTCGCCGGGGCTGGGGTCGCTGCGGCAAGGTCAGCCTGCGGATAAGTCTGGGCATAGCTTACGCTAGGGGTGGGGAACGTCAGGCCCAGGGGCCAAATGTGGCCCTCAGCAAGTTTTTTATGTGGCTGGATCTGGCCCCTGGATGCAGTCTCTACCTGCAAGCACTGAAAAACTGAGCTCAGGATAATGGGGCAGAGAGGAGGGCCTGCACACGAGAGTAGGGGACCGATGCACAGCACAGATTCATGAACTCGGACCTCCTTTTCTCGAATACACCCATTAACACCACCGCCACCCCCAACCTCTATGTGGCCCTTGCAGCTCGTACTAATTTTCAATGTGGCCCCCGGACAGGAAAGGTTCCCCACCCCTGGCTTATGCAGATTATGCAGCTGGAGAAAACATACCATGCCCAATACCTGAGTTTTCATGGACGGAGCGTGGTCGGAAATGATGCCCGGGTTCCTTACCTGACCCACAACTTCCACTCGGCCCCTGGCAACATGCAGGGCCCCGAGGGAGGAGAGGGCATCCTCATATCAACTGTCCCTCCCCACCAGCATCACCTCAGTCTTCCCCGGGTTAAACACAAGATAGCTCCAACACATCCAGCTGACTATGTCGTCCAGACATTCCTCCAGGGCAGAGGCCGAGCTGACAGGGCTCATGGGGCAAGAGATATATAGTTGTGTATCTTCAGCATACTGATGGTACTCTATCCCATTCTTAGCTATAACATCCCCAAAGGGTTGCATGTATACGCTGAACAACATGGGTGATAGGACAGAACCTTGGACGATGCTACATTTCAAGTCTGCCGGAGAGGACACACAACCATCCATCACCACCGACTGACTCCACTCTTCTAGCTAGGATTCAAACCACCAACCAACACAGTTCCAGTCACACCAGCAACATCCCTCAGCCACCAAAGCAGGAGCCCATGGTCAATCGTATCAAATGCCACTGTAAGGTCCAGCATGACTAAAATGGCCAGCTTTCCTCGATCCAAAATCATCAGCAGATCAATCAGCAACCTGACAAATACAGTCTCTACCTCATAGGGAGCCCGGACCCCAGACTGGAATTTCCCCCGAATGTCATTGTAGTCCAAATGCTGCAGCAGCAATGGCACAGCCTTGTCAATCACTTTCCCTAGAAAAGGGAGGTTAGAGACTGACCAGGCAGTAATTGGCAAGCACTCCAGCATCAAGAGATGGTTTCTTGAGAAGGGGAGGGTAAAAATGGCAATGTGTGACCTGCTTTAGGACAGTCCCTTAAAGGCTCCACATGATGGAGCATCCATCATTCACAATGATTCGATCTCCTCCGTTAACATCTTGCATCCTACAACTCATGTCAGTTTGTCTGGTTCCAGCTCCCAGCCGCTAGATCTCTCTCCATCTTTGCCTGTTGGACCCTTTACCTTCTCCCCCCACCCCATAATCCCCCCTTAGTTTTCCCTGAGAGAAGGAAGTAAGTGCAGGTTTTTCAAGTCCCACAGGTCTCGTTCACACAACCTCCTTTCCCCCTTGAAAACTCCCCACTTGACCCTTAATCTGTGTTTGCCTGGCCCAGAGCAATACATTCACACAGCTGCCAATTAGACTGTAAGCTCTCCGGCAAGGACCGTGTCTGTCTTATTCTCTGTAAAGCGCCAGGTACATTGCTTGCGCTATATAAATACTTATAATAATAATAATAATAATTAATTGCCCTACTTGTCAACGGCCTGCTCCTTGCCTGTGGTGGCAGGGAACAAGGGATGATCAAACAGTGGAAAGGATTTCCCACAACACTCCCAATGTGGGTTTGGACCACTGCCTGCTGTCACAGACTGTTGTATGAATGGGCCCTCGGCAGGATATTATTCCTCGTCTCAACTCATATAAACAATGTAAGGCCTGACTGTTCCGCCGGGCCTTTGCCGAGGGAGATGGGATGAGTGGGTTGGAGTTTTATTGTTTCTGAAGGGGGAGTTTAACTATGGGGTTAGGAAATGTTGATCTGAATGGATTTTACTGTGTTTTAAAACGTTGTTAGCCACCCTGAGATGCTTATGGCAGGAGGGGTGTGTGCATATAAATGTAATAATTAATAAATAAACCAACAACCAGGCTGTGCTGGGCCTCCCCAGCCCCACGTTGGACCCTTTCCCTTCCCCCCATGTTAGCTGATGCAGCAGATTCCGCAGCTGCGGCCTAGTTCCTCATTAGCAGCTCATTTGCTCCGCTGATGTTATCGGAAAGAGTCAAAGCGGCCGGGTCGGCAGAACAAAGCGGGCCCGGCACTGCAGCTAATTTAGAGCTTCTGCTCCGATCAGCGTTAACCGGAGTGATTTAATGAGCTGCCCGTGTAAATAGAGGGAGAGAGCACAATTATTTCAATGGGGCTCGCCAGGCACCAGGCGCTATCAATATTGCTAATGAGACAGTATTTCCTAATCTCGCTCTTGTCAACGGGAGCAGAGATTTATGGAGGAGGATGCACAGGAGGCAACGCGGTGGGCAGGGCAACAGAGTCTGTCTGGATAGTACATTTCATTGAATTTGATTTCTCAACTATCCTTTCTTGCAGGCTCAGGGCAGGTAACACGAAATTATATATACATATATCTCCCTGGACCCTATCCCCACTTGCTAAACACCTGGCCAGATAAATAGGTCTTACATTGCCTCTGGGGAAAGAAACTCGGGCTTTGGCAGACCTCCAGGAGAAGGAAGTGCCAGAGCTACGGAGCAGCCGCAAGCTTCTTCGTGTCTCTCTCTACGTTCCCCTCCCTTGTCCAACCTAGACTGCAAGCCTCTCAGGGCAGGGACCTCTCTCGAGTCATGACTGGTCACGGCCAGGCACATGGTTGATGCTGTGAACAACAACAGTCTGACCTGGGTCCCTGATCTTAGCCAAGAGCCAAGCACTCCCTGCTGTGATGCACCTCCAAGCCTTGTTCCGTTAGTGCCATGCACAATGGGCCCCTGAGCTTGGTCCATGGCCAAGCAGCACATGGCATGAAAGAGCCCAGATCCCAGTCGATGTCCCTCGATAACTACCTGAGGCTTCTCCCACACCCCACATGTATCAAAGTGGGAGAACTGGGACTCAACCTTCTCCCTCGCCCCACATTCCAGGGAAACTCGTTAGCATGTGCACAATCATGGGGCAGAATTTCCAGACCTGGAAATAAAACCCAGGAGTTCAGGTTCTTCCCATCCCTTACCTCTAACCACTGGATTAACTCCCTTTTTCAGAGCCCAAATCATGGGCCCTAACACCCCTTAGCTCCTTTCTTGTTCTAACCACTCAACTTCGCTCCCTTTTCAGAGCCACGGGCAGAATCCAAGAGTCCTAGCCCCAAATACGCTCCCTTCCTTGCTGTAACCACTAGACTCAACTCCGTTTTAAGGGATAGAACCCGGGAGCTCGGATTCTCAGCCCCTCCCAGTATCCCACACCCTCCCCAGAGCTGGGGGTAGAACCCAGGAGCCCCGACACCCTGGCGATGGGCCTCCCCCTCGCACCAAGGCAAATGGAACGAGGCAAACCGAGCTATAAACCATCTTTGATTCTGTCTTTCGTCTCTCCCCATTCGATTCCTGCCAGCAGCCAGACAAATGCGTGGCGAGGAGGCCAGGGAGCCCCTCTCACTCAAACGGCATCACCCTTCTAGGCAGCTCGGCCGACAGCCCCAGTGACAAACGACATCACAGCCGGAGCCGCGATGGATGGAAGGGGGCACGTCTCCTTCTGTGGGAAGAGCGATTTGCTCAGAGAGACTGGTGTGATTCCAGTTTGTCACTCCGGCAGCTCCACTCCCCATTAGCAATGCCAGCTTTGATTCCTCTGAAGCACCTTGCTAAAGGAACGGGGCCCAGTGGCACTCCTGCTCCACCGCCTGGCACGGGCATCAGGCTCAGACTGGGCTGTAGGAATGTTCTTGGAGCAGCTCAGACACGAGCTTTAGACGTGGAAACCGGGGGGTGGAGTTCAGAGCTTCCTTTATTTTTTAAAAAGAGGAGCTGTGGCTCAAGGCTGTCTCCGCCTCCTCATATGACCCCAGAATCTGCTCCTCCACCAGCCCCTCTCCTCACCTCTACTCTGCCCCCGTTGGCTCGGGGCTAGAGAAAGTTTGATGGGAATCAGGGCTGGAGTCTGGTGCTGCCATCTCCAGCAGCCAGCTGATTGGCGACTGCAGCACACTCATAAGAGCATAAGAACATAAGTTGTGCCATACTGGGTCAGACCAACGGTCCATCCAGCCCAGCATCCTGTCTCCAATGGTGGCCAGTCTCCCTCTCTTTGGAGAAGTACCCAACAGGTCATAAAGAGCAATCCATTCCCTGTTGTTCCAGCCCCCCAACAGTAAGAGGTTACGTTCCCAAAACTTACTTGACTAACAGGCATTAATGGACCAATCCTCCAAGAACTTAGCCAATCCCCTTTTAAAACTAGCTATGCTACCGGCTGTGACCACTTCCTCTGGCAGTAAATTCCACAAGTTAATTGTGGGCTGAGTGAAAAAATACTTTCTCTTATTGGTTTTAAATCCGCTACCAGTTAATTTCATGGAGTGTCCCCTTGTTCTAGTGCTGTTAGAGATGGTCAGTAACCACTCCCTATTAACATGTTCCACCCCACTCATGATTTTATAAACTCCTATCCTATCCCCTCTAAGTAGTCTCTTCTCCAAGCTGAAGAGACCCAACCTATCCAGTCTCTCCTCATACAGGAGTCCTTCCATACCCCTTATCATTTTTGTTGCCTTTCTCTCTACCTTTTCTAGTTTTACTAGGTCTTTTTTGAGATGGGGTGACCAGAACGGCTCACAATACTCCATGTCCGGTCGTACCATAGATCTGTATAGAGGCATTACAATTAGGACTGAAACGAATAGTATTTCCAAGTTTCTGAGGACGAGGGGCTCCAAATTCTCGGTATTCGTTACTCAGTAAAATACTAGGTAAAATAAAACTAAGTACCGAGTATTTTCCGAATACTGCATACCAAATCACCTTATATAGGGACAGGAAAAGCCCCGTCTATTGGTCCAAGTACTGGACTGAATACCAAGTACCAAATTCTTCAGTTACTTGGTTCTCAGTAAAACAGAGTCGAATACGGAGATATTCAGTAAAAAACAAATCATTTTGAATACCAAGTTTCAGCACTACTTACGATATTTTCAGTTTTATTCTCTATCCCTTTCAGAATGATTTCTAGTATTCTGTTTGCTTGTTTGACAGCCACCACACACGGAACTGAGGATTTCAATGTATTGTCCACACTGACTCCAGGATCCTGTTCCTGAGTGGTAACTCCTAATTTAAAACCCAGCATTGTGTATATAAAGTTTGGGTTATTTTTCCCTATGTGCATCACTTAATTTCATCTGCCATTTAGATGCCCAGTTACCCAGTCTTGCAAGATCCTCCTGCAATTCTTCACAGTCCGCTTGGGTTTTAACAACCTTGAATAACTTTGTGTCATCTGCAAACTTGATCCCCTCACCCTTTACTCTCTTCTCCAGATCATTAATGAATACATTGAACAGCACTGGCCCCAGTACAGATCCCTGGGGCATCCCACTAGTTAAATGTCTCCACTGTGAAGACTGACCATTTAGTCCTACTCTTTGCTTCCTATTTTTTAACCAGTTGCCGATTCACGATAGGACACTGCCTCTTATCCTGTTTAATTTCCTCCAGAGTCTCTCATGAGGGTCCTTATAAAATGCCTTCTGAAAGTCCAGCTACACTATATCAGCCAGCTCACCCTTGTCCGCATGTTTATTTACACCCTCAAAAAATTCCAATAGATTAGTGAGGCATGACTTCCCTTTCCTAAATCCATGTTGACTTGCCATTAAGCCATGTTTATCAATATGCTCAGTAATTCAGTTCTTAACAACCATTTCCATCAGTCTGCCCTGCACCAACGTCAGGATCACTGGTCTGTAGCTTCCAGGATCACCTCTGGAGCCCTTTAAAAATATTGGTGTTACATTCACTACCCTCTAATCCTCAAATACCGTGGCAGATTTAAGCGATAATTTACAAAATACCAATAGTAGGTCCGCAACTTCATATTTGATTAACTCCTTCACAACTCTGGGGTGAATATCATCTGGTTCTGGTGATTTGTTACTATTTTGTTTGTCAATTTGCTCCAGAACCTTCTCCAGAGTCACACTTATTTGGGACAGTTCTTCTGATTAATCACCTACAAAAAGACTTGCTCTGGTGTGGGGATCTCCCCAACATCCTCAGCAGTGAAAACTAAAGCAAAGAATTCATTCAGCTTCTCTGCAATGGCCTTATCCTCCCTAAGTGCCCTTTTATCCCCTGGTCGTCTAACGGCCCAACTGACTCTCTAGTGGGCTTCTTGCTTCTGACGTATTTGGGAAAGTTTTTAGTTTATTTATTTTGTGCATCTTTAGGGAGCCACTCCTCAAATTCCCTCTTATTAATGTTTTACATCTAATTTGCCAAGTACTCATGCTCTTTCCTATTCTCTTCATTAGGACTAGCTTTCTGTTTTTTAAAGGATGCCTTTTTGGCTCTAATAGTCTCCTTCACCTCCCCATTTAGCCATGCAGGCAGATGTTTGGTCCTCTTGCTACCTTTTTTTATTTGCAGAATACATTTAATCTGGGCTTCCAAAATGGTGTTTTGAAATAATCTCCATGCCGCTTCCATTCATGCATTTAACCCTTGCAACTGCTCCTTTTAGTTTCCCTCTAACTAGTTTCCTTATTTTTGCATAGTTCCCCTTTTTAAAGTTAAAAGTTACTGCAGTAGTTTTTTATTTTTTTTGTCAATCTCTATCCTATAGCTATGTCAAAGTTGATTATATTATGATCACGGTTACCAAGCGGCTCCACCACCGTTACCCCTTGCACCAGGTCCTGCACTCCACTTAAAACTAGATCCAAAGTAGCTCCTCCCCTTGTAGGTTCTCACTGCTAAACAGTTGATTGGCGGCGGCAGCACCACCAGTCCTGGACCCCATCCCAATGCATGCAGCCAAACGTGGGGTCTGGCAGGGTGGCAGTAGTGACAAGCTCTGGAAGAGATGCCAGGGTTGGGCCCTCACATAAAAAGGAGTACCGCCGGGGTTGAGCCCTGACACAAATTAAACCCTTCCTAGTTGTAATGGGTCGGGCAGGGGCCCTTTAAAGTGCTTCGGACATTGCCTTGGCCTACACCCCTCCAGGGTCTATAAAAGCCTGGCTCTTTGGAGGTTCTGGCAGTCGGTCCTTGGCTCTTGGGAGAATACACTGGGAGTTCTTCAGGGTACTGACTGGAGAACTGAGGTTTGACCCCTGAAGTTCTGGCGCACACAACTTCTCGGTGGCCTTCAGAGTTTGCACTCATTTTCAAAGTAGCCCCCGGGAGGAAAAAGGCTCCCCGCTCCCAGCCTTACAACAACCCTCAGTATCGCCTCCTTTGCTTTCCAACCACAGAGCATCTCTGCATCACTGGCTGCTTGTTATTCTAATTCCCCTTCCGCGCACGCACGTACGTTACCTTGGCTACTTTAATGATATCAGGAATGTGCAAGTAGGCCTGAACTGGCGGGAGCCCTCGACCAATAAGGTACGCCTCGTCAGCCTTTTGTCTGTGCATCTGTCCGGTGTCCTGCTCCGTGTAAACGGCCACCGTCCGGATCCCCAGCTCCGTGCAGGCTCGGAAGACCCGGATGGCGATCTCTCCTGGAACACACGTGCCGTGAAAGGAGGGACCCTGGGAGCACAGGGATAGTCTTGCGGGGGTTGAGGGGTAGGAGAGGGATGCACTTCAAGCTCGGGGAGTCCGCACATGCGCCTCTGTCTCTAATCTCTCCCATCTTTGGAGGGGAGCAGAGACCGCCCCGTCTCCTCTCATCACTGCCCATCGGTTTAAAAACAAGGGGGGCAGGGAAGACATAACCCCCCCCAACTTTCGGGGGCAACTGTTAGTCCTTTCCTTAATTCAACCCCCCCTCAATGTCACCGCCACTCTCTCTGCACCACTTGCAGCATTTGGATTTTCCGGAAGAGGAATAAATTGGAGGAGCTACCACCATTTTGGAGGGAACAGGGAGTGGAACTTGGGGGGCGGCAGGGAAAGGGAGGAGCTGTTCGCCCCCCCCCACCTTATTACAAACGGCAGCAACAGGGAGCAGGATGAGAACATGGCGACTGTTTGGAGGGGTGGGGGCTGGAGCGGAAGCTGAGGCAAAGTAGGAGACAGAGTGGGGATTAGCAAGGGGGGGGGACAAATAGGGTTCCTCTTGGCTTTCACCTGAAGAGGGGGGCGAGGCCAGAGCAGGGGTGAAGCAAAGGAGCTGCCACACCCCTTCCTGGCATCACGCGGCCCTTTACAGAGCGTCACGGCATCGTTACATTCCATAGGCGCAGAGCCACAGCAGAAAGGGGGCAGGAAGGCTCTCCTGCCCCCCGGAAGCACCAGTTCTCTGGGGTAGCCACAGAGGCTCCTGGCTGACACAGAGGAATCAAGGCCTCCCCAGACAATCGGAGACTCTGCGTCAAAAGGGTCTGGGTGTGGCCACCTATGCCAATTTCTAAGGAACACTTATGAAAAATACATGTTGTGGGGCCTGCATTGGCGCCTGGGGCGCCAATGCAGGCCCCCACAACATGTATTTTTCATAAGTGTTCCTTAGAAATTGGCATCGGCGGCCACCCTACCCAGGAAGGCTGCGGAGCATCAAGCAAGGAGGTTGAGAAGCAGTCCGGTCCAGGGCACTGTGAGCTGGGACTCTGGAACCCCAGAGGCTGAGCCGTCTCCTCTGACTTACCCCGGTTTGCCACCATGACCTTCTTGATGGGCTTGTACTCCACCCGCTGGGTGCTCTGGAAGGCGGCACGGCTGAGCGAGAGGCGCTTGAGGCCGAGGAAGCCCAGGCCTCCTCTCACAAAACGGAGCTGCAGCATCTGGATGGGAAGACACAGGACAGGCAGGGTCAGCAACTGTGGTCGCTGGGCATCGTGGAGCAATGGGCTCAGTCCACAGATGGGGAGAACAGCCTACAGATTCAGGTTTGTCAAAGTCCGAGCATTTCCAGAGGCAGGTCCCTGCCCAGCGGGGCTTACAAACCAAGATGGACATGGGTGTGGGGAACACAGGGACAGACAGACAGATGTTCCCATTTTACAGACGGGGAACTGAGGCTGAGAGACTGTGACTTGCCCAAGGCCACCCAATGTGTTCATGGCCACGGCAGGATTTGAACCTTGGCTTTTCTGGTCCAAGTCCAGCACTGTATCCACCCCACCCCAATATTTTGTACATGTTTTTTAAAATCTTGTAACCCAACTTAGTGGGAAGGGCAGGGTATAATTTTAAGTAACTAAGAAAATGTTCTGGTTACAACCATTACCTCCTCCTATCCCCCCCTCCCCCCACCGCCCCTTGAGCATACATGGGCCCACGGACATCTCCAGCAGGTGCATGATTTGGGGGGGGAGGGGAGATGAGGAACTTAAGAATATTGACCATGGCCCATTAGTCCAAATAGCTTGGGAATGGCTGGTCAAAGTGATTTAGTAGCAATGAGACTCGTGCTGTGAATTAATTAATTATGATTATTATTAGCAAGCATTTATATAGCACCAGCAATGTACCTGGCGCTACACGATCCCTGCCCTAGGACTTACAATCTGAGAGACAGGGGGGTGGGAGACATAGGAAGGGGAACAGAGGGAGAGAAAAGGGGTCTAACATTCACGAAGATGCAAGGTCTCAGGTGCACGTGCTTGGTTTGGTTACATTGAGAATGCAGTTACATTGCATTTATATAGCGCCAGCAGCGTACCTAGCACTGCGTCACCCCAGAGCTTTGAAAGCACCTCTTCCAAACCTCCTCCCCCGGTCCCCCTTTTCAGGCTGCTTAACTTGAAAACTGGTACCTGCTCTCGGCACCCAAAATTAAATCACAGTTAACTCCGAGAGTGGAGTGTTTTGCAGGCTGAACAGGTTCCAGAGGAGAAATTCTCCATCAATACCTATTCAATTGCAAGATTAATTCATCGTTTGGGGGGATGGGGCGGGTTGGGAGATGCGGCAAAATCGAAGGGAGGAGGAGGAGGAAAGATAAAGGGCTCAGATTATGGTAAACGAGAGTCTCCGGGATCAACGAGATGAGATACGTCATGAGGAGTAGCGTGAATGCAATTTGCATCTACAAGTGGCTCCGACGGCAGGAGATTCCTGGGCCTCAAGGGCTCTGTAATCAAGGGGATAAAGGGTATGCCAAGATCTGACAGCAGGGGGCTAAAAGCAACAAGGATCCAGCCACAAATAAAATATGCAGTTTGAAACAGGGAAGGCGGCTCATCACTGGAACAGTCCATGACACACACACACCCAGTTTGGTGGGGAGGGGAGGACCCATATCCTTGAATGCCCTACTTCTTGGCCCTCATGCTCTCCCTCTACTAGTCCCTAGGCAGCAAGTTTAAATCAAGGCAAAAGGAATTAATTTCCCCCACACAGTACACTGTTAATCTGTGGAACTCACTGCCATGGGATGGTGTGGAGGTCCTAACCCATTGACATCAATGGGGAGCATCTTATTACCATCAATAGGGTATCCAATTGGCTTGGAACAGGACAGCCCTTGCTGCCTGCATTTCTTTGCAGAATCAGGGCCTCCAAAGACACAACCCACAGGTTTTCCAACCCAGAGAGTTTTTAATGATCCGCGCCAAATGCGGTGTGCCCTCTTCAGTCAAGACATGCTTGTAACGCAGTTCTGAATGGAGGCAACTGGGCTCCCAGCCGCCTTGGGACCTCCTAGCCTGCCAACACTGGGGAATGCCCTGATGGCATGGAGCCTGGGACGAACTCCTTCCAACCATGTCCTGCTTCTGCCCAGGGAACCTTTCTGCTCCAGAAGGAGGCCCCAAGTGCCTGCGTCTCCCCTCACGGCTCTCCAAGCCCCAGCTCCTTTCCCTCAACTTGGCACTGCCAAAAACGCGTACCAGGGGGGGGGGGGGGGGGGGGGGCTGAATCCAGGCCCTCTGGGTTCTAGGAGGCTGCTCTGGCCACTTCCCCAACTAGAATCCGTGCACGACACCAAGCCAGCAGTACTGGGGGCTCAGCAGGCTAGCCCACTCCCTATTGGCCTTACCCCGCAACCTACCTCTGGGCGCTCAGAGTCCTCAAAGCAGGAGTAGGGAAACTTTTCCCTCCCAGGGGCAAAATTAGGCCAAGCTCTATGGGCCGGATAGGAGTTGGCGGCAGGAGTTGCTTAAGGAACGGGATCAAGATGGATGGGAGGAAGGGGAGGGTCCAGGTCGTGGCTCTGTTCCCCTAATCCTTGAGTGCAGGCCCTCATCTCCGCCCCCTTCCCCTGAGCTCGCTCTGTCAGTGCTCGAAGGGAGGGACAAGATGCACAGGCCAAATAAAAAACAGCTGCCCTGCCAGCCAGATTAGGCCCAGAGGCTCCTTTAAACCGAGTTGTAGGATTGCCAAGTCTCTACGGAAGGAAATCGAGAACAGGGAGGGCCAGCTTGGAGGGGGCGGGGCAACAGGATGGCCACGCCCCTTACTTACTGAGCTTCATACTCCGCAAGGGGCAGGGGGCCACGTCAGAAAAGGGGTGGGACAAATTGCGGGCCGCGTCCCCTTTCTGATGTAAACCCACCTTTGCCGAGTAGCCTGGCGACATGGCGCTCCATAGGGGGCAAGGCCATCTCGGAAAGGAGCGGGAAAGTCCCTAGAGCCCCGCCCCCTTCCTGTCTAACACGAAGCCATCTCCGATTCCGCCGGAGCGACTCCCAATTCCCAAAGGAGACGCTGCGATTCCACCCCGGTGCGTCGGGCCGCTTGCAAGAACGGATGGGGGTAACTCCCTTCCCCCTTTGGCTGCGCCAGTTCCTTTAGGCCTCCGAATCTCTGACTCAGCTTCAGCTGCAGGGGAAGCTCCCCTCCTCCGGTCTGCAAGCCAGCTCTCTTGGGATTTGGCGGTTGGGCTCTCTTCTCTTTTCTTTTATTTATTTATTTTTGACATCTAATAACTTTAAAGGCTCTTAGCACGACAGCCTGAGGGACCGGTCTGTAGCTACGCCGAGCCTGACAGTTAAACAGGGATGTAGTAAAGACATCAGTACTTTAGCAGTAGATTTATTTTTATATCCAAAAATCAATAGCCTCTCCAGCGCTCGGTCCCAAAATTAGCTTTCAGGTGGTGCCAGCAAACCTTCCCCCACCGCTCGCTAGGGCCTTGGAAACAAGCCAAGCACAGCCAAGGGGACAACGGAGGAGCAGGGACTCAGCAGCCGCCGCCGAGCCTAGCTCCCCAAACAATGGCCTGCGGAACCCATTGCAACTAGGGTTACCGCCTACCTTCTGGCTTTCAAGCAGAGGGGGCGGGGCTACATTGACTGGGGCATGCCACACCCCTTTGTGATGTAACTCCGCCCCTTATTAATTATTATTTTTTATTATTATTATTATTATTATTATAAGCATTTATATATAGCACCAGCAATGTATCTGGTGCTTTACAAAGTAATGGAATAGACACGGCCCCTGCCCTAGGGATTACAATCTGAGAGATGGTGGGGGGGGGGGGGAGGACAGGGAGAGACAAGAGGTGTAACATCGCTGAAGATGCAAAGTCTCAGGTGCACGCGCTTGGCTTGGTTACATCGAGAATGATGGCTGGCTGGTCCATGTGGTGAGGATGTGAGTACACAGAGCTCAGGTAACCGATTGTACTGGATGGAGGGGATCAGCAGGAGTTAGGTGAGGGGAGCGAGGAGTTGGGGAGGGCAGAGCGGAAGAGGTGGGTCTTGAGGAGGGATTTGAAGGTACGAAGGGAGGGGACGAGGCAGATGTGGGCAGGGAGGGAGTTCCAGGCGTGGGGGGCAGCGAGGGAGAAGGGACGAAGGCGGTTAGGGGAGCAGGGGAGGCGTGGGAGGGTGAGAGAGGAGACAGAGGAGGAGCGGAGTTCACGGGTGTGTCCTCCCCCTGCTGCCCATGGAACCCCCAATTCATCCATGCTACCTGGGTGCACCTAGAGAGGGGTTGCTCTCTAGGGCACAACATGACAAGGGTTGTGGAGCTGTGGAGCCACCATTTTAGACCTGGTGCCCCCTGATATATGTGGGGCACTGAGGGAGAGAGTTGGGGGCTCAACTAGGCCAGACAAATGGAAGGGGGGGTGTGATTCACCCCACTGACCACTGACCCAGAGAGGTGGCAGCCCCACATGGCACTTCAAAGGGGGCGTAGCGGGACCTGGCAGGGGTGTGCGGGATCGTTCTTGAGGCTTCTGTTTGTTCCTGTCGGGAAGGTCCCAGTAGATGGTGATGGGCGATTGCCTGTCATCCCCTCGGGACCTCCCTTGTGGTGCCCTGCAGGGCTGCATTCTGTCTCCCCTCTTAGTCAGTGTGTATCTGAAGCCGTTGGGCGAGATCATCTGGAGGTCTGGAGCGAGGTACCATCAATAGGCAGATGACCCCCAGCTCTACCTCTCTGTTTCATCTGATGCAGGTCCTGCAGTCTTGGTGCTTTCCCAGTGCCTGGCTGCTGCTGAGGACTTGAGGAGGGCGCACCAACTGAAGGTGAATCCAGGCGAGACTGAAGTGAGGATGGTTGGCCGTTCTTGTGTCTTGGGAGGGGACTGGGACCCCTGTTGTTGATGGCGTCCGGCCCTCTCTAGTTCCTCAGGTTCACAGCCTTGGAGCGCTTCCGGACCCCCTGCTGCAGGTGGCGGCGCTGGCCAGGAGCACTTTTCACCAACTCCGTCTGGTGAGGAGACTGTGGCCCTTTCTTTCTGGTTCAGATTTAGCCGCCGTCATCCATGCCTATTACTGCAAGGCAAGATGACGGTCATGCACGGTACATGGGGCTGCCCTCAGTGACCGTTCAGAAGCTGCACCTGGTCCAGAATGTGGCAGCCCAGCTCCTTTCAAGGGCGGGTCGCCATGAGCACATCACACCAGCGCGCTATAGTCTGCACTGGCTTCCTAGAGCTTTTCAGGCACAATTCAAAAGGTGTTGGTTTCGGACTTGAAAGCCCTAAATGGCTGGAGCCCCACATATCGGAGAGACCGCCATTCCTTCCATGCTCCACTGGAGGCTCTGTGGTTGGCCGGGAGCACCTGCTGGTCGGTACCGCCAGCCAATGTAGCGCAACAAGGGCCCGCGGAGAAGCGTTCTCAGCGGCTACCCCAGTACAATGGAACTCTCTTCCCCCAGAGGCTCACGCCTGAGCACATTCTGGAGGCGGTGAAAAACTTGCCTTTTTGGCGAATCGTTTGGCTGTGGGGGAGGAGGGGTTGAGGTGGGGGGGGTTGGGATGAGGATAGGGGTTCTCAGGTGATTTTATTGTACTGCGTTGTATTTTTATCATTTTTTCCCCCCTTCTTCTTCTGTTTTTGTTCCTATAAACCATCCTGAGCCTTCGGGGAAGGGCAGGAGATCAATTTTAATAAATAAATAAATGTCCCCAGCTCAAGTCGAATGCAACACAGTCACGCTTGACCCTAAATGTCGGACCTAAGCAGAGTGCTGCTGTCCCTCACTGCTACTAGGATTGCCACCGCTCTGGTCCAGTCTCTGGACTCCAGACTAAGGCCACTTTCAGACATGCCCCCCCTCCCCCCACGCATATTTGGGCTGCAGGGAGGGGGATGCTCAGCTCGAATATGCGCAGGGGGGGGGGGGGGGGGGGCATGTCTGAAAGTGGCCTTAGCCCCAGTTTCTCCAGGTCAGAAAAATTGGGCCTTCCCGGGCGATGCTGCTGAGACAGGGTTGGAGAGCGGAGCCCACTAGAAGCCCCGGCTCCAGCAACCACTTTCAGAGCAGGAGCGATAACGTCACTCCCCACCGTGGAGCACGTTGGCCGAGGAGGCAGGGCTGGTGGGACAGTGGGATTCAGCACCCAGAAAGGGACAGTTCCTCCGCAGTAGGCAGTGTGGCGAGGTACGGATGCTGCTTCCCGGGCTGGTGCGGGAAGCATCGCCACTGCCATGGGCAACGGGCCGCGGTCAATAGTGGGGGCTGGGCAGCGGGTTCTATAGGGCGGCTGAAAATCTTGCAGGCCCTCAATGAGTCACCTATGACTGTTGCCGCTCTGCAACTGGGAGCCAGAGCCACAGCGTCTACTCGGCCCAGCTCCCCCACCCCAGAGGCTCTATCTAGCCCCAGTTCCTGGCCCAGGGCTGGTGCTTCCTGTGCCCCCCACACTCCCCCTCTGCAGGTCGCAGGCGAGGTCTAGCTGGGGGGGGTGGAGCTACGTTACAAAGCGAGTAGGGGTCAGGGGGCTGTCCCTTCCCTCGCCCGCTGTAACCCTGCCCCTTGCGGAGTGTCGGGAGGTCACAACGCTTCACAGGAGGCGGGGTTATGCCAGGAATGGGGCCGGTCTGCTCCTTTACCCCGCCCCCTCAGAGAGAAATGTGTCCGTCCCCCCCTAAAAAACCACCCCCTCTGTCCAGAGCTACTCCGCTTCCTCTACCCCATCTAAGGTTGCCACCTAGGCACATTTTTAAGGAACACTTATGAAAAATACATGATGCAGGGCCTGCATTTGGTGCCAATGCAGGCCCTGCATCATGTATTTTTCATAAGTGCATCGGTGGCAACCCTAACACCATCTGCTCTTGAAGAAGGTGGTCAGGGAAGCAACTGATGCGGAGCGTGTGGGAAGGAGCTGGCCGGCCGGCCGGCCTCCAAGCTGGGCCAGGAGGAGCAGCGCTGCGTAGTGGGCAGTGTTACTGCTGCACACAAAGTCCCGCCACGGTGGCCCCCGGGCCTGGCAGGCACACACGCCAACGCACACGCGCTGACTAATCCCCAATGTAACAGGCCCCAGCCTCCAGTGTCACGACTAAGCCCGGCCCCTGGCTCCTCCTGCCACGAGAGAGAGGCAGATCGGCTGCGGCGGGAAGCAATTTGTTAGCAAATTGTTCCGAGCTCCTGGAGGCAAAGCAAAGCGCGCGGTAGGCGCGTTCCCGGCTCTAATTAAGCGTGAGATAAAAAGGAAAAGCAGGGTGCTCGGTTTCACTGGCCTCATTAGACGGGGGGGTGGGGGCGGAAGGGAAAACTGATTACAAAATTCTCAAGATCTCCCGTAATGAGATTTCCCTGCTTTGGGTCGGAGGCGCCGGGAGCCATCGCTTTCCAACGGCACCTCCCCAAGTTGTGCTTTGCAAATCCTAAATCACGCGCAGCTGCTCCCGAAACCCCCCCAAGACTTCAAAACAAATGAGTCAGCCCCCCACCCCCTCCATCCCTCGGAAAATCCCAAGACTGACTTCAAAATCAGGAGATTGAAGATACACTCGGGGGCAGGGGTGACACCTCTCTCTCTGGGCGGTGCCAACAGGCGGTCTCGTAACAACTCTCCCTCCTGCCCACGTGCGGACCATCGATTCGCCACCAGAGCTGGAATGAGTATCCGCCAAAACAAACCAACCCAGCGACCGGAGTCCTGAACAAAACAAGTTTCAAACAGGAGCCGACCCCTCTTTGTTGGATTACTCATTTTCATCTCTTTGTGGCGTTCGTCGGTCCCCATAAGTCCATTTGTTTGTTTCCGTGGGTAGTTGTTCCTGGTTTTAGCCCACCCATTCTTACTGTGACTGGCGGAAACGACCAAAAACAAAAACAAACTAAACGGGAAATAAAAACAAACAAGAGTGTGAAAACTTGGTTGCTTGAATGTTGTGATGAACGCCATTCAGGACGACTGCAGCCTGCTCAAAATTGCAACCCAACACACACCCCCACCCCCCAAAAAAACCTGCAATCATTTATTCTGCTCCACCTTTTGGCTCTAGTCGCAACATCACAGCACTCAGTTGGAGGTGGGATTGCATCAGAAAGGGGGCAGCCTTTTAACTCCACCCCCTTTCTAACATGCGTTTCCCCCCACCCCTCACCCAAGGGCTGGAATCAGTTAGGAAGACAAGGCAGGAAATTAGCCTCCCCAACCTTAGGCTTTTCACACCTGGCACCTACATGCCTGTCATTTTGTGTCCCCAGGTGGGAAAAGCCCCCCTCTCTCAGGCTCAATCACGCGTTCTCGGTGGCAACTCACTGCCACGCGCCGGAGAGTAGCAATTTGTGCCGCCACACTTGGATTAGCCCTGTGACACAAACCCATTAGGCTGTCGCGGACTTGTCTGTGCCGGATGGAGAAAGACAGGCGCGGCCCCTCCCAGGCATCTGGATCTGGCAGAGGCAGCGAAGAGGAGGTGAGAGAGGTTGCCGGCATTATCTCCAGAAGTACTTGGGAGCGTATTTAGAGGTTCGAGGTCATCCAGGCCTATAACCAACCCAAGGCAAGCTGGGCTCTCCTGCACCTAGGACCCATTAACCAGCAGTGCCCACACACCCCTCGAGCACCATGACATCCCAACACTACATGGAGTTGGGTCCACATCTGGAAAGCCTGGGCGGGGGGGGGGGGAATGCCTTACCCCACCCTCGCCCGCTCTCCCAGAGCATCGTGGAAGTCTTCATGGGGTGGGGGATGAAGGTGTTCCCCATCCTTCGCCTGGCATAGCCCCGCCCCCCATAGGGACCTGACCAGGCCCAATTCCATAGTGCCTGAGCCAAAAGGACTCCCGCACAGAACCTGCCCCGATGGGACTGCTCAAGGACCTTCCGACGCGGTCCAGCATGCAAGGCTCAACTCTGGTTACGGTTACCATCCCTCGAGACCGAACATGGAGTCTCTGGGTTTTCCTGCGTCGTCTCCAGGTTCTCCATGACACCGAATTTCCTCAGGCTATCTAGAGGTGCTTGGATAACCCGGGGGGGGGGGGGGGAATTCAAGAGAAGGCGGGGCCACATTGGAAAAAGACAGGGAGACGAGGCCCCCCTGCCGCCCCCCACCCTCTATAGAGCGTTGTGATGTCAGGAGGTTCCAAAGAGGGCAACATCAAAGAGAGGAACCAAGACGAGAAAGGTGCTGGGGGCCAAGCCATGGGAGGACAGGCTGAAATAAGTGGGGATGTTCAGCCTCAAGAAAAGAAGACTAAGGTGGGAGAGATGAGGACAGTTTTCAAATACCTAAAAGGACGCCACAAAGAAGATGTGGTCTGTGGCTCAGCTGGTAGAGCACATGCTTTACATGTATAAGGTCCCACGTTCAACTCCCAGCATCTCAAATAGCAGAGGCCTCTGCCGGGGATCCTGGAGGGTCTCTGGTAGCACGGCTGGGTGAAGCCTCTGCCAGAGACTCTGGAGAGCCAGATTTGAAACCCTGCTGCCGTGTCAGGTTGTGACGATACTGGGCTAAGATGGACCATTGGTCTGACTCAGTTAGGCAGCTCCTTATATGGTGAACATTTGTTCTCCACTGTCATGGAAGGCCGAACAAGAGGGAACAGGCTTAAACTGCAGCAATGCAGGTTTTGGTTAAATATTAGGAACAACTTCCAAACCGTTGGGCAACAGAATAAACTGGCCAGGGAGATTGTAAAATCTCCTTCTTTGGATGTTTTCAAGACTGGGCTGGATAGAAGGGATGGTCCTTGGGATGGAAGTCCATTTCGTTTTGCCTGACTTATCAGATTTAATTATGGATTTGGATTACGGATCCATATTTAAATCCAATTTAAAAAATCTTTAAAATTTTTTTAGTTACTGCGCATGCACAACATGGGCACCTGACTGTTCTGCGCATGCATTAATTTTTCCAAAATGGCGGTGGCAGTGGTGGCATATGCAAAATGACGGCGGTGCACGTACAGACTGGTGGACACAGAAGAGTTTACAATTGGGGGTGAGATGAAGAGCACACAGATTGTCAGAGGCTCAGACAGTCTTCGAGCTTGATCACGGCTAGATTTATCACAGGGCAGCTGGGGGGGGGGAGGAATTACCTCAGACCCTGCTATCTGGCCTCGAAGCAGCCCCCCCATTTTCACCAGAGCAGGGTGTGCCCCTCCCTTAGTGGGACCCCAAACATGACCCTACGGAGAGTGCTCCCAAGGGGGCATCTTTGCCGTGGGCTTCCCAAATTCTAAGCTTGGCCCGGAGAGGACAGCCCACCACAGGTGACGCTGGGAGTCAGGGGACCATGGAAAGTTATTGCCTTTCAAGTCAAAGCCAAGTCCTTGCTGTCTTGGCCTGAGGGAATCACAGACACGTTCCCTGTCAGCCATGGGATGCTAACGAGAGAGATTTGGGCCGTTTTTATCGACTCTATAGTCTATACAGATCTATCCAGTTTATTTAGCAACAGGGAGGACCACTCAGTTGATTAAGTAGTTATAACAAATTTCAGCTCAGGAGGATCAATGCAGGGGCGGGGATTAAATGACACGTCTGCAGAGACTTCCTTTTAGATCGGGGGTGCAGAACCACAGGCCAAAAGCAGCTTATGGTCCCTTGACCCAGTTCCTACCCCCATGCACTGAAAAGACGGATAATGGGGCAGCGATGAGGGCCTGCCCAGAAGGAGAGGGCACAGATCCATGTGCCGGACCTCTTCCTAAGCATGCCCTTTAAGCCGGGATGTCCCCCAACTTCTCAGAGCTTGTACTAGGCTCCCACCCCTAAATCACAGCTGATCAGATTTAGACCTGTCCCTTAAAAAGGGGTGTCCTCTCAGCACCCCCAAACACTTAAGCTCCAAGGAGGATCCCATTCAGCTAGAGTGGTCCCTTTCTCTAGCGTAACTGAACCTTTTTCCCGCAGTCCCTAGAGGGGTCAGGAAAGGGTCAGTGGCTTCGGAAGACGGACCTCACAGGCCTTGATCCTACGTCTTGGGATGCAGTGAGCGCCAACCCTCAGGCCCTTCCGACACAGAGCACATCTTTGCAGATATGATTTGGCTAGGTATTCGGACCCAAACAGCATCTGCATCCAAAATGGATATCTGTGTATTTGGTCCAGTCAGTTGTTTGTGTTTGGACTAGGGTTGGCACCTAGGCAAATGTTTAAGGACCTAGGCAAATGCCTTAGGCGCCAAGGCAGGGCCTGCAACATGTATTTTTCATAAGTGTTCCTTAAACATTTGCCGAGGTGCCAACCCTAGTGTGGACACTATTTAGTAGGGCTGAAACCCGATTCTCTCTGAGAAGAGTGAGAATCTCGAGACAGACCCCCCCCCCCCCCCCCCGCATGCTTGGAAAGAGGGGGGGTGCTTTTACAGCTCAGCCTCCCCCCTCTCTCCCATCACGGACTCACCTGACTGCTCCAGCTTCTGGATTTCTCAGCGCTCCACTTCTCTGTGGGTGGGGGGGAGCGGGGGCAGGAGATGCGAGGAGGAGGCGGCGGCAACTATTTTATTAAAAAAAATTAAAATCACCGCACCTGCACAAAATGGCTACCAAAATGGAAAAGGGTGGCTATTCCGTGCTTTTCCAAAATGGCGCCGATGCTGCGGACGCCATTTTGGGAAAGGGCTGCATATGCACTAAACGGCCCCGGCCGCCATTTTGTGAATGCACCTGCTCGTGTCCCCTGTTCCCCATAGACAAGTGGAGCGGCAAGAGACCCAGCAGCTGGAGCAGGCAGGTTCAGTACATGACGGGGGAGGCCTGTAAAAGGCCCACTAAGTGCAGGGGGAGGGGTGTGCATATGCACAATATTTATTTATTTAAATTATTTGGGGGCAAGGCTATCTCGCAAGAACTCAGCAAGTTCTCCGGCCTGGCCTGAAATCGAGTCGTGGGAAGGGCTTCTCCGTTCAGCCCTACTATTTAGCACCCTTGGGCCCACACTGTAGCCAACGTAACTGGAATAACAATGTGGAGGGGGAAGACATTCCCACACACACACCCCACGCCCCCGGAGATCAGTGGGGAGAAGCAGTTCCAGGGAGGGGGAGAGGGGGAGCCCAGGTGTCTTGGAAAAGCACAGAATGGCTGCCCTTTCTTGGCCATTTTGCAAAAGGTGTCCACCTTGTTGAGCGGGAAAGCCTTGTTATCACCCAGCTTTGTCCCCACTCTTTCCTCATCATCATCTGCCCTCGGCCAGAAATTTGGATGGCTGTTCTGAATTTGAGCAGCAGCCCCAATTAGGACCCCATCTGGTTCTCCGACTCAGCCGTTTCTCACCCCTGGTGTACCCACAGCCCCTAACAGTACAGGCCATTGCTTAGCAGGGCCCATCCGACACCAAGAATCCAGTTGGGAAAGTTTCCCAGAAAGTCACAGCTATACAAGAGCAGGAGGTGCGGCTTAGGGCTAAATCAAAACAACTGTTCCATTTTCGCAGACATTTCCTCAAAAACAAAACAGCTGTCCAGGATTTCAACCAGATTTCCAATCAGAAAAAAATCCGATTGGATCCCCGTTCATTTTTTTTTTTTAAAGGCCATTTGCACATGCACAAAATGGACTTTTTAAAATTATTTCATTTGATCGGACATCAGAATGGACAACTGGACCAATTAGGGCTGAAACTCATTCTTGGTCATCTTAAAAATTTCATCAAAAACTGGCTTCTCAACAAGATGTCTAAGAACGAGAACAAGTCGAGAACAAGCCCTTTTCAAGATGGAGCAGATCACGTTGGCGCCATTTTGGAAAAGGGCAGCCGGTTCTGAGGATGTGGAGGCCGGCTGCCCTTTTCCAAAATGGCATAGTCGCAGCCTGCACCATCTTGGAAAAGGGCTGTGGATGCATTGAACGGCCGTGGTGGCCATTTGCATATGCACAGAGCTTTTTTAAAAAAAACAACAAAAAACAAACTCTCATGAGATTTTGAACCGCTATCGAGATCTTGTTGAGTTTTCGGTACCGGGTCTAGATTCTCGCAGGAATCATTTTGATTCACGTTTCAGCCAAATCATTCGTTCCGATTTCATTTGGACCAAACGAAACGCCCAGTTCCGATCGAAGGTCTGCAAAATCCTGATTTCAGCCCTACTGCTGCAGCAGCAGGGTCGATTAGCCAGGGAGGCCCACGTTCCCCAACGCAGCTATGTGCTCTCTGGCACTGGAAGGCGGGATGGGGAGCTCCACTCCAGCTCTTTCATCAGGGCCCATGCCAGCCTAGAAACGCCTCCTTTCTCAAGTTGCGTGTGGGATCGCCGCAGCGCCGCTGCACTCTGAGCATAATGGCTAATGTACAGTGACAGGATTTGAGAGCCCATCTCACCGCAGCCGAAATGACAGCAATCCTTTCCACTCGGCTCCTAATAGAGCCTGCTCCGTGTCATAAAGCCGCCACTTATGCATGTGCAATTGGGCTAGGCACATTAAAACCTTGGCACGCTCCCCTCACGTCCCTCGGATTGCGCTCGTACAAGGCCGGGCAGAGCTGTCTAGAGCCACGCTGTCATCGTTGCTACGTCGCTGCTGGAGCGACGCGCCATTTCCCCGACAGCGGAGCAGAGGATACAAAAATATCCACTTACGGCAGCCACGGGTCACAGAGCAACCTGCCTTCCTCTAAATGCCATCCCCCCACCCGCCAGCCACTAGGATTTCCAGCTGCCAGTCATCCCCCAGAACTCCCCTATCTTGTTCTGCTGGAGTCAAATTGTCCCTCTCGACACTTTTACATATTCTAATTTCTCCAGCAAACAGCGCCAGGCGGTGACAAATGGCAGCCACTCCAGAAAGCCCTGTCGCTAATCTATAAGAGACGATGCCAGCGTTTAGAGGGGGATATGGCTGGTGGGAGAACAGAGCAGGTGCTTTAGCCTGCAGACCGGGCTCCGAGTTCTTCTGGCAGCCTCCAAATGACCGGCATTAGAGCGAGCTGACTGCTGGCCCGTTCCAGTTTACAGCACCTTCTCTCCCTCCCTCCCTCCCACGCACACCACCGGCACAGACAGTCCACTGAAACACACATGCCACTGCCCGAGGCGCTGGCACGGGAACCTAACAATGATATGCTGGGGGGGGGAAGGGAGGGGGAGTCAATTATGGTGTCACGTGCATTTTAATATTGTCCTTATCATTAAGGCCCCAATGTGCCAGGTACCACACAGACACAAGAAGGCTCTCCCAGCCACAACGATCTTACCGTCAAAAAGGCACTGGGACAGGCCCAGACTTACCACAGGGCAAGCCCCTGGGCAACTACCTTGAGCTGCCCCCTGTAGCAGGGAGCAGTTCCGTGGGGCTGCTGCCCCTTTAAGAAGGGGGCTGCATGGGTCAGCCAGAAGGCTGAACACGCCCAGAGGTGTGGTAGAGCCAACCCCATATCTGGGGATCAGCTGGTAAGGAAACAGGCTGAGAAAACCTGGGATAGAGTGGGCAGGTTAGTGGCCCTCTAAGGCGGAGTAGAGGAAGCCTGGCCACGCCCACTCTGCCTGTATAAAAGGAGAGACAAGGCAGCGAGCAGAGAGAGTCTCTGCCAAGAGAGCCGAAGGAACAACATCTCCCTGAACAAGCCGTCCTGCTCTACGCTATCCAAGGTGCTGAGGGTTGGTGAACCAGAGGGACCCAGGCAAGTGAGAGAGGCTTTGCCCAGGAGGGAGCCTCTTGCTTGGGGAAGGCTTGGCCAGAGCCTGGGGGTTTAAGGCCTGGCTGGATGGACTGGGGGGGTTGATATTGTGGTGCTCCTGTGCCTGAGGGAGACAGACCTGGGCCAGCAGGGTGGAGGCGACTGAGCCGGCAGCCCCAGGGACTGTGTACACTGGTGGTGTCCAATAAAGGACTGTGGACTATACCCTCTGGACTGTGTGGTGTGTCCTGAGAGGGTACCCTCTTCCATAAAGAGGGGGATTCAGCTGAGGCTCAAGGCTGAAACGGCGTAGCAGGGGGTGAGCTAATTCCCCAGAGTGTGACCCCATGTGGCCCTGGGGGACCTCCCTGCTACACACACACACACCCCTCAATTTTCTCTGTTGCCAGGGGCCCCATAGCAGCCTGAGTTTCCAGGGTATGGAAGCCCAAACAGCCATCTCTAGGGCCGCCCAAATTCTAAAGCTGGGCCTTCCAAGGGGCCAGATCCAGGAACTGGAAAGGGGCCCGATCAAATTGAGCTGCATTTGGCTCCTGCGCCTCCCCTAGCATCAGGGCTAGGAGCCAAGCATGGGCAGGGCCGGCCCTAGAATTTGCAGGGTCCAGGCCAAAGAGAAAAGGCGGCTTCCGGTAGGCCCTAGTGGTGGTCATGCTAGAGGCCACTATGGGAGGGAGCAGGGCCCCCATGCCCTGGTGGAAAAGGGTTCCCCAGAAGTAGGAACCACCCGAAGTAGAGAAAATAGCAAGACCCAGAGTGGTCACCTTGTGGTAAGGCTGGCCCTCAGCTCCAGGATCCAGTTCCTACCCCACCCACACCCCCAAGCACTGACAGACTGAGCTCAGGGGAAGGGAGCAGTGAGGAGGGGCCTGCACACAAGGACGGGGGACAGATCCGTGATCTGGACCTTGAGCTGAATCACGTACCCACAAAAACGAGCATTCCCGGAGAACCGTTCCTCCACCCCTGGGATACTACCCGATATCCGATTAGTGCCCGACAGGTTATCCGATGTCCGATTTCCGGTCCCAGGATACCGAGTTACCGTCCCGATTGTCACACATTTCCTGTATGCATTGACCGGTCAGGAACCAGTAAATCAGTAATGATAAAACCTGATTATTATTAATTTTTTTGAGTAATCGTATACCGAGTCGGTGCAGCTTGGGCAGCCTGTCGGGCCCCCAGCACAGTACTTGAAATAGTGGGTATTCCATGAGGGACTCAATCAGAGGGGCCTTTTCCAGCTGCAACCTGGACTCTGCTTTTCCTGAGCGCTAGGGTGGCCAATATTTAAGGAACACTTATGAAAAATACATGTTGCAGGGCCCCTGCAACATGTATTTTTATGTGTTCCTTAAACACTGGCCTAGGTGGCCACCCTAGTGAGCACTCCCCTTAAACACCTCCACCTCCAAATGTCTACTACGTGGAGTTTGCCCGGAGGGAAAAGGTAGCCCCCTCCCTTGCCCCGGATTGTGGGGGTGCCAACATGTTCTGGATGCTGTGTGTCACGGAGGAACGTAGGGTCACACACGTGTGATACTGGCCTACATGTAGACTACAAGTCTAGTAAATATGTAAAGCAAAAGGTTCCACATGTATGTGATGTTACAATTAAGAACTGTAAAACTCAAATCAAGACTGTGACACTTGACCAAGCTACAGGAAATGGAAAGACAGTTCGTGGATTCGCCCCCAGACGGATGGCCAGAGACATTTAAAATGCTAATGCAGGCAGCCATTGCCTACGTGCAAGAGACACAGAAAGCTGATAGNCATGCAAGAGACACAGTAAGCTGATAGCAAGAACAAAAGGAATTCTAGAAGCCTCGAGCCGATACGAGGGGTTTCCTCCTGGGGATATAAGGAGTTGTACCTCAGAAGGGACAGGGACTATCGGGAACTCACTCAACATCTTGCAGCCAGGAGGGCTGAGCCAAGCCATGGACTGAGAGGTATGATTTTGCTTTCTACCAACTAAGATAAGTGCCCAGTCATTCTATGACTGAGGAACCAGAACTTTTGGACCTTTGTAGGATAAGATGCTTATTTAGGAACTCAACCAGTATAGATCAGGAATGCATTATATCTACCTTTGATTTCTAGTAACCACTCTATCAGCTATCTTGCTTATGTAATCAATAAACTGACTTATCTTTATGAAGAAGTGCCTGTGTCTAACATTGGAACACAAGTGAGCAACAAGGGCTTTCAAGCTCTTGCGAACCCAGAGATTAAAGTCTGTAAACGGGAAGGATCGGGCCCTTGGGTGACAAAGGGGTTGTCCCTGCTGCAGGCTTGAATCAGCCAGAGAGAAAACTGATTCAAGTGGGCTGTGCGCGAGGGAAACTGAGTCACTCAAACCCGGTAAATTGGGGGTGCGGACCCTCCAACCCTTGACACTGTGGCAAGAGGAAAGATTGCCTCAAAAGACAGCCCTCCTCCGAGGTCTTGTGCAAGAGGTCCCCCGCCAGGGCCTCCTGCTTCTCTGAACGAGTGGGTCTCTTTTATATAGACAGGTCACCCCAATGGGGACCGGAATCTCGCCGCTCAAACATGACCTTTCCTCCACTCGGGCCACGGAACAGACAGACGCATTTCCGAGCCGCCCCTCTAGTTAAACAGTAGCCGACTGTCCCTTTGTGTTAACTGGGCGTGCAGGGTGCCAGGGAAAGGGACTGACGCAAGCCCAGCCGCCCCAGGAGGGATCAAAGTTTACGGTGTTGTTGTGTTAGGCTGAGGTTAGGGGTCAGATGGTAAAAGAGGCAGCGGGTTTCTCTGAGCAGTGGGAAAGTGAAATCAAAGCAGTTTTTAAAAATAACCGTCACCCAGAGACCCGACCTGGACAGGATACTACACGGGTAACTTTAGGGAGTGGGGAACGTTTTCCCTCCCGTGGGACACTTTGAAAGTTAGTACAGCAGTTGGGGATTGGGGTGCTTATGGGGTGCGCTGGGAATGAAGGAAAGAAGGGGACAGTCCTAGGTTTGCCACCGATTTAAATTTTAATGCAGGCCCTAGAACATCTCTTTTTTTTCATAAGCGTTCCTCAAAAAATTGCATCGGTGGCACAGTTCAGATCGTGGATCGAGGCTGCAAATTCATGCCGTCCCTTTGAGTTCCTGCCCTCATCGCCTCTCCCATTCCCCGAGCTCACTCGGGGCTTGAGGGGAGGGACTGGATCCATGGGCCGGATCCAAGAAATGGAAAGGGGCCAAACAAAATAAAGTAAAAAAAACACCCAGCCACAGGCTGAATGTGGGACCCAGGAAACCCAGAGAGATGACAACCCTATTCCAAGCCCCCCCGGCTCCAACCATTAGATTCCACTCTCCCCCCAGAACCAGGGGGGGAGAGAACCCATGATGAATTTTGACTTCGAGCTCCCCCCCAATTCCCCTCCTAGAGCTGACAACAGAGCCCAGGAGTCTGGGATTCCGAAACCCTGCTCTAACCATTCTACTCCCCTCCCCTCCTAGAACTGGGGGCAGAACCTACGAATTCAGATTCCCAACAGAGGTTCTACCCCCCCCCTCCCACCCCCCTTTTCTCGTCTGATCTCCTCTAACACACAGGTCACAGGATTTCCTCCTCAGGGGCCTAGTTTGACATTTACGAGGGGTAGGGGGGTGGGGAGCTTATAGTGACTGTCTCACGGCAAGGAAAATTAGGTTACTTTAGGGTTGCCAGACCTCCCCTTTAATCCAGGATGCTTATGAAAAATACATGCTGCAGGAATGCACTGGAATCAATGCAGCCCCACACCATGTATTTTTCATAAGTGTCCTGGATTAAATGGGGGGGTATAGTGTGCTGCTGGGCTCAGGAGCACAAAAAGAGGTAAGAAGTTGTAGAGACTCAGAGAATTTGGGTTTATTATCCGTCCGGGGATTATCCCCCTGGATCATTTCCTCCTCTGGCCTGCTGTAACAATGCTTCTCCCCCTACCCTGATTCCACACGCTGCAGCCTCCCAAAACACAGCAGGCTGTTCAAGATGGAAATGAGGCCCCGCAGGAGGATCGCTGCTAATGGTTTCCGGTGAAGCAGGTGTCAACACGCCCTTGGAGAGCAGCCTCCTAGAGTTTTGCCTGGCTGCATCCCCCCTATTCCATGATCCCAGGTGGCAGGCAAGATGTGCAAAGTAAGTTAAGGTCAGACAGGATCCTATCTCCCCTGCCCTCAAGATAGTGGGATCCAACATGGGGTCGGGTGCAGGGACTGATCCCCCTTTCGAGCAGCTGTCGCCCGAGTCCCCTGAAAGACCCAGGAGCCGCAGAAGTGGGTGAAGGACGCTGCCACGTTGTCCGATGCTGCCCTGCCACTCTTCCCACCTGTTCTGTACAGCGTACCTGCCGGGCCAGCCCCTGGTAGAAGAAAGCCCAGCTCCATCCCACTCTAGCCACCAACCCCTGCTAGCATCCAAGTCTGCCTTGCCAACGGGGGATTGCTGGCCTAGTGGGTAGGGCACTGGGTCATACCCGAGCCCCCAGCTCAGCACGTCTGTGTCTGCCTGCTGCTATGAGATTCCAGAACTTCCATTGTGGCTGCTGTGTGGGGCTACGGGGGTGGGGGTGGGATTAAGAGGGAGGATTCTCCCTGGAATCCCAAACTCAGGGGCGGGACTCCCTTTGCCTGCCTTTCCCTCACAAGCTTCTAGCTACAAACCAGCTGAGCTGTATCCTTCAGTCACAAACAATTCATATGGCACCAGCAATAGGCCTGCTGCTAAGCAGCTCTGATTAGAAACTGGTCTCTGTCCCGAGGGGCTTACAATCTAGGACAGACAAGGGAGGGAAGAGACAGGGATACATACATTCCCATTTTTACAGAGGTGGAGACAGAGCAATTTTCCCAAGCCCACTGGCAAAGCTCATAGCACAAGATTCGAACCTTGGTTTCCCCGGTTGAAGCCCAGTGCTTCTTCACTAGGTGAGACAGGCTTGTGCCTTTTGAGTTATTGGCTGGTGGGTGCTGGGAAGAGGGGGCCAAGGGGCTAGTGGGGACACGGTTACAACCCCCTATCCCTGCCCCCCTTGGGAACCCTACAGGGAGGGCACTTCAGAAGCGGCAGGGGCAGAGAAGCGCTCTCATCTCTTGCCAAACGCCATGACATCATGACTCTTTGGGAAAAGGGGCGTGGCCGTGATGTAGCCCCACCTCCCGCTCCTGTCTCCCGGAGTAAATTCGGTCAGTGCCGCTGCATCTCATGCAAGATTCTGGGCCCCTCCAGTAAGCCCGAGTGAAAAGCGAATGGAACAAAGAGTGCTCCGCCCGGGCATAAATCCCCACAAGATCAGGGCTCAACGCCAAGTCCCACGCACTGCCTTTGACTCAAGGGCCTTTTATTTGCATTCAGAGTTCCCAGCCACCACAAAACACAGCCGAGGTGGGGGACCTCAGGCCTGGACGGCCCACGTGCACCCTGCGGTTCCTTTTTATTTGGCCCCGTTCCGGAGCCTGGATCTGGATCCAGTTCCTTCTCCCGCGCACTGAAAGATGGAGTTTGGGTTAAGGCGTGCACACACGCAAGCCATGTTCTGGACCCCGCTCTTCCGGAGCGATCCTGCGCCCAAGTTCTCGGCGGCCCTCAAAGCTTGGAACCATTTTCGAAGCGGCCCCAGGAAGGGAATGGTTTTCCCAATCCCCGATCTACCGAGACCCAGCAAAGCCTTCCAGCCCCCCACCCCACCCAACACCTTGCTGCAAGACAGAACCCTCCCACCTCTAGGCCTCTGAGGATCTAGAACTTGGAACTGGCAACCCGGGCGGCTCCAAGACGGCACGGCGAGCTTGGCCCCTTGTCATCCGCTGAGGCGACACCTCCGCCGGCCCCGGATTTAGGGTTGCCGCATTATGCAGACCTTTCCAGGTCACGGATAAAAAAATACATGTTGCGGGGCCTGCGCTGGTGCCTAAAAGCAGGCCCTGCAACATGTATTTTTCTCATAAGTTTAATCTAAAATGTGCATATCTGGCCACCCTAACGTAGGATGGGTTGCTCCTCCACCTGACTTCCTCTGCAACTGCGTGTCCTCATGAACCAGCAGGGACCAATCCGGGTAGGGCTGTCAGCCCGATGTACAAATTTTAAAATACATGTTGCAGGGCTGCATTGGTTCCAGTGCAGCCCTGCACTGTGTGTTTTTCATAAGCGTCCTCTTTTCAAGGGGAGGGATGGCCACCCTACGTAGGACCCCATGATGTCACGGCACGCTGCAGGGGAGAGGTCGGTCAGCTGAGTGGCAGGGGAACGCCGGAGCCATGGCCCCCATCGTGACGCTCCGCTCGGGGGAACATCACAGATGGGGTGGGGTTGAGCTTCCCCACCCCTCCCCACCCCTTTTCCCGATGGGCCCATGTCTGAGGGGTTGGAATCGCCCCGTTACAGATCAGGCACGGAAGAACCTGGCTGCCTCAGGACCAGCTTGCGTCAGTCTTGGCGCCGTCTGTCTCAGGCTGGAGTTTGAGTCTGGCAACCCTGCGAGGAAACAGGCGCTTCCACCCAGAGGTGACGAAAGGAACAAGTTTATTACCTGAGAGCAGGGTGGCCAGATAGGCACGTTTTAGAGGACACTGAAGAGAAAGACAGGCTGCAGGGTTGCGTTGGCTCCGGGGCTGCCCTGCAACCTATATTTTTTCATTAGTGTCCTCTAAAACTTGCCTATCTAGCCACCCTGCCTGAGAGTAATATTCAAAATTTTGAGTAGCCATGGGAGTACCCAACCCGATACCCACAATGGGAAATAAGTCTACACATTTGGGATTTAAAATGGGGGGAGCTGCTAATGTTATAAGCCAGCTGTTAGAGGGGAGCTTGGGCAAGAGGAGGGCAGCATGGACCCTTGTCACAACTGTCCCAGAGTAGTTGAGCCACGGCAGAAGGACCTAACTGTAAACTCTTCTATGACCAATATACAGTAACCATCCTGCTGCCCAAAGCAGACAGGCACAGCTAACCAGAGGGCTGATCTCTCTCCAGGTAGAGCTTTGGCAAGATCAGAAGTTCAAGGCTCCTATAGGCAAAGAAACTATATGGAAACATCAGAGAATTCCCCCCCCTTTACAAGAGGCAAACCTTATGTTATTGTTTCCCAAAGTAAACTTACAAATGAAAAAAGAAAAAAAATCACACCATCAACTTACCCCACACTCCAGATTCAAACCCTTGATCTAACAGTTTCCCGTACCCTAGTCTACCACCAGCAGAGTTATAGGAGAAACTGTGAGCGGATTGTTTCAGTCCAGCCAGCAGGGGAAGGTCTTTATACCATGCCCAGAAAGCTAGATAGTGTTTGTAAGGACGCTGCGCGTGCAGTTGTAGTGGGGCTGGGTAGCTAAGCGTTGTGCTTGGTAGGCCAAGGGTCCTGGGTTCTAATCTCCATTATGTTACCTTCTTTAATGGCAAATCGGCTGTACCCATTTCGGAGGGTACCCATTTCTGCTCCAGCCCCAACTGGGGGGGGGGGAATGTGGTGGGACAGTGGGAATGATGACAGTCTTTTCATGGCCACTGCTCTCAGCAGCTGGGAGCAATCAACGCCCAGTCATTCAGTCATTAGCCATGATTGACCTCTAGGCACTGGTCTCTATACAACTACTTAGCCAGGGCTGCATTCTGAAGGGACTCGGTGTGGCCCAAGTGTGGGGCACAATGAACTCCCCAACATTTTATGCAGACATTAGTTGCCACCTGTGCATATTTTTAAGGAACACCAATGAAAAATGCATGTTGCAGGGCCGGCATTGGCACCTAAGGTACCACCGCTAGCCCTGCAATGTGTATTTTTCATAAGAGTTCCTTAAAAAGGTTGCCTAGGTGGCATGCCCCCGCCCCGAACTTTAAAAGAGCCTGGGAAACTTGTCTTCTTCCCCGGGAGAACATTTGAGAGCTTCCACAGCCAGCACCGCCTCCTCTGCTCAGCCCCCAGACAGCGCTAAAATTAACCACCGCTGACAATGACACAGGTTAAGTGCAAAGACACCTCCCAGAGTGGCTGTTTTATGTCGCGTCTCGCACGCAAGGTAGCCCCCGGCTGGTGCGAAGGATAAAGCTGTAATGGTGCCAGTTGTGTAGGGGAAGGGGGGGGTCGGCTCAGCAGCTCCTGAGTTAGTTACCCTGCTTGGGGGGGGAAGACAGTCCCTGTCCCAAAGCGCTTACAGGTTACACACAAAGTGGGTGAGAAGAAACAAGAGGGACAGAGAGGAGAAGAGAAGTGCCCAAGGCCACCCAGCAGGTTAGTGGCAGAGATAGGATAAAACCCGAGTTCTGACTCCCCACTCCCCTCCTCTAACGTACTAGGCTCCACTCCAGTACCAGAACTGCGGACCGAACCCAGGACTCCCGGCTCCTCAGTCCTCCCAGAGCCAGGGATAAAATCCAGCAGTCCTTACACCTAGCCTTCCCTGTTCTAACCCACAGGGCGGGCACCTCTCGCTCATGGGAAAAGAACCTAGGAATCCTGGTTTGGACTCCCCCCTATTCTAACCCACTAAGCTCCACTCCACAGAGCTGAGAATAGAACCCAGGACTCCTGGCTGCCCCTGCTCTAACCCACTAGACCCCCACCCCTTCCTGGAGAACCCAGGCTCTCAGTTCCCTTTGCTCTACCTCATTAAACCCCGCTCTCCTTTCAAAGCCAGGAATGAAACCCAGCCTTCCCGTGCTTTGACTACCAGCCCTGCAATCATTGTACAAGTCAGGATTTCAGACCTAGGACCCCTGAGTCTCTCCTCCCCCCAGCCCTTCACCAGACCCTACAGATGTCCTGGCCTCTAGCCTCTTTCCCAAATCCCTATGAATCCAGACACCCCCGGCCTAGGGGCAGGGTGCACTGAAGTCCTTCCTACAAATAAGGGAGTGGGGGAGCATTCACCTACTGTGAGATCGGCAGGGAAATGGCAGCACAGACTGTCCCACGCTCAAGGTGCAGGCGGAGACACTCCAATCCCAGCTCTGCATCCACCTGCCAACTGCAGCACGCTCCACCCCCAGGAGCATGCGGCGGCGAGGGAGGAAGGGAGGGCCCCTGCACTTTGACAGTCATTGCACAACAGGTCAACATGCTGCAGCTCCAGGGGCGTCAGGCAGGGTGGGAGGGGGAAATGCTCCCAGAGACAGGGCAGAGGGGGAGTTACCCCAGCTCTGGCAAGGAAGATATTCTCCGGGGGGGGGGGCTCTGCCACGGAGCACTCACACAGGTGGGGTGCCTAGGAGTGAGTCAAATGTGGCGGCTCCCAGCATCTCGTCCGAAATGCTGGGATAAAATCTGGGTAGCATCGTGTCTAGGTAGCATCTCGTCCCAGAGAGGCCTCAGCCACCTTGGGGAAGGGAGGGAAACCTCCGCTTGGTAACAGGTAGGATGATCTGGAGCAAAGAACATCAGACTGGGAGCCAGGACGCTTGGGTTCCTATTCAAAGTTCCCGGAGATATTATTAATATTCATTATTTATATAATGCTAGTGATTGATGTACCTGGCATTGTACAATCAGACAGGTCCCTGCCCCAAAGGGCTTACAATCCGAGAGACAAGGAAGGGGGAGAGGAAGGAGCAGTGAACAGCGGGAGAGACAAGGATACATTCATGAATGTGAGAAGATGCGGGTGAACGCGCTTCACTTAGGCCACTTTTATACATCCTCCCCCCCCTCCCCCCCGCAGCCCAAATATGCGCAGGGGGGGCATGTATGAAAGTGACCTCTGTTACAGGGAAAAGATTCTGAGAGAGGGAGAAGAGGGTGCGGTTTCACACATAACAAGCCGGGGAAAGGCCGGATGGAAGAGGTAGGGATTAGAAAATTGGGAGGGAGGGAGGGAGCAGGATGAATGTATCCGGGAAGGGAGTTCCAGGCATGAGGGGCAGCAGGAGAGAAGGAGCGGAGACGTTTAGAGGAGCAAGGGGGGTTCGCGAGCAGGCGAGGGTCGGGACAGAGGAGGAGCAAAGCTCCCGGGCAGGAGCGTGGCGGATACAAGAGCAGAGAGATACGGGGGAGCAAGGCCGTGAAGAGCCTTGAAGGTGAAGACCAGGGGCTTGTGCTGAATGCGTTGCTGTCGAGGGAGCTAGGAGCGGAGAGGAGGAGCTGAGCATGGTCAAAGCGACAGGCGAGGTGGGTGGCTTTGGCAGCCGAGCGTTGGACGGAGACGATGGGGGGTGAGATCAGAGCAGGGGAAACCAGTGAGGAGGAAGTTACAGGCGTCAAGGCGAGAGAGGACTAGGGCATGGAGTAGGGTTTTTGCAGCGGCAACAGTGAGGCAGGGCCCGATTTTACCAATATTATCCTGGGCGAAGCAGCAGGATTTGGCGACAGCCTGGATCTGAGGGGTAAAGGAGAGGGCGCAGTCAAAAATAAACAAAGGCTAAATGGGGTCTAATGGATTAGATCAGAGGGACTGGAAGCCAGGTTTCCTGGGTTCTCGCCTCAGTTCAGGTAGGGAAGTGGGGTCTAGTGGGTTGGAGCATGGGGGCTGGGAGAATAGGATCCAGTGGGCTATCCGAGCAGAGGGGGCTAGGAAGCAGGACTCTTGGGTCTACCCCCCAGCTCTGGGCACAGAATGGGGTCTAGTGGGTAGGCGACAGCAATGGGGTCTGTGAGCCAAGACTCCTGGGTTCTATCCCCAACTAGGATGAAGGGAAGGGAAGTCTAACGCTTGGAGAAGGAGGGACCAGGAGCCAGACTTCTCTCAGGCCACAGCTGTGCTTCAGGGTAATTGCGCCCTTCATCACAAACTCTATCAGCTGGTGCCTAGCAACACCCCTCATCACGTGGGGATAATCACAGGGGCAGGCGTCTCGTAACTCCCGTGCTATTCCCCATGGCATGGGCACACACTAACAGCTGTGTGTACCATAGGGTGGTAGCACGGACACCCTGCTGCCAGCATGACGCAGGCACCGGTGTGGCAACTCGCCCCCAAAATAAGGTTGTCACCGTGCTTGGAAAAGTGGCAGCCCTGCCCCCCCCCCCAGAGCCTCCTGTAGACCTCCCGGCAACGCCAAACCATTACCATACAAGATTTCACTAAAATGGCTCCCCACAAAAGGAAATCAAATAGAAATCAGAGACTGTAAACTCTGAGCGCTGCTTCGATCGATCTCGGCGACTTGATTAAAACCAACAATTAAATAAATCAAACGCGACAAGCTCCTATTTAAGTTCCTCCAGAAGTGGGACCGCATCCTCTGTTTTGTAAATGTAGCCCTGTCTCTCCCCACGTTCCCTGCTTGTCCCCGCTTCTTTGTCCACCCTTGTAAGCCCCTCAGGGAAGAACTGCCTAACTGAGTCAGGCCAATGGCCCATCGAACCCAGCATCCTGTCTCCGACAGCGGCCAATCTCAGTCACTTGGAGACAGTACCCAACTGGTCCCAGTGGGAAAATCCATTCCCTGCTGTTCACTTCCAGCTCCCGACATTCCCCAAACCTACCTGGTTAATAGCTGCTAATGGATCTATCCGCCAGAAACTTGTCCAACCCTTTCTTAAACCCAGTTATACTACTGGCCTTGTCCATGTCCTCTGGCAACAAATTCCACAACTTAATTGTGCGTTGAGTAAAAAACCGCTTTCTTTTATTTGTTTTAAATCTTCAATCATGGGGGACTTCATCAAATTATATCTTGATTTCAACAAAGACTACATCCACAGCATTCCCATGATCCACTAAATCAATCCACTAAATCCACTCAATCAAAAAAGGAGATAAGATTAACCTGGCATGACTTATTCTTGACAAATCCATGCTGGCTTCTAGTAATCGCAGCATTGTTTTCTAGCTGCTTACAAATTGACTGCTTTATTATCTGTTCTAGTATCTTTGCTAAAATAAATAAAATAATAAATAATTCTAGCATGACTCTGGGGAGCACAAAACAGCGGAGACAGGACTTTAGGGGAAAGAGAAATCTGGAAGTTCTGGGTTCCATTTGCAGACCTGCCACCCCTACATCGGGTAAGAAAAATCACACCACTCAAAATCATGAGAATTTTTTTTTATTATTATTATTATTATTATTATTTTAAAATACAGTCCGTGCCACATAAAATAGGGGCACTAATCAGAGTTTCTGCTTAAATAGGACAAGACTCTGGGGACAGTGCTTCCCAAAGCTATTTCTGTCATTTAACTGACACATCCCTGTGTTTAATTGGGATGCCATGTTTTAAAAACAAAGGAGATGGCTTTTCAAAGCCATCGCATTAGCCCGAAGTGTCGAAGGTGGGCCACTGCCTGCAAATTAGTGCAAGGAAGCAAAAGTCAAGCGTTACACTGCTCCCTCTCAGGAAGAAGACACACAAAATCCAGCCGGGAACAGCCCAGTTCCAGAAACCACACACAAGTGACTCGTAGCTCAAATAATGCATTTTAGATCTATATTCCTAACAGGAGGGGGTTTGCCTCCTGTTTCATTCCATTTATTTATTCCTTTTGATCTTTACCCCACCCCTATCCCCGAAGGTGCAAGGCAACTCACATCATTAAAAAATATATATATATACAAAATAAGCCCCATTAAAAAAATCACCACCTCCTTCCCCTCCTCTCCATCCCCGGATCTACCCCTGCCTGTTAAATGCCTGGGCAAATAAATAGGTCTTACGCTGCCAATTGGAAGACACTCAAACTAGGGAATAGGGAAACCTCCAGGGGAAGGGAGTTCCAAAGCTGTGAAGCAGCCACCGAGAACGGGTCGTATGGACCTTGGTCAATGACGGAACTTGTAAGAGGACACTCTTGGCTGATCTTAAGAGGCCATGGAGGGACAGAAGGAAGGTGGCCCTTCAGATATGTAGAGCCTAGGCCGTTTAGGGCTTTATAGGTGTAAAGCAGCACCCGGAAGGCTATTGGCAGTCAGTGCAGACTCACTCTGGAGCGCTGGTGTCATGTGCTCATGGTGATCCACCCCAACAGAAGCCAAGCCACCACCTTCTGCACAAGCTGCAGTCCCTCAACAGCCTTCGAGGGGCCCCCACCCAGAGCACACTACAGCAGTCTAGCCGGAGGTAATGAAGGAATGGATGATGATGGCCAGGTCCCTATTGGAGAGAAAGGGATGCAGCCTTCTCCCCAGATGGAGTTGGTGAAAGGCCCTCCTGGTCACCTCTGCAACCTGATGTTCCCGGATCCTGAGCTGCGTCTGCAGAGGTGAGTAACCAGGGGAAGCTACACCCCATCAGCGATGGGCATCCCACCCCTCCGCGGGTCACAAGGCCAGCTAACCAGCATCACTCCTGTCTTTCCCGGATTCCGCCTCAGTCAGCTCGCCCGCACCCAATCCCCAAGGACAGGCGGGCACTGCGTGAGCACCCCGACTGCAGGGCCTGAGGCAGATGAAAAAGAGAAATAGATTTTGAGGTGTCATCGGCCTATTGACAGCAGCGCACCCCACGTCGACGCACAATCTCACCCAACGGCCTTAGAGACACACTGAAAATCTGACGTGTCTTGTAAATCACGGAAGGGGGAGCCTTTCCCCTCCCACAAGCCCCCTTGAAAATTGAGTACAACCTCCGGGGACTAGACAGGAGTTTGGGGGACGGGGGATGCTGCCTAAGGGGTGCACTCAGGATGAGGGAAGAAGAGGGAGGATCCAGATGTGGATCTACGTCACGGGGAGAACCTTTTCCCTCCCAGGGGCCACTCTGAAAAGGAGTCCAAGCTCCAAGGGCCACCGAAAAGTTGTGGGAGGGGGGTGCGCTCCAGAGGAGGCTGTAGGGATGGGACTCTGGGCAAAAGTTTGGGTTCGGTCAGTTTTGGTTTCGGTTCTCATGTATTTCGGTTCTTTTTCGCTTTCGGTACCATCGGATCTTTTGCATTGATTTTTGTACCGGGTTTTTAACGTTGCCGTTTATCCGGCACAAAAATCAATGCAAAAGATCCGACGGTACCGAAACCGAAAAAGAACCGAAATTTTGGATTAATCCGACATGGCCATTTTCGGATACTTTCGGTTTTATCTTAACCCGAAATTCCCATCCCTAAGGAGGCGGGTCCAGATCGTGGCTCTGTCCCCCACCCTTGTGTGCAACATGCCCTTATCTCTGATCTCGGCCTTTCAGTGCTTGGGGGTAGAAAACGGATCTAGAGGTCAGATCCAGGAACTGGAAAGGGATCACATAAACATCAGCCACAAGCGGCTCCCGGAGCCAAGGTTCCCACATCTCTGAGGGATGGTTCCCCCACGGATCCATCCACTCGCCCTGCGTGCAGGCCCGCCTCTCTGCTCCCTTCCCCTGAGCTCAGGCTTTCCGGGCTTGAGTGGAGGGACTGGATCCGGGGACCAGATCCACGAACTGGCAAGGAGCCACATCAAAAACATCCAGGTCGTTCCCCAACCCTGAAGTCAATGAGGAACACAATCCAAATGGTCCCTTCCTCTCTGGATAGCTCCCTCTTGCCCACGGTCATGCTACTCCAGAGTTAATTTGGTCATGGGGCAGCTTGTACCAGGGGGCGACCACCACAGGGCACGGGTAGAAAACCAGGGGGGCAGAGGGAACACATTTTCCTGTGAGTTTGGGGGGCAGGGGGCAGTCAGTTCTTTAATTACAGCCTCCTGTAGCCACCCCAGTGGGAATCATGCCCTCCGTGCCACTCTCTCCTTCACCGGCTCCTTCTTACTGCCTCCACCTACCTCTTTTACTTTGCAATAATTCTCACTTCACTCCCTCCGGGCAGCTGTAACTCAACGAGAAGGGTCACACGAGGCATTACAACCCAGTCCACCCAGTCACAGGACCAGGGTTTAATCTGTGCTAGGATACGGCCCCAGTCCCTCTTCCAGACCCTGGGGCTACTCTGCAGGACTGTCCCCTCCTAAAGACAAGCAACAGCAGATGGGCATGTAGCCCACAGAGGCTGCAGTGCTCTGTCCCCCTCTTGTGGCGGTGCCGGGCTGCACAGAAGCTGCAGTGCTCTGCAACACGCCCACCCCTTCCAGTGGCAGCACAGGGCCACACAGAGGCTACGATGCTCTGTCCCCCTCTAGTGGCGGCGCAGGGCAGCACAGAGGCTAAGATGCTCTGTCCCCCTGTAGTGGCAACACAGGGCAGCACAGACACTACGATGCTCTGTCCCCCTCTAGTGGCTGCGCTGGGCCACACAGAGGCTACAATGCTCTGTCCCCCTCTAGTGGTAGCAGACAGCAGCACATACGCTACAATGCTCTGTCCCCCTCTAGTGGTAGCAGACAGCAGCACAGACGCTACAATACTCTGTCCCCCTCTAGTGGTGGCACAGGGCCGCACAGAGGCTACGATGCTCTGTCCCCCTCTAGTGGCGGCACAGGAACGCACAGTGGCTACGATGCTCTGTCCCCCTCTAGTGGTAGCACAGGGCAGCACAGATGCTATAATGCTCTGTCCCCTTCTAGTGGTGGCGCAGGGCAGCACAGACGCTACAATGCTCTGTCCCCTTCTAGTGGTGGCGCAGGGCAGCACAGACGCTACAATGCTCTGTCCCCTTCTAGTGGTGGCGCAGGGCCGCACAGACGCTACAATGCTCTGTCCCCTTCTAGTGGTGGCGCAGGGCCGCACAGAGGCTACCATGCTCTGTCCCCCTCTCGTGGCGGTGCCGGGCTGCACAGAGGCTACGATGCTCTGTCCCCCTCTAGTGGCGGCACAGGAACGCACAGCGGCTACGATGCTCTGTCCCCCTCTAGTGGCGGCACAGGAACGCACAGAGGCTATGATGCTCTGTCCCCTTCTAGTGGTGACACAGGGCAGCACAGAGGCTACGATGCTCTGTCCCCCTCTAGTGGCGGCACAGGAACGCACAGAGGCTACGATGCTCTGTCCCCTTCTAGCGACGGCGCTGGGCCACACAGAACCTGCAGTGTTCCGTCCCCCTGTAGTGGTAGCATGGGACCGCAGAGACAATACAGCGCTCTGTCGCCCCCTCCAGTGACAGTATGCAGTCACACAGACGTTGCAGAGCTCCGTCTCCCTTAACCGGTGGGGCTGGTCTGGCTGCGGCGCTCTGCTCCCCCTCTAGCGGCGACACTGGAGACCCACCAGAAAGGAAGTTTTCAGAGTGGGTGGAGGCGGAGCTGCTGGGAACCAGGAAGGCACCGCCGCTACCTTTGTGGGGACGGGGTTGGCCAGGCCCGGGAGCACCCAGAAGCCCCTCCCACTCCTGTGGCTCCTGGGGGTGGCAGGGGCATCCCCTTCAAGCGGCTTCTACTGGGCTCCCCAGAGCACCAGACCCCACCCCCTTTCCAGGAGGGGGACCCATATTTGGGACATAAGCCCAGATCTTCCTTGCTACACCTCTGGTGCCAGCTCTGTACCTGGCACAGAGCAAGTCTTAATTAGAAATAGGCCCCTCCCCAGGGCCTTATAGGGGCCCTTGTGCCCCACGAACTCATCCAGTCCTAACAAGAAGGGATCAATGCACAGACGCAGTGAGGTAACGGCCGACACAACAGGCCCCGGATCCCTGTCGGGGCACCACGCTAACACAACTAATAGCATTAATAATCCCGCCGCCTCTCCCCCATCTGCTGCCGTTTGACACAGCTGTCAACATCCCAGGAAGAAAAATAAACCGGGATCTCTTTCCCCGCAAAATTAAACAGCGAGCTGCGGAAACCGAGCGGAATAATAAAGCACTTGTCAAAAGGAAAATATTCAAATCTCCCCGGTGTGCAATTTATTAAAGCCGCCAGCCCGGAAAGGCACGGCACGTTAAAGAGCTGCGATGCCCAGCAAGGGCGGTGGCAGCGGAAAGGCACCGCGCTAATGAGTGAATTATGTATCAAATCCCAACGAGCAATGTTAATGGACAGCGCGGCGGAGAAGCACAAGAGCCGGGACGCGCGGCTGGGGAAAGGTTTCTGCGGAACACGGCGAGGCCGCCGCCGTGTTGCAGCGCTCGCCTTGATTCGCCGGAGAGGTTTGGTTTTTACAACGGTAATAAATTAATCCGTGGCAAAGACAGTAACAAAAATGCAGCTAGAAAACCGACCTGGGGGTGTGTGGGGGGTGTCCTGCGTTTGGTTTACACACACATACCGGCCTGAAAATAATTAGTCCAGCTTCAAAACCCACCTCTCGTTGCAGCAGCGAGAGGCTGGGCAGGAGGCAGCAATTCGATTTTGGGAAGTCAGCTCTTTTGCCCCCAGGTCAGACAATCATAGAACTATAGGGTCGGAAGAGACGTCTAGGGCCATCTAGACCAACCCCCTGCTCCAAGGCAGGATAACCTCTGCCTACAGCAGAAGCGGAGACCCTTTCCCCTCCCAGGGGTCTCACCAGGGCTGCACAGAAGTTGGGGGCGGCTGTAGGGTTACCATAGCTCTGCTTATGAAAAACACAGGGTGCAGGGCTGTATCTGCACCATGTATTTGTCATAAACATCCTCTTTTTGAAGGGGAGAGATGGTGGCCCTAGGCACAGGGGAGGACTCAGGAAGGGGATAGCCTTGTGTGCATGCCCTTGTCTCTGCTCCCTTCCCTGGCTTGGGGGTAAGAGCTGGATCCAGGGGTAGGGTTGTCAGACATACAAATGTTTCCAGCACACGTATGAAAAATACATGTTGTGGGGCCCTGCACTGGCACCAAAATGTTCCTATCTGGCAACCCTAGCCAGGGGCCAGATCTAGTAACTGGAAAGGGGCCAAATATAAACTAGCCCTGGCCTGCATTTGGGCCTGAGATTCCCCACCCCTGGCCAACGATATCACAGACAGATGCTTGCCCAGCAGGTTTTTTTGAGATTCCACAGCTTCCCAGGGCAGCTGTTTCAATTGCCCGAAAGTGATCACAATCAGAAAGTTGTTTTCCTAATAGCCAACTGAAATCTACGTGGCTGAAACTTAAGCCCACTCCCTCATCTCCTGCCTTCTTCTGCAACGGCGGGGAACAGAGGATCGCTATCTCTTTCGTGGCCTCTGTAGCAGGGCTGAGTCCGTGCAGGCAGCGGGCCCTTTAAGCCTGGCCTGAGGAGGAGGCCTGGCCACGCCCACTTAGAGCTATATAAATGAGGCAGCTTCCTAAAGAGGAGGCAGTCTGTGCCTACCTGTAGTGGAGAGAGGAGTGCCTGAGAGTTGCTATCCAGTGTTGAAACCCTGCTGAAGAGGGATAAGCAGGAGTTGCCAAGGGTGGAGTGCCAACCTAAGGACTGGAATCTGTAAGTGTCAGCCAGAGGTTTCCCTGGCTGTCTGGCAGATAAAGACTTTGGGGGCTTGGCAGTGTGTGTCTTGATGTACTGTGGGGTGTCCTGTCCCTAGGGGCCCCATTCCATCTTCTCTGCCAACCCAACCTAGCTCCACCCCTGGAGGAACTTGTATAAGACCTTTGCAAGAAAACATTGGACTCCATAAAGATCTGGGCTCCGGGACTCACTGCAGGAGTCTGGAACAGACCGTCTGCTCGGCTGCATCCCCCTTGGTCACAGAATCTTAGAGTTGGAAGGGACCTCAGAGGTCATCTAGTCCACCCCCTGCTCAATGCCGGTGTGTCTGAACCGTCTGGCTTCTTCCCAGGCCGTAACCCCCTCTTCCATCAGAACCTGCGCTAGCGTACCCCTCTCAGCTCACAGCCGTCTGGGAGAAGACAGCGCAGATCGTGCCCCGGAGAGCCTCTGGGGACTTTTGTGCTCCGCTTTCCTGGCCGGCTGTCAGCGAAGAGGGAGACTTGGGCCTTCAGGGAACCCTAACACACAATACCTGGCCCCATGGTTGCCCGTGGCCCTGGGTCTGGACCAGGTTAACCTGCACGGTGTGCTCCCCCTTCCCAGGGATAGCGCCCAGGGCAAACCTCTGGTGGGCACCGTTCAGACAGGCAGGTGAATCTGGAGCAAGGGGGGGGGGGCAACGTTGTAATGGGTTGGAGGTCCACACCCCCACTTTACCAGGTTTGAGTGACTCAGTTTCCCTCGCGCACAGCCCACTTGAACCAGTTTTCCTCTCTGGTCGATTCAAGCCTGCAGCCGGGACAACCCCTTTGTCACTCAAGGGCCCGATCCTTCCCGTTTACAGACTGTTTAATCTCTGGGTTCGCAAGAGCTTGAGAACTCTTGTTGCTCACTTGTGTTCCAATGTTAGACAGACACTTCTTCATAAAAAGATAAGAAGTCAGTTTATTGATTACATAAGCAAGATAGTTGATACAGAGTGGTTACTAGAAATCAAAGGTAAATATAACGGATTCCTGATCTATACTGGTTGAGTTCCTAAATAAGCATCTTACCCTACAAGGATCCATAAGTTCCTCTCAGTCCTTGATGTAAGCGACTGGGTCTTCAGTCTTAGAGTTGCTAGAGAGCAAAGTCCCCTCTCTCTGTTCATGGTTCGGCTCAGCCCTCCTGGCTGCAAGATGGTGAGTGAGTTCCTGATAGTCCCTGCCCCCTCTGGGGTACAACTCCTTATATCCCCAGGAGGAAACTCCTCGTCTCTTCTCGAGGCTTCTAGAATTCCCTTTGGTCTCTTTATCAGCTTTCTCTGTCTCTTACACATAGGCAATGGCTGCCGGCATTAGCATTTTTAATGTCTCTATCTGGGCAAATCAACAAACTGTCTTTCCATTTCCTGGGGCTTGGTCACGTGTCACAATCCTGATTTGAGTTTTACAGTTTTCAATTGTAACATTACATACATGTTGAACAGTTTGCTTCATATATTTACTAGACTTGTAGCTTACATGTGGGCCAGTATCACACGTGTGTGACCCAGCATTCCCCGTGCATATAGAGAAACAGACGCTCTTCTGCTTCATTCCGCTTGGTTTATTGTCGTTCCATCCTTACCCCGTTGGCCTCCCAAGGAAACCAAGTAAAAGGTGCCTGAGGCTTAAATCGTCTTTTTGTCTCTCTCTCTTAAAAGAGGGACAATGGGATTCGGCACCGAATGAGGGACTGACCCTTCTAAGTAGGGACTGTTGGGAAGTTTGATCACCTCTGTCCCTTTCTGCTGCCTGAACCCTCCTCCCCCCAAACTCTGGATCCCTTCCCCACACATCCTGCCCCTTAGCCTCTCTCCACCCTTTGCTAGAGCCGGCCACTTGGACCGTCCCCTCTCCCAGCTCCAGGCAGGGGGGTCCTGTGTTTTGCTTTCCAGCATGAGGAGTCTGCTAAGTAGAGGCAGGATGGTGCCCGCTTCTGCCACAGGAGAGCAAACGTCTCATCCCGGTGTACCCCTTGGTGCACTGCTGTCTAGCCTGCTGCCGAGCCGCTGCTCTTTGCCGGGACTGTGTAATTACAGTGCCATTTGGGATTCGATCGGGGAGTAATTAAACCGGCGGCCGGGGTTAACATTCCTCGCACGCCTGTCTCCCTTTCAAGGGATTCCATCAAGATGCTCACTGCTTCCTCACTGTCTCGCTCCCCTCACAGGCACAGAAAGCAGGCCACAAGCCCAGCTCACGCTGCCGTTTGGGCAGGGAGGAAGGGGATAGGAGTCGGTGCGGTGGGCTGCCATCCAGCCTGCTTCCATGCCAGCGGTCTAGCCGATGCTGACGCTGCGGTCGCTATGTTGGGGGGGCAGGACAGCAGCCTGGATCAGAGCTGAACGGTGCTTTGGTACCTGCTGGTAATGCCTGCATTTGGGGAGCTGATACGGAGTATCCAAAACTGCATTCAAAATACAGTTCAGGTCATCGGCCACTCAAAACGTTGGGCTTTCGGGGGCCTGGAAAATCATTGGCGAACCCGAAAGAATGCCCCAAACATAAATCCAGGACCAGAAGCAAAGCGGGATGAAAACGGTATTTTGGGTACCCGCTCGGACATTCTCAAGTCAAATCAGGCACTGGGAATTCGACAGGTATGCCTGCTTCTGTCGGGGCTCATCTCCTCTTTAGTCAGTGGGGAATCCAGGGGCAGCAGGTCCATTAATGGCCATTAGCCAAGTAGGCTCTGCTTGGCCACATACCCTCTACCTGTTGGGGGCTGGAACAAGAAGGAATGGATTGCTCTGTGTGACCTCATGGGTACTTCTCCCAAGAGACTGAGATGGGCCAGTGTCAGAGACAGGATGCTGGGCCTGATGGCTTGATTGACCCAGTAAGGCATTTGTTCTTTTGGATAAATTCTTGGAGGAGCTAGACACAGCTCCGCATTACAGAAGGGCAGAGTGGCCGGCAAATAGGTTAACACGCTGGCAAAGACAACCCGGCCCCAAAGTCACAGTAGGAAGGGGTCAAAATGAGCTCTGCCCACCCCAGTTATTCCCTCCCTCTGGGCTTTCAGTTGGAGGGGAGGAGCCACATCTGGGGGGCAGGGCAAAGGGGATCTCTCAGAACTTTCTGACCTAACCCCGCCCCATGGGGCATCATGACATCACCTAGGGATGGGACCACATGGGGCTTGGGCAGAGGCTGTCACATCCCTTTCTGACATGACCCTGCCCTCTTAGGGATCATCATGGCACTCCGTATGGGCAGGCCACAGCGGAGAGGGCACGGGAAGGTTTCTAGGGCCAACCTGGATTCTGATGTGCCCCCTGCCGTGGGCCCGCCCCCATTTCTCCGTGTTACTGGAGGCTTCCCTGGCTGAGCTAAAGAAATTGGGGCTTCCGCTGGACCTGGAGTCTCTGAGCAAAACCCAGAGCTGTGTAACCTGTACAGGTATATTCGTGCTAACAGAAGCCCACGAAGAGCACGCTACCCTGGCTGCCAAGAAACATCCCAGAAGGAAGAGAGGCAGTGTAGCCTAGAGGGAAAGGGGAAATATATGGACCTTGGAAGACCAGGATTTAAAATCCATCCTCACCAATGAGTTCACTGGGGGGCCTTCGGCAAGTCACTCCCTCTCAACCTCAGTTCCCCCATCTGTAAAATGGGGAGAAGTATGACCCTACACCTCATGGTTGTGGGACAGGAGAACTAGGTACGGCCTGCAAAACGCTATGAGCCCTAAAGCGTTAAAGAGATGACAAGCAATAAAAATAATTGTTATCCAAGACAGCAAGGAGGAGGAATTTGCAGGCTGCAAATCAGGCAGAGATGTGGGGAAACTGGTTGGGTGGGCACTTGGAAGGGCGGGAGGTTAAGATCATGACTCTGGCCCACATGTCAAGCTCCTGCTTTTAAGCATGCACTCACTGGGTTGCTACCTATGCGAATTTGTAAGAAACACTTATGAAAAATACATGTTGCAGGGCCTGCTTTGCTTTCACACACACACACACACACACACACCCCTACCTTGAGGGAGGCTGCATCCAAGGAGTCACATCAAAGAACAGAAAAGGGGCCAAATAAACCCCACTTATGCCCTAATTATGGGCCCCCTTAAGGGCAAGGGAGCAGGTCTTCCTAAGCTGCATCACCTTCCCCAGACTCTCAGCCCACTTCAACCTCTTCCCGTAAAGGTGGTGTGGCCACTCTGGCTTCCACTAACACTCCCAGGAGTTGCAGCAACCCCACCAGGAAGTTGGCGGGGCCAACGGTCCATCCCCCACCCACTCTGAAAACTTCCTTCTTGGTGGGGCCCATTGCAAGCAGCTTTGGAACTTCCTAGTGGCACTCAGGTTGCTTGCAATGGGCCCCACCAAGAAGGAAGTTTTCAGAGTGGGTGGGAAGTTTTCAGAGTGGGTGGGAGTGGAGTGTTAGTCCTGCTCCCTCCCCCCCCCACCCCCGCCACTCTGAACATTTCCTAGTGGGGCTCAGGCCGTGTAGAGTCCAAGGCCTGGGCTAAACCTCAGCCCCCCTCGCTCCATGGTAGCTAAGCCCCCGCCCCCATCCCTGATCTCATTGCTATGAATAATATCCCACTAACAGCTCAGTCACTCTGACGGGGATGTGTCGATAAACCAAGAGGCAGCTCTGGATCGGGCCGCGCTCCCTGTTCAGCGCACCGGATCATCGCCAAGGAAGCAAAACCTGAAGTGACAGTAAAATATTAGCCAAGCCCAAAGCCCCCAGCATTAATCACCGCGTGGAGAAAGAAGTGCTCTGAAGGGGAAGAGGCAAAGTCATCCCCTATCGGAGGATGACTCTCTGTTTGCCGAGAGCAAACAGTGTGTGTGGCCCTGCGCTGCCTGGGCACGAGAGATAACATGGAGACGTTCTGTTCAAACGGGCCAGAGACCCCCAGGAGTGGCTGGCCAGCAAGAGTGTACACAGTGGGCGGGTGGCAAAAGGGCAGCTGGTCCTGAAGTTGCCAACGCCCCCTCCCAAAAAGAAAACGAACCCATGCTCATTTGCAGAAAACTCCCCCTGTTCCTTCATGTCAATTGATGCATGTTTTAAAATCACCTATTGCCTAATTCTGAGGCTGGGCTATGGGGCTGGGTGCCTGGGCATGGCAGGGGTAGACGTGGGAGAGGCTTGTTGAGGGTGTAGGGCTGCAGGCTGGGGCGCGTGGGAGAGCAGGCTTGGTGTGGTGTCGATTGGGATGCGCTGAATGTGGGGGCATGGGGTACAAGGTAGCAGAGGGGCATGGTAGATGGGACAGGGGAATGGAGTGCAGAATAATAAAGAGAAAGGAAAGACAGAGAGAGAGAGACCCCATCCCTGATGCAAAGAGCTCCCATAGGCCGGGAAGGAAATGGAGACTCAGAAAGGGGTAAGGGACTTGACCAAGGCCATACAGCCGGCAGTGGCAGAGCAAGGAAGAGAATCCAGGTCTCCCAAGCCCCTGCGTACCATCATGCCTCTCCCCCACGACCAGCTGCCCTGTCAGTAGCACGAGTCAGCAAAATAGTTCGCACCTCCGAGATCCTTAGTCACCCGACGGCCCTGGCTCCCATTCAAATGCCCAGTCCCACCTCACGTTCAGTCACCGCACGCTGCCGTCAGCACCCAGGCACCCCAGGTCTGCTCCCTCCCACAGGCCCGGTGCATAAATTAGTCAGAGCGCGCACAGATGCTACAATTACCAATGCAAATTGCAATCCATTCTGAGCTGGTTTTTATGACGCTGTGAACGCAGGCACGTCAGGCAGTAACCAAAGCAATAAAACCCTGGCTTTATAGTATTTTAATAATTCGCTCTCTCCCCAAATCACCCTCGCTGTTAGAGGAGGCTGGAACGTGGGATCCATGATTGACCAGCTGTGAAATACCTATCCGGGAAGCGGCAGGGCTTAATAAGGTTATAAGCACTCCCTTCGTTCTACTTTGACACTTGAGTCAAACACAGGCCTGGGAGGGAAAACAACACTTCAGAGAAAACTATACATGATCCAGTGGATAAGGTGCTGGATTCAGATCTAGGAGACCCAAGTTTTCAATTCCGCCTTTCCCATGAGCTAGCCGGGTGGCAACTCGCACGCTCTCAGTCAGCCTCAGTTTCCCCCATCTGTAAAATGGAAATAATAATAATGCCCTACCTCACAAGGCTACTGTGAGAGCCAGCTAGAGGCAAGGATTGTAATATATCATGAACCTGGAAATTCTAAAGATTCCTAGAATCATAGAATGAACGAATAAGGTTTATTTACCTTTTCCCATAACCATCAAAACTCAAACGTAAAAACAATATAATCTCCCAAGTACCAGAAGTAAAATAAATATTAACTTCGACATAACAAAAACATAACAGTCATATCACAATTGAACAACAACAGCATCCCATCCAACCATTAAAAACAAAATATATCTAAGTCGTGAACCAGCAGGAATAATAATATCAGATCGTAAGTTTCCATTTATAGAATCTTAGAGTTAAAAGGGACTGCAGAGGACATCTAGTCGACCCCCTGCTGGCCAGGTGAACCTGTGAGTACCAATGAACTGTGGGTAGGACTGTATCTAGAGACTGGGATAGGGGGGTATTGACAATAAACGACACTTGGGAGCTAAAATCCCTTAAGACTGTGACTCTGGGACCCTAATCCTACAAAGACTCACCCAGGTACGCGTGACCCTGCTACAGTCTCGATTGTCAGAGGATCAGAAATCGGGCATGGGATCCCCGTTGTGTCTACACATTATCTGGGCTCCATGTGTAAAGCTCACAGGACAAGGGGGGGTCCGAGACATGGGGTGAAAGGAGTCAGGATTGGGGCTGGGGGACAAGAAAGGAAGGGAACAGGAGGCAAGGGCTAGAGAAGGGGCGGGACTCGGAACAAGAGGAGGAACCAGAGCGAGGACATGGGAGCAGATGGGCAGGGTTGGAAACAGGAAGATGAGCAAGAGGGTATTCTGTAAAGCCTTATAGGCCGGCTGGCAGCCAATCAGGAGGTGGGAGGCGTGACAGGGGCTGGAGACGGACAGGAGGGGGCGTGGCCAGGGTAGAATAGGGAGGCCTCTTGAGGAGAGGCCTGGCCCCTGCTCTACGAACCAAAGGGCTGTGGGTTCAAGACCTGGGTGCTGACACAAAGGGTTCTTTTAGATGGACGGCTGCCGTGGTGCTGTCCACGCCGGCCTACTTCACCGCTGGGCTGGCCAGCGTTCTGACAGATGTGGAAATGTCCGCCTCGCTTTTGGCACTCCCTAGCGGGCCGGCCAAACCGGCAGCACCGGCCCATGGTGGAGCGGTTATCCGTCTGCTTGGTGGACCTATGCTGCCGCTCTGCTTTTGGCCGGCCGTTGCCCCAGGTAACATCATCGAGCGTTGGGCGATCCACTCACAACTCTATGGTGGTGGTGCGCCATGCAGGCAGACCGCAGGCTGGGGAAACCATGGGGTCCATCTAAGACAGACCCAGGCGGGGCGGCGAGAGGGCAGACGTTGGGGTGCATCCCCCAGAGGAGTTCCAGGGGCAGGCAGCCTCTGTGTCCGTCTGTTTACACCCTACGTTCAGTTCTCCCGAGTCCCAGCCTAGTGCTTTATCCCCCACCGGGCTCCACTGCCTTCAACAAGATGGGGGTTTTCAGGACATCTGAAAACCAGGTCACTTTTCTTTGCGTGCCTCAGGGGGGAACTGAAGGGGTGGGGGGGGGGAATCCTCAGGTCTGGAAAACGTGGGCTTTGAATTTTAAATTCTAACTGGCCTTCTCTACCAAAGGGGGCGTAGGGGACCACCCAGCTCCACAAAAAACATGTCCCTAACCCTAACACCCTCTTGCCCCAATGCCTCCTTGTCCACATACAAATTCAACATGTTACCCGCCCACCCCTTCCTGCTGACAACAGTTCTTTTGGGGGACGAGTCGCTGGGAGCACGTTATACCGCTGTTCCGTAGTCTACGCTGGCTCCATAGCTTTCCGGGCACAATTCAAAATGCTGGTTTTGACTTTTGAAGCCCTAAATGTTGTGGGCCTCACACACCTGAAAGACGGCCTGTCCTACCATGCCCCGTTGCGACCCCTGCGGTGGGCTGCAAGCACCTTCGTGCAGGCTCCGTTACTCTCACGATGGGACGGGGTCCGCAGGGAGGCGGTCTCGGTACCTGCCCCAGTTCTATGGAACTCCCACCCGAGATTCGTTTGAGCCGGAGCATCTTCTGGAGGCGGCGCAAAACGTTTTTGTGTAGCAAGGCACTTGGCAGGTGGGGACAGGGTTTGGTTGGGGGGATTGTATGTGGTTGTGGATTTGGCGGTGGGGTTAAGGACGTTTTTGGAAGGAGGTTTGGAGGAGGAAGTTGTTTTGTTTTTTTAAAATGTGTTAGTGGTTTTTATCAATTATAAGACGGGTAGAGTGGTATACAAAAGTCTAAATAAATAATAAATAGAGAGACACCCTGTCACAGGGGCTTCCTACTTCTGAGGGTTCTGGGGAATGTAGCTCTGAGCCCCTGGGCAAATGATGAGGTACTCTGCAATACTCTGTTATTTTTCCCCAATCTGGCCGCCACACTCTCCCCTACAGCCAGCCTGTACCCACTGTTAAGGGATTCTCTCAGACAAAGGTAGGCCCCTTATAACATCATCATAAACAGTCCATAACGTGTCTATGGGTGAATCCCATCTGGGCACTGGATTCCCAATGCTGAATGGTGTCTTCCTTCAGAAGGCCTGGGATCTAGTAGTTACTGGAGAGTCCCTTATGGGGCCTTGTTTGGGCTTCCTAGCCCTGGCAGACTTGCTTCCTTGGAGATGTGCTCACTTCAGCTCCACTCCAGCAACTGCCTCCATCTGTCTCCTTCAAGGCCTTTATATAGGCCTAAGCCTCAGTCTCTTGTGCTGGCTTAAAGGGCCAGTACCCATTTCCCCATGTCTATGCCCTTAGGCATCCATTTGGAGGGCGAACTTGGCCGCCATTTTGTGTCCTCTTTCGGCTTCGTAGCCATTTTGTGGCACCACGCTGCCACACGCCCCCCACCATACAGGACTCCAGGTAACTCCACTACCAGTTTAGAAAAAGCAACGCTCAGGGGAGCAGGAAGCTGCTCCCGATCCTAAACTCAAAGGGGAATTCTCCACAAAAAAACTCAAGCCTGTGTCTCTCCCCATGCCCACCGTAACCCACAATTATAAACAAAATGAGATTTACACAAAACAAATGGAAAGTATTACACGGGCACTGAAAAAACGATGCACACGTATAAAATGGGCGGGGGGATGATTGGCTCGGCAGTAGTCCCGCAGGGAAGGCTCTTGGGAGTTATGGGGGATCATCAACTGAACAACAGTCCAAAAACGACAGTCGCAAAAGAGACCAACGTTGGGGCTGCATTAATAGGCGCATCTTTATATGGGGTGGGCCTTGGGATGAAAATCCATTTCGGTTCCCCTCGGTTATTGGATTTAATTATGGATCGATATTACAGATCTGTATTTCAATCAATTAATAAATACAAAAAAATGTAAATGTTTTTTTAAAATGTGCATGTGCAAAGTCGCCACCAGACCGTTGGCATTGCTACCATTTTGGAAAAGGGCAGCAACGCCATTTTGGAAAAGGGCAGCCAGTCAAGCGCACATGTAAAATGACCACTGCCCATGGGCAGACTGGCGGCCCTTTTCCGAAACGGTCCGGTGGCCTTTTTGCGCATGCAGGGTAATTTTTTTTTATTTTAGAACTGAACCCAAGCAGGTCTGTTGTCTCACTGTTCCGGGCCGTTCCGGATTAATCCGAACCAGAACAGCGCGACAACAGGCCTGTTCGGGTTCTAAACTTCCCACCCCTAATCTTTATCCAAGACACAGGAGGTGGAGGGGCCGCCCCACTCGGTGCTGGCGACAGCCCCCCCCCCCCGGAGGATTGCGTTTAGATTTGGGCCCTGCACTTCCAGAAGGACATGGACAAATTGGAGAAGATTCAGAGGAGATGCTAAAGGGGGCTTGAAGACAAGCCGTACAAGGAAAGGTTGAGAGAATTGGGGATGTTCAGCCTCGAACAAAATAAAGATGACTAAAGGGAAGACATGAAGAGAGCAGGTTTACAATATCTAAAAGGAGGCCACACCAAAAAACAACGTAGAACATTTAGTCGCTGCTGTCACAGACGACAGAACGAAAGTGAATAGGCTTCACACGAGACACTGGTTAAATAGTAGGAAAGCGGTAAGAACTGGGGGGCGGTGGAATCAATAAGCTGCCCAGGGGAGCTTGTGGAAGCTTCTTCCTTGGACATTTTCAAAACCCAGCTGGACCAGTTTGTCTGCAACGCCGTAGGGCCCCGGGTGGGGAACCTCAGGCTTGGGGGGCCAATTGGGGCCTGCAGCTAGTTCTGTATGTGTCCCCCTTTTCCAGTTCCTGGATTGAGCCCTTGGAGCCACTTCTCTCCCCACCCCCAAGCATTGAAATACCGAGCTCCAGGGGGAGGGAGCAGAGAGGAGGGCCTGCACGTGACCTGGGTTCTCCTCGTCCTGCTAGCTCTGGTGGGGTTTGGACCCGACCCACCCACAGGCCAAAATGAAAAAGTGTCCGGGATAAAACCGACTGAAGGCAGCAACCCCTTCTCGCAGAGCGCACCCCGTAAGCACCACGACTCCCAAATTCTCTGCGCTCCTCAGAGTTTGTACTAATTCCCAGAGGCTCCTGGGACAGACAAGGGATCGGTCTGGCTCGGTGCAGGGGGTTGGACTAGATGACCCTCTGCGGTCCCTTCCAGTCCTATCGCTCTACCCCAAGGTTGGCCCTGGGATCGTTGGCATCTCCAGAGCATTCTATTGCACGGCTGCACCAGAGGCAGAATGGTAACAGGTGAGACACGGCGCCCCTCACCCCAGTGAAAGCAACAAGGTAGGCTGGCCACCTTGGCAAATTTTTACAGAGCAGTTATGAAAAATGCATGTTGCAGGGCCTGCACTGGTGCCAATGCAGGCCCTGCAACATGTATTTTTCATAACTATTTCTTTAAAATGTGCCTAGGTGGCAACTCTACCCCCAGGCCAGCAACCGAGGGAGGGCAGGGGGCTCCATTCTACTTTCTGCACCGGGGCCCATTCCGGCCTAGCCACATCCCTTCAGAATGAGATGGAGAAGCTTGAAAACGTGAAATCAAAACCGTTCTCCCTCGTGCTAGCTTGGCTCTGCCGTCGCAGAGTGCCACCTAGAGCATCTCGGGAGCACCTGCACGCCCCGGCCATTTCCAACGACGCTTCAGAGAGTGATCAGCATGCACACCGCGACCGAAACAGTCGGAGAACACACACCGCCTCCCCAAGGAGGCTCATCCGCAGAAAGAAGGTGCAAAGTTAAGGGGGGAAAATAAACCGCAGAGCCCTGGAGGCGACCATGGCGCGTCTTAGTGAGACAAGACAACGACATCACGGCTCTCCTGCGGCATCCAAGCCCCCCCACCCCCCACCCTCCCATTTGCCTCTTCATTAACTATCTGGATCGTGAGCCCCTTGGGGCAGGCTCCGTTCCTCCTTGCGTTCACCACAGCGAGAATCAAAGTAGAACACCAGCCCTTAACAATCGCACGCCAACAGGCCTCGGCAGAAGAAACAAGGCCCCTCGGCGCCCGGCATCGTACTTAGCATGAAAGACACTCCACGCTAAAGAGCTTACGATGCTAGTAAATATTAACACAGAACCCAAGGCTGGGGACTAGAGTCATGGCTCACAGTCATCAGGGCTTTGCGGGTGGGGAAAAAGGAGGCAGTTGCCTTGGGTCTCTCGTAGCCAGAGGACCACATCATGGTCACCAGATTCCCCTCATCTGCCCCCCCCCCCTCAAGATGGGGACAGTTGGGGAGCTCAGTCCCACAGCCACTTCCTGCTGCTGGAGTCCCGCACGTCCTAAAAGGGTTACCACCTCTCTCGGGGCTTTCGGCCAGAGGGGTTGGGCCGTGTCATCAGGGGGCAAAGCAAAGAGACTGTCACGCCCACTTCTGATGTAACCCGGCCCCTTACGAAATGTTGTGACATCACAACGTTCAGTGGGGTGGAGCCAATCAGAAAAGGGGGCAGGGCAACGGAGCTGTCGCACTCCTTTCAGACATACTACCACCCCATATAGAACAGCATGATGTAAGGGCAGGGCCACCACGTCGGAAAAGTCCCCAGGGCCAGCCCCCTTTCTGATATGGCTGTTTCCCTGGGTTACTGGGGGGCCACCAAGCTGACCCAAGGGAATCAAGGCTCCCCCGGAGACTCTGGTTCAAAACCTGGTGAGTAGTTGGAAGTCCCAAAATAGTGGCATAAGCAGCAGCCATCCCAAGACTCCAAAGGGGGGGGGGGGGACCCTTCTTGTCACAGAGTTTCCCGACACAGACTCTTTCTCTCTAGGTTCGTCTGTGTTTGTAAACCCAGAATTAACCCCAAACTGTGTCTCGCCAATGTTAGGATTAGCGATTCCACTGGACCCTATGAAGTTCTGTAAAAAGAAGTTTGATGAATAAATCACGAATAAGCATGCAGTACAAGATTATACTCGAGAGTGCAGAAATGAAAACAACATAACCAATAACACAGTCCTATCGGTACTTGGATTCTCCTGACTTAGGCTTACCCTAATCAAGGTCCAAGGGTATTTCAGTTCGTGTCAAAGCCAGCGATGGAAAGCTTGGCTGGGTACCAGTCTTTAGAGTTACCAAAAGGCCTTACTTCATAGTCTCTTTGGTGCAGCCCTTCTCTGGCTGGTAGGATGATGCAGGTCAACAAACTGCTCTCAACCAACTGAGAGAGATCGCAAAAGACAGCTCCTCTTTGTCTTGTCTCCTCCCCATTAAGTACCTTTCCAGGGTCCTTTCCAGGGTTCGCTTTTCTCGCTTTCCCTCGTCTCCCCTGCTCCCCTAACCGCCTTCGTCCCTTCTCCCTTGCTGCCCCCCATGCCTGGAACTCCCTCCCTGCCCACATCCGC
>QEPC01008679.1:100452-116505 GCA_003113815.1 Sphenodon punctatus | reverse complement strand
CCATGCCTCCTGCTGCTCTGGCAATCGCCTTTCCTCTGGCCCCCACACTGGCGCGAAACCTCCTTCCTCCGGGCAACAAGCCTATTCAAAGGTGCTGGCCGGATCCCTCCTTCCTCCTCCCTGGCTCCAGCTTCCTGCTGCCGCCGATGCCTCCACCCGAGTGAGCCCCTCGCTGCCGCTTCTGCCACCCGGATCTCCTCGCTGCCAGGGGGTGGGCTTATGTAAATTGAGGGTGGGGTTATACAAATTGGGGGCGGGGCCACATGCGGCCCAGCGTTGGGTCCAAACCAAATTTTCCGGCCCCAAGTTGAGCCCCCCGGCATCGATCCATGCTCTGGGCCCTTCTCTTCCTGAGAACATCCCCAACTTCTATGTAGCCCCCAAAGCTTGTCTTCATTTTCAAAGTGGCCCCAGCGAGGGAAATAGGGTGGCCAGATATGCAAATTTTAGAGGACACATGAGAAATCCAGGCTGCAGAGCTGTAGCCAATGCAGCCCTGAAACCTGTATTTCTTATAAGTGTCCTCTAAAATTTACGTATCTGGCCACCCTAGAAGGGAAAGGTTCTCTCACCCCGGAAGTAGCCGTTCCACATTAAATCATGCAGCTTGTGACAGATGCATGGACTATTAAATTAATTGCAATTAATCTGACCCTCTCTACTTAATTAGATCAAGGCCGCTGCAAACAAGGGTGGGAGCCCTGCCTTTGATTGCAATCAATTGTTCCGTGAGAGGATTCCATCACCGGTTGTTTTGGAAGTGGATTACAAAAGGGAAAGTCCAGTCCTGCCACGCTTTACTGTAGAGCAGGAAACACTTGCAGACCCCCTCCTCCCCTTCCATTCAATCCCGTCGGGCAGTCGTGCTCCAAGCCAGACTGTTTGTATCAGGAGGGGCAGAGTTAACGGACAGGCGGGTCTGTTTCAGCAAAGGGAGTGAAGGGCGTCTCAGGGGCTCTCCCTGCAGTTTGCTGGTTTTGCAATCTCATCCCCTTGTTTCAGAATCCACTTGTGCAATCAGGATGCCTGGTTCCAATGGGAACCAGGGGTACAAAGCCCCATGCGCCTCCTCTTTTGAAGAGCTAACCACCGCACCCCGCCTGACCGACCCCCCCATCCACCCACGAGCTGCAGCCGCCTCCCCCCAACTTCCCGGACAGCCCCGATCCGCTCCCACCCAGCACTTCACTTCACCTTTACTCGCCTTCTCTAGGGGGCTCTCCTTGCGCTTCCCCTGCCTCCCCACACAGCAGGCCCTGCGCGGCACATGGGGAGGCTCCATCTCCAGCCACCACAGCTGTTGGGGCCTGGCTGCAGGCCAGCGCCGATCAGCTGGCTGGCGGCGGCCACTAAGCCCTGGCGGCACAGGTGCCAACACGTCTGCGGCTGGCAGCGGTGGTGGTGGAGGCGCCACGGTGGCAGCAAGAGGACTTCAGGGGGTGGATGGGGAGGAGGGAGCCCAGGGGTGTGGGGAAGAGGCCACCCCAACACCCCAGGAAGCAGGCAGGCAAGCCAACCGAGTCAACGTTGAGGTTGGCTGGGTCACGTGGCCCCGATCCTGCCCCTCGGTCTGGACGTCAATAGACCTGTCCTCTAAGAAACTTCGCCAAACTTTTTTTTGGAACCCAGTTTTGCTGTTGGCCTTCGCCAAGAATCCTGAGCATCGAAGAGAAGGGAGAGGTTTAAAAGGTGAGAGCAGGGAAGGCCTGCGAGGAGGTTGCAGCAGTCAAGGCAAGAAAGGACTAGTACACGGATTAAGAGCCTTGTCAGTAGCAATGTTCTCTAGTGGGGAGAAGCGCCCTGCCCTGGGGGGTTGCAAGGCCCGGCACAGAGGAGATTAGGAAGCACGGCGGATTGCCAAATGAAGAAGCGCTTTGTAACCGTTCGGTGGAGCGGGCGGCATCAATTGAATGGGGCTTTCCGCGGCCTGTCTGTTCTGCAGGGTTTATGTGGAGCCAGCCAGCGGTCTCTATTCCGGGGCGGCCAGGCATAGGGTTGCCATATAGGAAAGTCTTTAGAGGGCACTTATGAAATATACTGGTTGCAGGGATTCACTGGAGCCAATGCAGCCCTGCAACCTGTATATTTATTTATTTTATTATATTTGTATGCCGCCGCCCCCCCCAATGCCCACGGCATCTCGGGGCGGCTTCCAACAATATAAAACAATTAAAACATTTTTAAAAATCCACAGTCTCTCTCATAAGTGCCCTCTAAAAATCTGCGTCTATGGCCACGCTATCCAGATCGAACAGGAGCCCTCCTGCTGGCTCCTAGCTCCAGGACATCCCCGCCCTGGTCTCAGGAGTGGCTTGTTCCCCACAGAGAGGAGCTCTCCGAGCCCATCTCTTCCCTAGCAACATGGCACAGATCCATGATCTAAACCCCCCCTCCTTCCTTAAGCTAGCACCCCACCCCACAATGCCAATCTGGCCTGCAGAGCTTCCAATTCATTTCCAAAGCAGCCCCTGGAGAGGAAAAGTGTTCCCCCGTCCCCTGATCTGATCCAACTCCCGCAACCCGACCAATATGGGATGTACTTTTGCACGGCCCTGGTGCTGCCTGCGGTCACCAAATTATTTGCAGGGCCCTGTCGTTTGGTTTTAGATGAATATTTGCAGCGAATCCATGGTAGAAAGGGGGAAACAAACAGCACGGAGGCCAAGGAGGCAACTACAGACAACGCAGGGACTTTTAAAGTTTTCACCTTGGCAGGCTCCTTACCTCTGCCCAAATCTGCAGGCTGATTGAGGAGCTGAGTCCACCTTTCTCTGAAGAGACGGAGCCCAGCGAGAGCCTCTGGCCTTGAATGCAACAAACCCTCTTCCCACAGTCACACCCTCTTCCTTGAACCTGCCTCCTGAGGAATCTCCTTGCAAGAGTAACTGGTTTGCTTAGATTTCCTGGGCCAATCATTTGCAGCTGTCAACCAGGGGGGGCTAACGAGATCACCTGAGCAGCAAGAGATCATCTGGAGAGGCCATCAGGCCATGAAGGGAAATTCTAGCACTCGCTGGCTAAAGGGGCAGAGAAAGGGGGGAGCCCCATTGACCATTTAAAAACAGCCAGTGAACCACACCAAAGAGCCCACAAGACACTGCCATCCACCACCCCAAAAAAATGGCCGGTTTAAATGCATGGAGCTAGGGTCTGCACATTTTTAAGGAACGCTTATGAAAGATGCAGGTTGCAGGCCCTCAGGTGCCAATGCAGGCCCTGCAACATGTATTCCTCCATAAGTGTGCCTTAAAAAGCTGCAACCCTACAATGAAGCCCCTGTTATTTCAGCGCCCAAAGCGAAGCATTATTTGAGACAGCCATGATTATTGATATCGCAACCTGCCTGGTGCTGAGCCGACTTGATTAGGGAGTAGGGCGGCCAGACCTCTCCAGGACGCTTATGAAAAATACATGGTACAGGGCTGCACTGGAACCAAGGCAGCCCTGCAACATGTCTGTTTCACAAGCATCCCCTTTTAAAGGGGGGCAGATCCCTGCAATCGGAAGTGACCAAGGGGGAGGGGCACTTAGGGCCGGGGAAGGATACATTCCTGAAGCTGGTAAGGCGACATTCACGGGCAAAAAGGCTGCCCAGTGTGGGGTGTGGAAAGATACGGGCGCGGGAGATTGGGGAGAAGAGGCCTAATATTTGGGTAGCAGCTCAGGCCAACAGGAGGGAGGGTCTGAATCATGGATCTGGCCTGTACAGCCAGGTCTCTTCCCCCCGCCATTTTCTGCCGCCTTCCCTCTGGGTATACCCCTTTGCGGCTCAAGGGCAGGGACCCAGAGACTAAGCAGCCGAGGCCCTCAGGCCTGGGTTCCCCACGGTGTTCGAGAGGGTGAGCAAAGCTACTATGGGCAGGGTGTTGGGCTAAGAACTGGACGGTCTCATAGTTCAAGTTTCCCTGCTCTTTCCTGGGCTTCTTGGGAAGGGGTGGCCAGATGTATGGGGCCCCCTCCAGGGACCCCTCGGTAACCCTAACCAGTCTCAGGAGTGGAGAGGAACACTCTACTCAGAGAGAGTCTTCCCCAGCGCACCGGAGGATCTCCCCTACCTCGTAACGGTCACGGAGAAACGTAGGGTCACACACGTGGATGTAGGCTACAAGCCTAGTAAATATGTAAAGCAAAAGGTTCCACATGTATGTAATGTTACAATTCAGAACTGTAAAACCCAAATCAGGGCTAGGACACGTGACAAACCTCCAGGAAATGGAAAGACAGTTTGTGGATCTGCCCCAGACGGATGGGCAGAGACATTTAATATGCTAAAGTTCTTTCTACATTACTGACTGCTTGTTTCTTGGGCTCCCCCTGCTGGCATCTCCCTGCAAATTCCCAATTTGGGAGACCAGAGGAGAGCTATTTAACCCCTTTTTTCCTCTGCTTGTGAAAACAGAAACAGAGTGAGACTGTTAGTGCAGAGTAATTTCTCCCAAGCAACTACCCTTGCTCATGAGAACAAGTCATTAGATCTGGAGATCCTAGTTGCTGTTCCCTCAAGTGACCCAAGCAGGTAGTTAGAACTCCTTTTCATAAAAACAAGACTGAATGGGACACAATATTGCTTTTACATCAGCATTTCCTCTCTGCTGGGAAGGAACAGAATTCGGGGCTTTGCAGAGTTGTTCAATCAGTGATGGGAGTCAATGTTTCAGCAGCACCTCTCCTTGCACATGCCACTAGGGTTGCTGCCTTAGGGATATTTTTTCAGGCCATACATGTTGCAGGGCGTGCATTGGTGCCATAGGCTGCTAATCGGTATCCTAATACCTTGGCTGCTAATCTGTATCCTATTATGTGGTGTTGGTTTGGGGGGGAATGTCAATGGAGCATTGTCTTGACCAGGCAGGCAGTGGGGGATTCAACCCCTGAGGGGGAAATCACCTCTATCCCCTCCAGCAGCAATTCAAGCTGACTTATAGGCCTGATAATCCTTTCACACATTACCAGAAATGCATGGGATGGATTTAGTTCCAGGGTTTAAACCTAGTTTTCCAGATTAACTTTTGGGAAGTGTAACGTGCATTACATGCATTAACTTCCCATAATTTGGTATATCCTGCAACCTAACCCTTTCAAACATTAATAAATAAAGTGGAGGGGGGGAGCTTTTCATATATTAAGCATCTCGTGTGAATGCAGCCCAAGACTCGCTAAGAAAAGGGGCTGGAGGATTAATGATAAAAACTGCTCCACCCCTTGACTCTTACCCAACACAACTGCAAGTCTCAACAATATTCAAGGGACAGGGGGGAATATCCCCATCCCCATCTTGCAGAAGGGAAAAAACAAGGCAGAGAGCACGGAAGGGGCTCTGCCAAGCTCACCGAGCACGTCAGCATCAGAATCAGGGTTCAATTTCATTCTCCTGTGACCCAAGGAACCCAGCAGCAGAAGCTGCAGAAGCATCACATTTGCACAAAGCATTAGCCAGCTGGCCCCCCTCAGGGACCTGTTAAGAGGAGGGCTAGACTAAGAGAAGGGGTGGGGGGACCCGCACAGCACAGCATGCTCTGGGAGACAAGTCAGCCAAGCAGTCACCAAGCAAGCACCGACTGACCTTAGCCACAACGACCAGAGCCAGAGGGCTGAAGCACGGCTGCCGTTTGTCTGCCTGTAAAATGGGCATGGAGTCGTCCTCCAAACCCAGCTCCCCTGGAAGGGCTCAACGCTCCGTAGAAGAGACTGACCTTCAACTTTTGCTAAGTGGGTTAAGAACGCCAGTTGCCTGGAAACTGATCCCTTCATGGGACTTGCTGCCAAGATTCCTTGCTGTCTGGACCCTCCCACTGCCAGTCCATCACCTGCTATTAAACAGGAGCCGGGTTGCTGCATTGATTGGGGCAGGGCTCTACTCAGCAGGTGGCAACGACATTCTATAGGTCTGGCATCCACCACTGGGCACAGATGCTTTCCCTATTGGGGCACCGAGCTGATGAAGCAGCAGATTTTTCAGATGTGCTCAGCGTAACCCAATGCACCTGAAGCCTCGCACACACAACTCCTGGAATCTGGAGGAGCAAAAGCAGCAGGCAGGGTTGGGATCTCCCTGGGAAGCCTTGGCTTCTTACCCTCCTGTTGCCCTGGGAGCCCTCCTTAATCTGGCTGCTACTGCTAAGTGCTGTCTGACCAAGTCATCCCTGTCATGGAGAAACATGGGGTCGCATATGTGTAACACGGGACTACATGTTTGGTAAAATATGTGGTACCAAGGGTTTCACATGTATGCAATGTTACTGTAAATGTACACTATGTAATGTTAAAAGTTCCACATGTTGTAATGTTAACTCTGAAAACGGTAGAACTCAAATGACAGCTCAGGTTGGGCCTCTCACACGTCACCAGGCTACACAGGATACAAACAGATACCAACATGTATTGGGGCCAGACGGATGGCCAGGGCCATCAACAATGCTAATCAAGGTAGCCATTGGCTATGCACAAAAAGACACATAGAAGCCTGATAAGAGAACAAAGGGAATTCTAGAAGCCTCCAGAAGGGACTAGGAGTTTCCTCCAGGATATATAAGGACAGAGACACCCAGAAGAGAGAGACTGCTTGGAGATTTCCTGCAAAGCTTCTTGGAGAGAACATCTACATACGAATGAGCAGCCAGCCATCAACAGGCTGGGGGAAGATGAAGTGAGAGACAGCTTTCGCTCTAAAGAGCCAAGTGCCCAGCCAGACGGTACCTTTATGGCTGAGAAACTAGAACGTATGGACTTTGCTTAGGGTAAGGTGAATAACTTAGAAACTAAACAGTATAGGTTAGGAATGCGTTATATTTACCTTTTATTTCTATTACCACTCTGTTTAACTATCTTGTTTATGTAATCAACAAATATACTTCTTACTTTATAAAGAAGTGGTCTAGTGTCTAATATTGGAACACAAGGGAGCTACAAGAGCCCTCAAGCTCTTGCGAACCCAGAGAGTAAAGAGTCTGTAAACGGGAAGGATCGGGCCCTAGTGTGACAAGAAGTTTCATTGTGGCAGACTTGAATTAGCCAGAGAGAGAAACTGATTCAAGAGAACTGTGCGCAAGGGAAACTGAGTCGCTCAAACCCGGTAAAGTGGGGATGCGGACCCCCCAACCCGTGACAATCCCCAATTGGGCAGCTCCAAGCAGAGGAAGCCAGAGAAAGGAGAGCAGAATCAGGCCTGGTTTCCTTCCTTCCTCCTCCTCCTCCTCCTCCTCCTCCTCCTCCTCTCTGGGGCTCCCCTTTGATAATAATACACAACCATGCCACGGCTCTTACCCATGCATTTCCTCCGCAAGCCTCCCAACACTTCAAGAGGGGGACCCATATCCTCGTCCCCAACTTACAGAAGGGGAAACAGAGGCACAGAGCAGGGACTCTGCCGAGGTCGCCAAGCAGGTCAGCATCTGAGTCAGGAATAGAACTCGGCTCTCCTAAGACCCAAGAAGCCCAGCAGCAGAGAGGCCCATTTTCCTTGCTGCCACCACTCTCCCCAACCCCCCACCTTAATTACTTCTCCAGTGTAGGTGGTGGATCGCGGTAGAAGTCCTTCAGTGAGAGAGTTTGGCTGGCATGGCAGCAGGAACATCCAGCCCAGCCCCTGGCGAGGAGAGCCATGTACTACTACTGTAGTCGTGGGGTTATTGGCACACCTCCCCCCCCCCCCATTCCAAGCAGTCAAAGAAAGACAAGCCCCGCCCCATCAACCAATAAACCGCACCCCCTCACACGTGCGCACACCCCTCCCAACATCCCCAGTCCGTAAAGAAGGACAGACGCTCTCCTGATTCGCGTTCCACCGTCTCTCCTTTGCCTTCTCAAGGCCAGATGTTGGCCCAGGATAACCCTGGGCCGCGTCAGCGGCAGCCCCGGACTGTGATCTCAGAAAACCACCAAAGTCACAGCCTGGGCTAAGGCCCGCCCGATCGGGCCAAAGCAGGCCATGTCGGGGCTGCACGGCTATGGCCGGGCCGGTATGTTGGGTCAGGTCCACCACGGCTGGCCTGGGAGGCAACCAGGAAAGATGGGCTTGAATTCCAGTCTCTCTGTCTCTCTCTCTCCTGAGAGACAATGGGATTCAGCACCCAAAGAGGGCCTGCCACTCCTAAACAGGAACTGTTTGGAGGTGCGGGGGCTACGGCGACACGCTCTGACGGCATGTGTGAAAGCACTGGTGGGGGGCAGCGTAGTCCTGACAAGCCTGGGACAGGTGCCCCGTCTGCCCAAGCTTCTTGGATGTGGGTTGTGCTGGGCCCAGGCTGATGTGCATGAGGAAGTCCCCCCCCCCCCCCCCCCAGATGCTAGGGTTACCACCTTCCCTCAGGTTTGACCTAAGGGGGCAAGGGGCAGAGCAACTCTCCACCCCTTTTCAACATGGCCACCCCTGATTGGAGCATGGTGATAGGATCCTCCACCGAGGCCAGATCCTAAAAAGGGACGGGGCAAAGGGACCATGAACCATTCTCTTGGAGTGAAGCTGAGATTTGTTTTTCAGAGTGACTTGATTCAGGGGGTGATCCTCTGAGCAGGAGCCATGTGCTAGCAGCTCAACAGGTGCAGGTCCAACGGAAGCAAGCGCCCCCACTAGCGCACGCACTATCCCTGCTGAGGAGCACACTGTTCCGACGCTCAATTCGGGCACACTCACCACAGGGTTTTTTAACACCTGCTAGACATGCACCTTTCCCCCCGTTGTGGAGACATGACCGGACACTTCAAAAGACTTGGTTTTTCAAAACCTCCTTCCCTGCCCGGCACTTTCTCAAAAAAAAAAGGCTCCTTTCAAAGTGGATCCAAACTGAGGCATCTTAAAATCGTCTCTGCTCCTTGGCTCAGCATTGCTTCGGCACATGCTGCCGCAAGGGGCAGATCAGCACAATAAGACAGCTGGGTGGGCAGCTTAGCAAAGGAGAACAAGCTGGATGGGGAAGTATTCTGACGTGGCGTCTTGGGAGCAGCAGGGGACGGCTTACCCAATTTTGGAACTCCTCGGTCTGCTTCAATTAGGCGCTGCTACTGTTCTGCCTCGGACCTTCAGCATCAAAGATCCTTCCCCTCCCCCCGCCGCTTTAAAGATGCCTATCTCGTAATACGCGCTATTTGATCCAGGCTTTCAAGTGATGCAAGGAGTTCTCCGGCTTTGACTTGGCAGGTCTCAATGCTCCAGCAGCGCAGAAGCCTTGGTGATTTAAAAGAATGAGATCTTTGTCACAAAGGGCTGAATTGGGCTTTGTCTGCCGGTTCGGAGCTCTGTTCCTTTCCGCCGCGAGAAGTATTTGTGCCACTTAAGGGACTGGGGAATGCGCCCGCCTACTTTGCTTCAATGTGACCTGCACGGAATCAGTTTCTTCCTCTCCTTTATGACGGATGAGAAAGAAAGGCAGAAAGAGGTTTCTGAAGCTAAATAGGTTCCGTGCCCGCCGGCACGTTAGAAATCCAGGTCTTCTCTACCCTGACTTTTCTTGCAAGGTTTAGAGAGTCTGCACGTTCTGGCACTGGAAAGGGGCCACTAGCCACAGGCCCCATTCGGCCCTGACTTGAGGTTCCCCACCCGTGGGGGAGAGGTGATTAACTCATCACCAGGCTGCAAGGTGAAGCCTGGATTTTCTCTAGGTCATCCAGAGAAACCTGGGGCTTCAGAAGGTCAGCGGGGCAAGGCAGGCCCTTCCTAAGGTAGCCCTGCCCCCTGTGGCGCGTGGCACGGCGGGTAAAAGCGAATGTGACAAGGGCCCGCTTTGTCATAACCTGTCCCAGACCTCGCCTGGGCGTGTGTGCAGGCACTGCCAGATGTTGGCCCAGGATCGCCCCGGGCCGTGTCGGCAGGAACCCAGACTGTGACCTCAGAAAACCCTCCAGGCCTGCCCGATCTGGCCAAACCAGGCCATGCCGGGGCTGCACGTCTGTTCCCGGGCCGGTATGCCGGTCTGGATGGGGTCCGCCGTGGCTGGTCATCATGGTGGGGCGCTGGGCGCAGCACGGGGGTGGCTGGCCCCATGGTCTCTCTTCTCCCTGCCCCTGGGCTGTGTGGCCGGTGGCCTAGCAGGACCCTGGCCCAGACTCTGCCCGCCGAGGCTGCCTGACCCAGGTTGGGCTGCGGCCGGCCAGCCGGCCATCACATGTGGTTTTACCCTCTGCTGCTCCAAAAGAGGGTATGAGGGTGAGAGTCTTTGCTCCGCCTCCTTTGGGATGTGGTCCCACCCCTTGCGGATTGTCCCATAGCCATGCTCCAAAGAGGGGATGACCATGTTGAAAAGGGGTGGAAGAATCTATTTGCTTCTCCCCCTCCTGGCCCCGTGCCTGGTGCTGAACAGTCGTGATGAGAGGGGGGGGGGGGGAGGTCCCTGCCCGAGGGGCTTACAATCTAGTATGAACACAGGGCAGGGCGAGAATACATTCACAAAGCTGGGTACAAGAGCCGAGATGGCTCCTGGAGGAGGCAAGCCGAAGGAGATGCACAAAAGGGGCAATCTCTCTATGGAGGTGCAGAGTTAGGGATGGCCTGAGGGAAGAGGGAGATTTTCAAAAGGGATCTGAAGATCCCGAGGGAAGGAGCAGAGTGAACGTGTTCAGTAGGGGTGGGGCACCGGGGCAAATTACGGTTGGTTTTCTTTCCCAGGGGAAGACAAAACGTGGGGGCCCTGGGATGGGCACCATTTGCTGGGCCCTAAAGGTGGTCGTATTTGGGGCCCTGCTGAGAGAGAGTGTGGCCCCCCACGCCCTGTCCTGGTGAAGGGTTCAGTCTTTGGCTATGAAAGGGTCATTCTTAAAACAGGACGACCGAGAGCCTGGCCTCCAGGGTTCCATTCCCAGTGTAGGAGTGGTGGGCCCTATTAGGTTAGAGTGGGAGGAGCTGGGAAATCAGGACTCCTCCCCATTGGGGAAAACTCCAACGGGTCTCTGTCTATGGGCAGCTGGCCCCAAATCCTTACTAAGCCCTAAATCGGGATGTAAACCATCTTATTTTAGCGCCTGTTTGGACAGTTATCCACCCCACGAACCTGCCGGACTCTCTCCGCTGCTGCTCCATCAGACGTGCCGACCCCATCGCTGTATGGAATTAGGGAGGAGACGGGGCTGAGTGACGTGCGGCCACACGGACCCGGCCCCCCTCGGCCGCCCACCCCTCGGGGAGACAGGCGGGCACAGCAGCCAACGAGGCCCATGGCCTGGGCCGCGATCAGGAACAGGGCACGGTAACAGGCGTTACTTTTGCCCCTTTTCTGATGGTGGTAAATCTAACCACGGTTCCGGCCCTGAGGCCGGCCTCAGAGCCGGAACCGTGGTTAGCTTTGAACCGCGCCAGGGATTCACCGTGGTGAACATCTCAAACGGACGTGCCGCCCATCACAGCCACCCCACAGAATCCACTGCGGTTCAGTGGGGTCGACTGTGGTGGCGTCACGGCTGAAAATACCCGTTGTGCGCCGGTCTTCATCTACACACACACACACACACACACACACACACACACCCCTCACCCTTTCAGTGCCTGGGGGTCGAGCAGGGGCCCGATGCCAAGGGCTGCATTTGGCCCCTGGGCCGGAGGTTTCCCATCTCTGGTTTAGTGGGTTCCAGAAGGGGAACTGGGAATAGGATTGCCAACTATGCACATTTTTTAAGGAACACTTATGAAAAATGCATGTATGAGGGTGCAATGCAGAGCCCTGCAACATGCATTTTTCATAAGCGTTCCTTAAACATTTGCCTAGGCGGCAACCCTCGCTGGGAATCAGGTCTCCTGTGTTCTGTTCCCTCCCAGCTCTGGCAAGGGGGCGATGAGACCCGCGCTTAGGGTTGGCACCCTGGGACCTTAAGACTCCTGGGTTTTATTCCTGGCTCGCGGAGGGGATGGAGATTTACTGGGTTGGAGCAAGGTGGGCTGAGAGCCAGGACTGCAACCCACTCATGATTTGAACAATGTAATCTCCTGACTTGGGAATTGACTTCTGCAGTGCTGCCAACTCACCATCTCATAAATCAAGGGGGGGGGGGGAGACTTTAAAGATCAAGACATTTGGTATATAAATCACAAGTTGCTATTTTTTCAAACATAAACCAAGTAACAGCTCAGCGGGAGCAGAATGGGAGCCAGCAGTACTGGGGATAGAGGCTGCTCTGCCCGCTGTGCTTTCTTTCTCCTCCTCCTCCCCCATTACCATTCCTCCCAGAGCCCAGGAAGGGCACACAGAGAGACCCAACAAAGCTGCTGATCAGGCAAGGCGGCACAGGATTCAGGACTGAAGCCCAGGCCCAGCGATGCCCCTGAGCCTGGGGGAGCGGGCTCACTCACCGTGCCGCGCTGCCACTGTATCCCCAGGAGCTGGAGGGGTGGGGAACTGCTGGACTTCCCGATGTCCGCTTCCCGCCAAGCCTCCCAAATCTAACAGCTAAAACGGGAATTAAAAAAATTCTTGCAAGATCGAACACTGGGACCGAAATTTTTTTCATGAGATCAAACGCTGGTACCAAGATCTCATGACAGTAAATTATCTGAGTGGGGAGGGGAGCAGGGGAGCCTCTACCCAGTTGTGTGCAACACTCTAGTCAGTCCCTGTTTCCAGGGGGACTGATCAGGGGTGCACTGTGTGCCGCCCTGATATCGTTCCCCCTGGAAACAGGGACTGATTAGAGTATTGCACTCAACTGGGAAAAGGCTCCTCTGCTCCCCTCCCCACTCAGATAATTTACTATCGGGTCCCAGCTAAGCTCTGCAGAGTGGCTGGGGATACAGAGGGCAAGCTAAGCTCTCTGCAGAATGCAGAGCGAGGCAGGGAGTATCAAGTGGACGGGAGGCCCACAGCCCTACATTATTCAACCCTACTCCAAATCTCATGAGCTTCGTGACACTAATCGCGAGATCACAAGTCGGGCTTAGAAAGGACGTCTCTTCTGATAAATTTACAAGAGTTGACAAACGCTGCTTCTGTGCCACCCAAGAACAACGCAAGACACCGAGACTCTTGGGTGACAGGAATCAAGTGCAAACTCTCATTATAAATGGCTGTTTAAGCCTGGCAAATTGACACTCTTCCCGCAGTTCAACTATTATTAAAGAGTGTATTAAAAAGGAGGAAAAGGCCAGCTCCCTCATCTCTCAGAGACCTTAAATCTGCACCAGTCTCCTGGAGCAATACTTAGTCACCGACAGTTAATACATTGCTGGTTAAGTTTTCAAATTAATTTCTGGCATTAATTTGAAGATTAAATTAAATTACTTTCCTGCAACCATCCTACCTTGTACTTGTGATTTAGCTCCCCATAACAACCCTGAAAGGCAGGTCATCATTACGCCCATACTACAGATGGGGCTAGACGCCAAGATAGATTGACTTAGCCATGAACCTGCTGGGTGGCGTTGGGTAAGACAGGATTTGAACCCTGGTCTCCCAAGCAGAAAGCCACTTAGGTAAACACACAAATCTCTATTACAGGGCAACAGAAGTGACCAATTTTGATGTGCAAATGAGATAGAGACCACTTTCACACCTTCAGCTTGGGCCGGTCCGCACAGAGTTTGGCTCCGAGAGAGAATCCGGAAGCCAAAACACACACAGGGTTTGGCCAGTGCAAACTCCCCACCCCCATGCAGCTCTACCGGCAATTGCTGGATTTCCTTGCTCTGCACTCTTCCAGGTGTTTGCCGGTAAAACAGCATGGAGGGGCTTTCACACGGGCCAAACTACGTGTGGACCAGCCCAGAGCCGAAGGTGTAAATGTGGTGTAAGACACAGAGAGCTGCCTGATAAAAAAAATACTAGTAAGGCTGTTTTCGAGAAACACAGAACATAGGAAAATAAGCAGTGCCACACTGGGTCAGACCAATGGTCCATCAAGCGCTCCAACAATGGCCTCTCTCAGTTGCTTGGAAGAAGTACCCAACAGGGCACAATGGGATGGTTCATTCCTTGTTGTTCACCCCCAGATCCCAAAAGTAAGAGGTTACATTCCCCAAAATCTACCTGGCTAATAGCTGCTAATGGACCCATCCTCCAGAAACTTCTCCAATCCTTTCTTAAACCCAGTTATACTACTGGCCTTGACCACATCCTCTGGCAACAAATTCCACAAGTTAATTGTGCACTTATTTGTTTTAAATTTGCTACTTGTTAGTTTCAGAGAGTGTCCCCTAGTTCTAGAACGGTTTGAGAGAGTAAATAACTGTTCCCTATTGACTCGTTCCACCCCACTCATGATTTTATAAACTTCTATCCTATCCCCTCGCAGTCGTCTCGTCTCCAAGCTGAAGAGCCCCAAGCTATCCAGCTTCCATAGGGCAGTTGTTCCAGACCCTTTATCATTTTTGTTGCCCTTTTCTGTATCTTTTCTATTTTGACTATGTCTTTTTTGAGATGGGGCAACCAGAACTGCACACGATATTCCAGGTGCAGTCACACCAGAGATTTATATAGGGGCATTATGATATTCTCAGTTTCATTCTCTATCCCTTTATAAATAATTCCTAACTTTCTGTTTGCTTGTTTGACGGCCGCCGCACACTGAGCTGAGGATTTCAATGTATTGTCCACAATGACTCCAAGGTCCTTTCCACGAGTGGTGACCCCTAATCTAGAACCCAGCATTGTGTATATAGAGTTTGGATTATTTTTCCCTATGGGCATCACTCTGCACTCATCCACATTAAAATTCATTTGCCATTTAGACGCCCAGTCACCCAGTCTCAGAAAATCCTCCTGCAATTCTTCACAGCCCGCTAAGGTTTTAATGACCTTGAGTAACCTTGTCTCATCTGCAAAGTCATGGGATAGAAGAAAGTTTATTGATTATATAAGAGTGGCTAATAAAGTAAACCAAATAACACATTACTAATCTGGACTGTGTTAGTCCCTAGATAAAGACTTACCCTATAAAAGTCCCTTCCTCAGCCAGTGATGTAAGGCGGCTGGACACAGGTCTTAAAGAATTTCCAAAGAGTCTTTACTTCACGATATGCTTCGCTGTCTGCAAGATGCAGATGAAGCTCTCGGCTCCAATAGATAGCTGGAACCTTCCTTTGTTTTGTCTCTCAGTTTAAATACCTTTCCAGGGTCCTTTGTTTCATTTTCCCGCCCAGGGATTTTGTGCCTTCAGTCACGTCCACAGGAAAGATGAATTTGCAAATGAATGGCCCCTGTCTGGCTCTTTGCAGAGGTGTTGAGCTTTTCCTGAATACACATTCTTTTGTCTCTTTCCCTTGCATGAAATGAGTTTCTAGCTCTTTGTTTTACGTTACATGATTACTTGAAGCAAGTTTACAGTTCTCAACCTTAACATTACATCCATGTTTAAGTTTTAGCTTTACATATTTGTTAGACCTATAGTCCAGTATCTTTTTGTGACATCTTGGTATCTCAACCAAGAATTTCTCAAGAACATCAGTGCTTGGTCCCAGTAACACACAGACGCCAGCTTCCTACTAAGAGACAGTTTCTAAAATAATTTAAGACTGCCCTAAAGTTTCGGAGTTTATCAGAAGTTGCCTAAAAGAAAATAAGTCAGTCAATGCACTATTAGATCAACTTAGCTGTTTTCCTAATCTATACCCTTACCTTCAAATGCATAAGAGTTCAGAGTCCATATTCTATCTTGACCATTCCTGGCTAGGCATGTGTAAATAAGCATGTGGATAAGGAGGAGCTGCAAGGGTAGAATACTCTGAAAGCACAGAAGCAATTTAGAGGTGTAGCTTGTGTTATATGCCCATGAGTCTTTGCAGGATCGTAAGAACATAGTCAGTGCCAGACTGGGTCAGACCAATGGTCCATCTAGCCCAGCATCCTGTCTCCGACAGTGGCGCAGTGGCCAATCACGGTGGCTTGGGAGAAGCACCCAACAGGTCACAATGGGGGATCCATTCCCTGTTTTCCCCCAGCTCCCGTCATGTTTCCTGGTCCTTTTCTGGCTAATAGCTGCTAATGGACCTATCTTCCAGAAACTTGTCCAAACCTCTTTTAAACTCAGCTATAGTACTGGCCCTTATCACAGCCTCTGGCAGTAGATTCCACAACCCAATTATACGCTGAGTGAAAAAATATTTTCTTTTATTTGTTTTAAACTTGCCACCCATGAGTT
>QEPC01008679.1:89463-99607 GCA_003113815.1 Sphenodon punctatus | reverse complement strand
AACCCGTGACACTTGCCACCCATGAGTTTCATGGATCAGTCCTCTAACACACTATTATACATTTATCTTCAAAGGGCTTCATACCCATACTCCAGTGCTCTGCTCTCTGCACTGGCTGCCAATAGTCTTCTGGGCCCAATTCAAGGTGTTGGCTTTGACCTTTAAAACCTTAAACGGCCTGAGCCCCACCTATCTCCAGGACCGCCTCACCCTCCGGATTCTGGAACGGCCTCTGCGGGTGGCCGGGGGAGCCCTCCTCGAGGCCCCCCGGGTTCCCAGATGTTGACCATGAGGAGGGTGTTCTCTATGGTTGCTCCGCAGCTGTGGAACTCCCTCCCCTTGGAGGCCCGCCTGGCCGTGGACCTCTCCTCTGTCCATAGACAGTGTAAGACCTGGCTGTGCCACTGGGCCTTTGCCGAGGGAGGCAGGATGGGTGGGCTGGGATAGGATGGGGGGTTATTTTAACGTGGGGTGATGTTGAATTTTAAAATTGTATGTATTTTAAAATGCGGTTCGCCACCCCGAGATGCTTGTGAAGGAGGGAATGGCATATAAAAGCAAGGAAATAAATAAATAAAATAAATAAGACACGGTTCGCAAAGTTAAATAAGACTCAAACCGCCTTCTACATCCCCCAGGTCCTTGAAAGGTGTCCCTTGCTCCCCGAGTGAGGACTCCAACCCCTGTGTTATTTGCCAGGCCCCTCAGGTTGTCAACATCCTTCCAAGCCAAGTCTCAATACTCCTTACACACAGGGTCCCATGAATTCTGCACGGCTGCAATCGCAGCTGTTTTTGCAGAATTTTGCACTGTGCCAAATTGTCACAGAAACTGCCTCTGGCAGCATGGAATGACAGCCTGAGTGGGGGCACTGTGAGCGAGCCAATGGGAGGTCAACACTGTGAGCTAGTCAATAACTGTGAGCTAGCCAATAAGGTAAATATTCCAGGGCCATGGGATCCTGTGCCACAGCTGTTGAAAAGGAGAATCCCCCAGCTGATAAGTTCATGGGGAATTTAGCAATATTATATATATATATATCTGTAAACCATGAAGCATTCAAAATTAATGCAACAGTATACTGGGAAATTCATTTGCAGGGCATGAAATTTCAGATCGAACTCCAGGAGTCAAAAAAATAAATAAATTCAGTCACCAGATTTTATCCTGATATTAAACCGTTCTTGCCCCACTACACCCTTGAACAAGTCGTCAGCCTCAGCTTTCTGGGTGCCAAGGCAAATTACATGGAGCCCTCACCACCACGGAACCTCAGCATCACTTGGGACCTATTTTTATTATTTACATACCACCAGCAATATGCCTTGTGCAGAACAATCACCACTACTTAGAGACAGGTCCTGCCCCAAGGGGCTTCCAATCAGGACTGGACAAGGGAAGGGGTGGGGAGACATTAACCGAGCTGAGACGTTGCAGATGCACGGGCTTGGCTTAGTTCTGGGCAAGAGAGTTAGTTGCAAGGGAAAAGAGGGAATTCGAAGGAGGCGAGTCCATGGAGAAGCAGTCCGTGGGGACAAGGAGCAGAGGGAAGGCCTGATGGAAACAGTAGGGAGGGAACAGAACGTACGCATTCAGAGAGCGAGTTCACCAGGGCCCAGGATCCATTCCAGCCTAGCTTCAGCCCTGGTTATAAGGGGCAGCATAGGAGAAGGTGCAAAGAAAGTTTAGGGAGGAGGAGATTCTGGGGTGGGGGAGGACAGTGGCAGAAAAGGAACCTTGACTTCATGGGTTTAGTTTATTCTCCCACTAGTCCCACATCTAAACGGCCATGCCACAAGCCCCAACCAATCACTGTCGAAAGAAGCCGTCTTTAAACCAATTGAAAGAGGGATCCAAGGTTGAAAGCCCACCCCCCGATATCAACAAGCTACACATTCATTGTTACACGCCTGATCCGGCCATGATGTTTGGAAGGAGCGTCTTGCTGACTTATCCTTTCAAACCCCATCTCGCTCCCGCAGCCCCTGATCCCTTTTGTTCTGATGGTTCCAGGGCAGACGTCTCCGGGGGGGTGGATTTATAGGCATTACAAAGCTCGCATGCTGGTTTACAGATGCAATCCCCTTATCTTATCCAAGCCGGTACACAGGCAGGCCTTTCTAACGACTCAGTCGTTGCATTGTACGCCGCGGGGCGCCGCATGAAAGACATCAGTGAATCGCGCCGCTGGAAAGAAATAATCAAAGCAGGGATGCAGTAAACGGCAGCATCTCTTATTCCTCTGGGTGTCTGACATTTATTCACCCAAGAAGGGAAGGAAAAACACATTCCTTGGCAGGCAGCAGGGGCTAATAGGAAGGGAATACAATAATCCATTGTGCTGGGCGCCGCAAAAATAATCGGAGTTCCAGCTTGGAAGAGTTGGCCGCGGGAACAGATCAAGGAAGAAACCCAACAGAACGATCCTCCGCCGCTAAAGTCAGTGGGAGTGTTGCATCCCGACCACTTGTTCACAAGAAATACTAACCCCTGGGTAAGTTCTTTATGCTCCACCCAGCTCACTCAACAGCGTTCACACAAACAGCTTGGGGTTGCGATCCCCAAAAGGCCCCTACTCCAGGGTTAGAGAGTTCATGCGGACGTTAGAGTTCCTCCAGCCACTCCTCTGCTATCCCATGCTCCCCTACCCACCCACCACCCATAATTAGTTTTCTAGCGTCTCTTCCCAGCATGCACTGCCAGAAGATCTGGAAAGTATAACACGGGACACCTAACTTGGCAGCAGTACATGGGAAAAGGCGCTCGAGTTTGCAGTTGTTCACCAACTGAACGCGAGTCCACACTGGGAAGCAGCTGCCCAACTGGCAAATTGGAGTGGGTTCAGAGTTAGTTTAGTTTATTACAGTTTTTTTATGCCGGCCCCTCCTGCTGCCGCAGCTTGCGGCAGCTTACAACAATAAAAAATAATAAGTAATATAAAATTCAATACAAAACAACATTAAAACCTGGCAAAAAGACAAAAGGACACCCTCTGCCCAAGCCCCTCAAGCACAGCTGGGCTCCCTAGCTGCACAAGACCCATCCACCCCTTACAAAACGCGGTGATTATGGCAAGCTGTAGGAAGCACGGCCATGATGGAAAGGAGGATGGGAACAGGTGTCTACCCAATTTCTGACGTAGCCCCGCCCCTTGAGACTAGACTATTGCAATATCAGAGGCGGCTGGTGGGTTTTGAGGCTGGAGGGACAGTAAGGCCGGCGAGCCTAGGGGTGGAGCCAGGGTAATGGTAGGCGGAGCCAGGGCAACGGTAGGCGGCATAACCCAGCAGCAAGGAGTTCCCAGGGTTAAAATACAAAACACAGTTTGCATGCACATCAAGCGTAAAATAAATAATTTATAAACCCAAAACACAGGCACTCATCCTTGAAAAGCACCCAAGTCACAGCCTGAGTCCACTAGTTCATGATACTGAGGAGGACTGACAATGCCATGCATTCTACATAACCATGCAAGATTATAATTGGTTCCATTTAAAACCACAGATTGAAATCCAACCAGTCATCATTTTTACACCAGACCAAGGATTGCAACAAAACACAGTTTGCATGTGGTTTCTGTGTGGTTTAAAAAAATAAAAAATAAAAAATTGTGATTCATGGGGCTTTAAAATTCCTCCCCAACACACACACACACACACGCACGCAGCAGAGGAGAGGGGAAGAATACTGCTTCAGAAAGAAGGGACTTGCTGCATGTATGTTGGAGGGACCCTCTGTTGGGGGGGGAGAGGATTTTAAGGCCCATGAATCACCAGACTAAGAGTTACATCTCAGGATTTCAAATCTCAGTTTTATCACAACCATGACATTTCCAGCATTCTGAAAACACCTAAAATCACCAGACTAACAGTTACAACTCAGGATTTCAAAACCTTAATTGAATCACGGGGCATTAAATACTAATTCCCCCTCACCCTCTGCTGCATGTGCATTGGGGGGGGGGATTGGTATTCCCCCTGCTGCGCCACAACTTTGGAACTCTCTCCCCCTTAAAGATCTGCCAAAGACTGAGCCTGCTTACTTTTCGGAAGAGATACAAGACCTTTTCGCTTGGCCGGGCATTTGGCAGGCTGGGATAAGATTGGGTGGCGGGATTAGGGAAAGGGTTAGTGGGTGGGGTTTAAGGATTTTTTTAAAATTGCTTTTGTGTGTTCTTTTTATATATTATATTTTTGTACGCTGCCCTGAACCTTTGAAGGCTGGAGTAAAAATGGAATATAATAAAATAAATAAATAAATAAATAAATAAGAGGTCACAACACTCCGGGGAAGCGTTACTTTAAGCGCAGGCTCGGAAGAGGCTAGCTGCATTGGGCCCTGGCCTAGCTCAGAGCCAATCAGGGCTCTCTACTCAGGGAGCAGAAGGCATGTGCCCAAGGTCACCGGCAAAGCCAGAAATGGAAGCCATGACTCCCATGGTACACTCGGAGGAGGATTTCCCAGGCGCAGGTATGTTTGAGAGCAACTAGAAGCTGCCTTAGGAGACCCCCTTTCCAACACAAGCATTGTCGTACGGGGCAGCCTAGAGACCTGCACGTGCCCAAGGTCACAGAGGTCACTGTCAGGGGGCGGGGGAAACTGGTCCAGACCTGGTCCAACTGACTGTACTGGGCTCTGATCTGGACCGAGGGTGGCCCCAGCTCCCTTCCCCGCATCAGGAAAGGGGGAGGGAGAAGGCTTAACCGCACCCCTTCCCCGATGACCCCTCTGCCCCCACAGAGCGTGCTCCACAAGGGAGGTGCCTCTCGTCTGAGGGAGGCCGGCTCGAGCCCAAAGGGGGGTTGGAGAAGGAGGGTTCCCGAGCCCAACCAGGTTCCAAATGCAGGGCTCCCAAGTCCTAGCAGGCCACTTAAATTAAACCGGAGACACGTTAGCCCCCAAGACAACCTAGGAGCAGGTGGTCACGGGTTCCGAGCTGCACTTCTCACCTTCCAGGAAAGCGATGCTAGCCGTAACTCTCACCTCTTGGAAAAGGTTCCTTGGGTCCCGTTTCTGAACATGCAGGAATGGCATACGCATGCTTGCGCCGCATTTGGCACGGAACGGTGCTTAGATTTACGCAGTGCCTCTCATTCCCAGAGGTGTCCCTGTCTCAGCTTGAAGACTCCTCACGTTGTAACTCGCCGATTGCCAATTAACCCCTCTTAAATAACACTGTGATAAATACTTCAAAAGGCTCCTTCCAAGCACACCGTGCCTGAATTACAGCTACTGACCTTCAACTCAAACTAATTAGCCATTACAAAAAGGTGTGAAGCTAAGTTAATTGGCTAGACGCTGGGCAAAATTTACATTCCTCCCATTGTCTTTCAACAGGAGTTATGAATCCAACTGGATCATTTTTTGCTTTGAAAACTATCCGAGGACACTTATTCCAAGACACAAGCGATCGCAGTTGAAAGGCAAACAATGTAAAACCTGGTCCTGGAAATCAAGCACCGGGTGCGGTCGCACCATTGATTTGTATAGAGGCATTACGACATCCTCCATTTTATTCTCTATCCCTTGGCGAATAACTCCTAACATTCGGTTTGCTTGTTTGACAGCTGCTGCGCACTGGGCTGAGGATTTCAGTGTATTGTCCACAATCACTCCCAGATCCTTTTCCTCGGATCCAGGGCAATTTCGACACCGGATTAGCAGCAGTAAAGGTGGAGCATGAAGTGATGGAGGCTCCGTCTGGTCCATCTTGGGTTGAGTTTCAGGAAGTGACGCCGGGCGATGCCGTGGATGTCCTGGGGTCTGTTAGAGCCACCAGTTGTGAATTAGATCCATGCCCGTCCTGGTTGGTGAAAGCCTCCAGGGAGACTTTGGGCTGTCTCTTATACACATCTAGATGTGTATAAGAGACAGCCCCTAATCTAGAACCCAGCATTGTGTATATAGAGTTTGGATTATTTTTCCCTATGGGCATCACTCTGCACTCATCCACATTAAAATTCATTTGCCATTTAGACGCCCAGTCACCCAGTCTCAGAAAATCCTCCTGCAATTCTTCACAGCCCGCTAAGGTTTTAATGACCTTGAGTAACCTTGTCTCATCTGCAAAGTCATGGGATAGAAGAAAGTTTATTGATTATATAAGAGTGGCTAATAAAGTAAACCAAATAACACATTACTAATCTGGACTGTGTTAGTCCCTAGATAAAGACTTACCCTATAAAAGTCCCTTCCTCAGCCAGTGATGTAAGGCGGCTGGACACAGGTCTTAAAGAATTTCCAAAGAGTCTTTACTTCACGATATGCTTCGCTGTCTGCAAGATGCAGATGAAGCTCTCGGCTCCAATAGATAGCTGGAACCTTCCTTTGTTTTGTCTCTCAGTTTAAATACCTTTCCAGGGTCCTTTGTTTCATTTTCCCGCCCAGGGATTTTGTGCCTTCAGTCACGTCCACAGGAAAGATGAATTTGCAAATGAATGGCCCCTGTCTGGCTCTTTGCAGAGGTGTTGAGCTTTTCCTGAATACACATTCTTTTGTCTCTTTCCCTTGCATGAAATGAGTTTCTAGCTCTTTGTTTTACGTTACATGATTACTTGAAGCGAGTTTACAGTTCTCAACCTTAACATTACATCCATGTTTAAGTTTTAGCTTTACATATTTGTTAGACCTATAGTCCAGTATCTTTTTGTGACATCTTGGTATCTCAACCAAGAATTTCTCCAGAACATCAGTGCTTGGTCCCAGTAACACACAGACGCCAGCTTCCTACTAAGAGACAGTTTGTAAAATAATTTAAGACTGCCCTAAAGGTTCGGAGTTTATCAGAAGTTGCCTAAAAGAAAATAAGTCAGTCAATGCACTATTAGATCAACTTAGCTGTTTTCCTAATCTATACCCTTACCTTCAAATGCATAAGAGTTCAGAGTCCATATTCTATCTTGACCATTCCTGGCTAGGCATGTGTAAATAAGCATGTGGATAAGGAGGAGCCACAAGGGTAGAATACTCTGAAAGCACAGAAGCAATTTAGAGGTGTAGCTTGTGTTATATGCCCATGAGTCTTTGCAGGATCGTAAGAACAGAGTCAGTGCCATACTGGGTCAGACCAATGGTCCATCTAGCCCAGCATCCTGTCTCCGACAGTGGCGCAGTGGCCAATCACGGTGGCTTGGGAGAAGCACCCAACAGGTCACAATGGGGGATCCATTCCCTGTTTTCCCCCAGCTCCCGTCATGTTTCCTGGTCCTTTTCTGGCTAATAGCTGCTAATGGACCTATCTTCCAGAAACTTGTCCAAACCTCTTTTAAACTCAGCTATAGTACTGGCCCTTATCACAGCCTCTGGCAGTAGATTCCACAACCCAATTATACGCTGAGTGAAAAAATANCAAACTGCTTGTGTGACAGCAGCCATCATGCTCACGTTGAATGCCTTGAGGTATCTAGGCGGGGGGGGGGTTGCAATGAGTAGAATTGGGATTACTAATTAATGTAAATTTATTCCAAGACCCAAACATTTGTGTCTGAAACACTCAAATTCCAGAACCCCCCCACACACACACGCTGCTAGGCATCCCATAATGCTCTGCACCGAACGACATACCGACAGCAGGCTTAAACCCTTCATGCCAGATTGTTAAACCTAGGTTTTTGAGGGTTTTTTTTCACTAGACACCCATTACGCTCTACTGCATCTCGCGAGCTGGCTCGGGCTGAAACGAGAGCAGGTATTCCCGTTACGCAGGGAAATACCGACCTTTCGGAAGCACTTGCGAATGTCTGTCGGTATTTCATCAATCTCTGGCGCGATTCTACGCTTCCGCCGTTGTTGACATTGGCGCCTGTGGTTTTTTGTCATTTCCCGTCAAGTTTGTCACTTTTCAGGATTTTTTTTTTAATTTTTTTTTTTAAAGTGACTTTTCAGGATTTCCCAGGACTTTTACAACAGTTTTACAGCACTTTTATGACCATTTCCAGCACTTTCCCAGCATTTAGCTGGCACATTTGCATCTCCACAGCCCCCGGGGGTTGGGCGCAGGGCCCACACGGGGCTTAGGATCGGCCCAGTAGCAGCTCCGTTCAACTTGCAAAGAACAACAACAAATGACAAAGACCAGCAGAAAAGACAGTAATACCGCATTCACACCTTACGGCGGCGCAGCAGCGGCACTCCCGCAAGGAGAAGATGTGGCGGGGGGGAAGGAGGTGGAGACCGTCACAACTTCCGGTGCAAACGGGGCTCTGCCGCAACACTACTCATGAACGACCGGGCTCAAAATCCTGCCCTGTCATTCACGAATGTTGTCGCAGCAAAACCCCATTCGCGCTAGAAGTTGCGACGGCCTCCGCCTCCTTCCCCCGTCATGTCTTCTCCTCACGGGAGTGCCACCGCTGCAAGGTTTAAATGCGGTATTCGTTTCCATGTCACGCAAATGAAGATGAACAACCCATTTCCAACCGAAACAACATTTAGCGTGAATTGTCCTTTCAGGCTTAGACCTAACACGTATTAACGAAAGCAGGGGGAGAGGGGGACATAGTATTTGCCCCAACATAGCATCCCATGTGAATGCAGCCTCTCTCCGTCGACACCCTGGATTCAGGCAAACAAAGCGTATGACCGTAAGCGTCTAAGAACTACGTATTCTTAGCCAGTTGGGCCTGAAACCCTTTCCCAGGTTCCTGCAGACTCGGTGCATGGGTCTGGTCTGAACGTGGATCAGGCTCCCGGACGGATATGCACGGTATTCTAGTAAGAAGAGCTTGGCTACGCTAGGCACGGCCTGTCTCCTTGGTGCCGGAACAGAAAGGGGATTCCTTTCCAGAACCTCCCCCACCTTTGAGAACAAATTCAGCACCTACCAGAGCAGGTGAAACATTTGCTACATTTAGCTCCTAGACAGCCACAGGCTCTCTTAGCTACGGCTCATGCTTTAGCTTGTGTGTGTACATTCAAAACACCGGAGGGGCCAATTCTCATTTACACCAAGTGCCCACTGGGAGGCCCAGAATGGGTGTAAAGCGCAGAGCCACTCCAGTGGAGGCTCCTTTTACGGCACGGCATTACTAGCCCTTTGCGCAAATGAGAATTGGGGCTTCCGTCCTAGCGCAAACAAATCCTTCCCCGCGGGGCCCCCGAATTATTTAAGAGGCAGTAACTTGCGCAGTTCAATTTCCACTATTTCCTCTTCAAGAATTCCCAGGAAAGAGACTTGGGTTGGATTAAATGCCGCCACTAACCTCCCGACATTACTACGGTTATTTATTTGCTGGCTAAGCAAAGCAAGGCCCTACCCGCGAGTCGACGGAACTCCTCGAGCAAGAATCCGAGGCAGAGATCTCGGGCACCAAGCAGGAGAACCGCATGTGGCAGGCGTTCTCCCACCACCGCGTGCCGAGAACACGCAGGCTATTTTCAAACGCGACGGCTCCTGCCACCGCCACGGACTAATCCGGGCAGTGGTGGGAGGCACCGCTCTGGCTGGGACTCGGCCGCCGAACAAACGTCATCGCGGCCAGGCCAGGGAGGGGGCGGGAAGCACTGCCCCCATGCTGTGCAGAGCGCCCCCCTTCCCGGCTGACGGGCGGCCATGGCAGCCAATGACAGCTGCCCTGGCACCACTGCCACCACGCCGGATTGCAGTTGGGAAAGCCCGCTTTACTCCAGGTCCAGAAGCTGGTTCCCAACCATGGTGGGAGCCAGCCTGGGGCTGGTCTCACCAGCGTCGGAAGTCAGACCATGCCAACATCTGGCCGCCGCCTTTCAATGCGACGGTGGCACCCAGTTTAACCTGCGCTGAAGCAGGTTAAACCGTGACACCGTCACAACTGAAAACGCCCACAGTCTCAGGCTGGCAGAGAGACGGGTCAACAGACGTCCTGAGAATGCAGCTTGAAAAGCCACAGAGAGCACCATGCGGCAATCCAACGGGGGGGTCCACCAGGTGCTTTGGGACACTCAAGGCACTGGGTCAAGGGGTTTTCACACGGCACCTTCCAGGACTTCTCTACCCGCATCGTTGCAACATCTGAAAACACACTCAAAAGCACTTTGCACGCGGGTGGCACGCGAGAGACCCGGGCACCGATTGCTCGGCCAGGTCCACCCAATGTCTCGGACGGGGGAGCGAGGAGCTCTGCCCTGCCCATCATGGAACTCACGTCACATTCACACTTGACGGCGG
>QEPC01008679.1:37553-60583 GCA_003113815.1 Sphenodon punctatus | reverse complement strand
AGGGTTTTTGCACGGACCACTTTGATTTGATGCTGCTAACATGATTGTATATGTATTTATTTATTTTCATATGAATGCTGTTTTTATTGGAAGTGAGGTGCCCCAAGTCGCTTCAGGCGAGATGGGCGGGACAGAAATGTTTTAATCAAATCAATAAATCTCTAATGATCCCCGTGTGATGCAGAGGAGAGGCCCGAACGCAATCTGGTCATCTAATCAAAAGGAGCGACCTTTAAATCAAAAGCGACAGGTCCCCCTGGCTCCTGGGGTTATATCACACTAACTCGCCAATTAGCCACTCCTGCATCGCTCTCTCTGGGAACCTGTGACCTGCGGAAGAGGAGAGAGAATTTCCAAGTTGACGTGAAGGGTTGCATAGCGGACACTTAACTCCTCGACAACTCGGTGGAATTACTAACCAACGCGGGTCAATCAAGCGCCGCTTTTGATGGAACTGAACGGCTCGCAAGAACTTGCGGCATCACTCCCTATTTGTCCGAAATCAGTTTAGCATCCAAAGACGGAGACGGAAAAGCCGGCATCCAGCTCTAAGCAGCTATAGAGTTTACGATGGAGTAACAGCAAGTGCCAAGCTATTAGGAGGATTACACCAACGCTCGCTGCACAGACTGGCATCGAGAGAGCTCGCTGGGAGTGTTTCCAACTGTTAACAAGGTGATGATAAAATTAAGGGGTGGGGGGGGAGATGTTTCAAGCTAATCTCTTCCTCTCTCTCAGCCCAGGGTTAGACTGACACCTAGTGGTTCATCTCCAGAAGATCACAGTGCGAGGCAGGTGGAAAGCAGCCCCTCAGAGATCACCTTTGGGGAGGAGAGTGGGACCAGCGGTATCCCAGGGAAGGAGAGCCCCTCCAGTGCCGCAAGGAAGGCTCCTCTCAGTTTCCCAGACAAGTTGCTGAAGTGCCCCAGAGCCGGGGGGGGAAGCAGCATAGCAAGGGACGACTGCCAGAACCAGCAGGAGGGGACTTGACAGATCATCCTTCGGTTGACACGTGTATCAAATGGATCGTGGGCACCATAAGTCTGGCCACCCCAGGCTCAGCCCAACTAAATTTTAAAGTGGAATTATTATTATTATAAGCATTTATATAGTGCCAGCAATGTATGCGGTGCTTTACAAAGAATAAGATAGACACGGTCCCCGCCCAAGAGCTTACAATCTCCAAACAAACAAACCAAAAAACCCCGTTAAGGTAGGACCATTTCCAAACCCCCAAAAACGTGCCTCTTATCCAACATGCCACACCATGAAAACGTAATTCCTATTCAAAAAACATTTCACGCACATTACAACAAAACTTAAACGCCCGAGTAAACAAAAATTAAAATGCCTGAACACGAGTTCAGACTGCAGTTCACAACACATGGATTTAGCGACAGCTACTCCACTCAGGTTTGGGTTCAGCAGATGAGATTTGATCAAAGTCACGCAATGGTTATATAGGAAAGTTGATTATAAACACGATGCATATTCCGTAATCAAAAAACCTCCGGTTTCCAAGAGTTACGGCTCTTGCAAATTCAATCAGGCACTAAAAAGCATGGAAATTGCAAGTTAAAGCTCCCGCCTTAACTTCTGTGCCATGTTAGCAGTAAAGGCATTGTACAGTCTCACACATTGTTCTCACCGACAACTTAGGCTCCATGCACCCACACTTTGCCTTAGTCTTTCAGTCCCGATCCTCTTCCTCTTTGCAGGAAGAGGGGCAACACTGAAGCTGGGGATAGGAGGGTGTGAGCTAGCCCCTCACCCCCTCCGTTTCCTCTTTAAGAAAGAGAGAACTGGAGTTCTGGTTCCCACTCCTTCGCCCCATCTAATCTATTTGGTCCCAGCCCTGTAACAGAGAACTCAGGACTCCTGGCTTCCAGCCTTCCCACCCCACTCTACTCCAGTAGGCTGCCTGCACTCCCATCACAGGAAACGCAATTTTCCTCGATCCGAGCCGGTTCTCCTCTCCCCTGCTCTCAACCTTCTAACAGACAACCCAGGAGTCCTGGGTCCAAGTCACCCCTCTAACCCTGTAGCCCCCACTCCCCTCACAGAGAACTCAAAAGTCCTGGGAAATACAATCTTTGTCTGTATGTGTCATATGGAACAGAAGTGTGTGTGTGGAATGACAAAAAAAAAACGGGAAGAAATGGAACAACAAGGAGGCAGGCTATTGGGAGTCAAAGGATCGGGAGTCAGCTATGGCAAGTGGGTAAAATGATAGGACAGCTTCCTCAGATATCCCATCTGTCATTTGACTCAGAACCTTATTATTGTAACTATTTCTAATTCCTCCTGTCATTCCACCCACTTACTTCATCCTGCACACTCTTTGTATTTTTCCCTGTCATTCCAACCATTCCACTTACTGCATCTGGTGCCTTCCTCATCATTTCACACCCCCTTGCCTTCCCCATGGACTCCCCAAAATGCAACTGTGTTGTATAATTTCACAATTACTTCATTGGATGTTGGAATGACAATAGTATTTATTTAGAAACTGGCACTGCTGTTGCCTCCGTTCCTTCCAATGGCCATTCCATTCTATTAATTTCAATGCATACCCAGCTTAGTTTTAATTAAACATTTGTAACAACTCTACCCAGCTTCACTGTGCTCTGGGAGGGCAGTGGAGACTAAGAGAGACAGTTGTGAGCCATTAGTCAGTTGTCCCATTCTCCCCAACTGATAATAAAGGATAGAGGGAAGGGAGGGGGTATGGGGCCAGCTCACGCCCTCCTGTCCTCAGCTTCAGTGTTGCCCCCAACCTGCAAAGAGGAAGAGGATTGGGGCTGAAAGACGAAGATGAAGTGTGGGTGCATGGATCCCAAGTTCTAAGAGAGCACAATATGCGAGACCGTACAATGTCTACTGCTAACTGTACTGCTAACACGGCACGAACGTTAAGGCAGGAGCCTTAACTTCCAATTTCCGTACAAGACTGAATTTGCAAGAGCCTTAACTCTTCTTGTAAACCGGAGGTTTTTTATTATGGAATATCCAAGTTATTTGTTCAATACAATGCAATGGAGAAAATTTGTCCTGCTAGTGCAGTAGAATGCGGAGCAGCATAATCACTATGGGAGCAGGACTTAGGGGAGGCCAAGGTGGAAGAGCTGCTCCCTTCAGTTTAGAAGGTGGTTACTTCCTTCAAATAGCACGCAAGGCGAAGCTGGATTTTTACTGGCAGCTCCCTGCTTTACTAAGAATACAACAACTTTGGTTCGGTTTAAGCATTGCAAACTTCCAAAAACTGCTCTCTATGATCTCTCTAGCTTGTACAGACTCGAGTCTTCCACTCTACTCCCCACTGTCAGAGCTCTTTTCCTTTTGCAACACTGGCCATTCTGCTTTCTAGGACCTCCTCCTGCACAGGGCCCCCTGGCTAGTTCACTCTTTGTACAGGGCTCCCTGACTCTGCTGTGCCCATGTACAGAACTCTCCACCTGGCATAATGCTGCCCATCCTGCAGCTCTCCCCCTGTACCTGTCTCTTATACACATCTAGATGTGTATAAGAGACAGGTCTCTACAAGACTCCCACACTTTACATCCCCTTGGACAGAGCTCCCTTTCTTGCACAACAAGAAAGGGAGCCCCGAGAGGACTAGAGCGTGGACTAGGGTTTTTGCGGTGGGAACAGTAAGGCAGGGCTGGATTTTAGCATTATTATACAGGGCAAATCAGCAGGATTTGCCAACAGCCTGGATCGGAGGTGTAAAGGAAAGGGAGGAGTCAAAGATGAATCCCAGGCTACGGGTCTGAGGGACCGACTGGATGGTAACTCTAACTCTCTCACTGGAAACTGAGAGGGAAGTGGGAGGAGAACATTGCTACCTATGCCAATTTTTAAGGAACACTTCTGAAAAATACATGTTGCAGGGCCTGTAACATGTATTTTTCAGAAGTGTTCCTTAAAAATTGGTTCCTAGAAAAAAGGAGTGGGAGAACGGCCGTAGTCCCTCCCTATAGGTAAAGGGAAGGGACTTATGGAGAGGTTGTGTCTGTCTGGGGCCCCGTATGTCACAGGTGACATCATGACCACTGTGACACGGCCAGGCAGGGACTAAACACCGTCATTGGGCAACAGTGGCAGGGACCAGTAACGGCTGCATCTGTACAGCAGGTAGGGAGGGGACCAGTGGGGAGAGCACAACCTGTAAGGGCAGTGAACTGTAAAGAATGCCTGTGCTTTGCATGTATGGACACCCTGGGCGTGCATCTTGGGATCCCCCATTGTGACCTCTTGGGATCCCCCATTGTGGATTCCCCATTGTGACCTCTTGGGTGTGCCACGGGTTTGAGGGTCCAACACCCCACTTCCCTGGGTTGGGGGACTCAATTTCCCTCACTTGCAGCCCACCTGAACCAGTTCTCTGGCCGGTCCAGTTCTGCAAGGGGGAGAATCCTTTTGCCACCCCCAAACTCCCAAAAAGCTTCCCATTTACAGACTCTCTCTCTGGGTTCGCAAGAGTTTGGAAACTCAAGTTGCTTAGTTCATGTTCTCCCAATGTCAGACACTTCTTCATAAAGATAAGAAGAATGTTTATTGATTACATAAGCTAGAACAGTTGATACAGAGTGGCTAATCAAAATGAAAAGTAACAACGCATTCTTATTCTATACTGGTTGAATCTCTATACAAGGCTTACCCTATAGAAAGCACATTCTCAGTCAGTGATGTAGAATGACTGGGCTCTGATCTCTTAGTTGGTAGAAAGCAAAGTCTTTCCTCCCAGTTCATGGTTCCAGCAGCCTTCTTGCTGGCAGGCAAGATGGAGCCGAGTTCTCTCCAAGAGGGAGAAGAAGATGACTTCATAATGGCCTCTCTTTGTCTTGTCCGTCTCCTTAAATACCCTTTTCAACGTTTTTGTTAGTTCTTCCCGCCTTGGGGAAACCGGAGGTGTTCCACATCCGCAAAGGAAGAAGTTCATTCGCAAGTAAACGGTTTCTGTCTGGCTAGGCTTCCCGAATACACATTCTTTAAATGTCTCCACTTCCTGGAGTTTCCCAACTGTAATTACGTAGCGTAAACTGACATGAACTGAGCTGCCAGTTCTCAACATTACATCCATGTTTGACCTTTAGTGTTACATATATGCTAGACCTATAGTTCAGCATCTCTCCTGCGAGGCCTCATGTCCCTCCGTGACAGGGTGCTTCTCTCAAGCCACCGTGATTGGCCATTGTCGGAGACAGGATGTTGGGCTAGATGGACCTTCGGTCTGAACCAGTCTGGCACTGCTTATGTTCTCATCTTTCCTCACTTGCCGATATAGCGGCAACACCACTTTGTAGAGAGCAGGGTTGCCCGAGCCGAAATGTCTAGACTGGGCGGACTCTTAAGCTAGAACTTGGCAGATAAGAGCCAATTGCTGGGTTTCACAAGAGCTGGCTGTTCAGTTCCCTCGGACCACAATCCTACAACCACTTCCTTCAGAGAAGCTCCGTTGCCTTCAATGGGATCACCGCATGCTTCACTTTTTTTACCTGTCTAAGGAAAGGTCCCACGTGCGTGACTCAAAAGCTCTCACACACTCACCAACAGAAGTCGGTCCAACGAAAAACTAGCTGAAGTACTTCACAGTCAGCGGTTTCAGGATTGCAGCCGCTTTTTAAATCCCAGCATGTAGTGGCCAAACTCCTGGCTTGCAGATTCAATATCCTCTCTCCCCTAATCGGGCCCGAGATTCCCTGATCTCATCAGGAGGGGAGGCAGACGGGCAGACTGACCAGCGCACGCAGAGAGGAGACAGTCCGCACACACAGAGATCCAGAGGGCAGCTTCACTCTCATCCTTCCCAAGGTGGGAATTTGATAGGCTGCCTGAAGTATTTAATGTTCCTCCAGCGGGACGAAAACTTAAAAAGACGCTCCCTTCCCCCGAGCACCGCCGGGGATCTGGCGGTTACGTCAACACGCACTTTAGGGTTCGCTTTGCACCGAACGCACGTGAACCTCCAGAAGCTCGGTTCGAGCATCCGTGAGAGACAGCGGTACCCACAGGCGAGTTCCCGTTTCACAAAAGCTTAGAAGCAAGGAGCAAACCCTGCAGAGTAATAATCCCCTAAAGAGAACAGGAAGGGGGAGGAAATGCTCCAATTTTTGACCTGATTGTGGAGCATCAGAGCGATTTTATTGTACCCCTATTCTAAAACATCCCTCAGCTGAAAAACTTCTCTCTTCCATCAGGATTTCCCTAGTTCCTCACCCCCGCGGGCTGATCGCTAATGGAACGCTCTTCTGCTCACCTTTCATCCATAGAATCTTAAGTGTTGGAAGGGACCTCGGAGGCCAGCTAGTCCACCCCCCTGCTCCATGCAGGAAATTCCACAGCGACAGCATCCCCGACGGACGGGCCATCCCGGCCTCGGTTTGAAAACTGTCCGCGAAGGAGAGCCCGTCCCCGCCCTAGGCCGTGTCTGTTCCACTGGCGAACAGCTCTCACCGTTAGGCAGTGCCTCCTAATGTTTAGCCGAAATCTGCTTCCTTATAATTTGAGCCGATTGATTCTAGTCCTGCCCTCGGGAGCAACAGAGAACAAGTCTGCTTCATTTTCTCTGCGACAGTCCTTCAGATATTTGAAGACGGCTCTCATGCCTCCCATTAGTCTTCTCTTCTCCCGGCTAAACATACCCGGCTCCTTCAACCTTCAGGGTCCCCTTCTCCCCTGTATCAAAGCTAAGCATGTGCACTGCAACTTCATTAGCGTATCCCCATCTCTCCCTGGTGCATCCTAGACTGTAACCCCCTTGGGGCGTGGACCCGTCTCAAATGATTGTTCACTGCCAGATATATTGCTGGTGCTACATAAATAATGTTTTTTAAACACCTCTGCAGTCTCTCTGCACAGTTAACAGGGGCAGGGAGGCAGAACTAACTCCGCCCTTCCACACGCCTCCCTCTCAAAGCCCCAGCCCTGGCTTTAAAAAACCAGTTTTAAAGCAAACTTTAAAGAACAGACTGGATCACACACATTCCCCAAGGCTAAAGGGAAGATTTGTAACCGGAGTCTCTCTGGCGCGTCTTAGTAGGAACGTCTTCTCCTCTCCAAACTCCAGAGGTGTCCGTCCTCCCCTCCCCTTTAAGAACTCCCATGCATTCTATTAAGGGTCACAGCTAGTCAGGTCCCAACCTGATCCCTTTCAGGCCACATAATTACAGTCTTTTTCCCTGCAAGTGATCAGTTGCCAAAGAAAGTGGGGCATGGGGGAGAAACTACACAAACAGTGTCACGTGTCCCCTTCAATCGGCCTGGCCACAGCAGGCAGGACTGTGGCTTGGCAAACCATCAGTTGTCAGGACCCATGAGAATGGACACAGAACCGCCCCTTCTCCCGAACACTTACACAAAAGCTCAGCCGCCGAGTTTTGCTGCCATCAGTGAAATCCAGGGCAGTCCCCTGTCGCTGAGGGGAGAGTTAATCAAGGGGAAGGCAGAGGAAAAGGCCATGAGCTTTGGATTAAGTCTTCCAGAGACGCTCACAACTTTAAAAAGTTAGACCAAAAAGTTTCCAGAAGGTTTTAGAAATCTCTACGACATTTCACAGTACAGACAGACTAGTCAGCGACACTGCATCCCTGGCTACGTAAGCAGGAAAGAAAGGGAGGGACAGGGAAACAGGCACAGAGAACGGAAACAGTTTGCCCTGGGATTCACAGGCAGACGACAAAAATAAAACTTAATTCTCACTCCCAGTCCTGTGCCTCATCCACTAAGCCACATACTAGTGCAAACATGAACAGCGAGCACCACTCCCCACCCCCACGTAAAGATCTGCAAGTTAAGACACCCAAAGTACAAATACCTCTGAATTCCAGACCTCCACTACATGCCCCGTGAGTGAGAAAGGGATTCCAAAGTTGCAAGATTTTCCGAGTCCATTATTCATTATTTATCTAGCAGTGCCTGGTGCTGAACAGTCATGACGAGAGAGAGGTCTCTGCCCCAAGGGGTTTACAATCAGGTCTAGATTGGTCTAGGCAGGGACCCTTGCTCCCTATTGCCACCAATGGGGAAAATGAAGTCCCTGGATCTAGGTCTAGAATTCTCCAGATGCAGCGTGACCCCAAGCAGGACTTTGAAGACCTGGGCTTTCTCCCGAAGCTCCATCACTGCCCTGCTGTGCAGCCATGGGCAGGCCACTTCCCTCTCTAAGACACCATCAACCCTTCCATCTCAATCTACCTTCAGAGCAGGGAAGGAGTGAGTACCTATGCACCAACCCTGATCTCCTCGAGGTCAGACGTGGGGAAATACCAGCCGGCAGGCCAGATCCAGCCCACAGCTGTTTTTTTTATTCCAGCCCTTTTCCAATTCCCGAATCTGACCCATAGATCCAGTCCTCAAGCACTGGGAGAGATCAGGAGAAAGGAGAGGAGGGCATACCCTCAAGGATAGGGGGGTGGATCCACTGCCTAGATCTCGGATCCTCATCCCGAGCATCCCCCCCTTAAGCATCCTCACCCTCAGCTCCTATCCTGGATGTGGAGCGTGCACCAATTTTCAAAGGGGCAGAAGGGGAAAGGTTCCCCGCCCCTCCTCTAGGCCCCACCGAAAGACAAAAATAATAGGCTTTTGAAAGAGGAGACGTTGAACTTCTCTTCCCCCGGGAACCCGGCAAATCTTAATTGCCTTGCTGGGTCATCACCATAAATCTCCAGGCATTTGTCAAATTGTTTCTCCATTCTCACTCCAGTTTCTGGGCCTTGCAGGCGCAGGGAGCTGGTGGCAAGCCAATCCCAGGACGTCGGGGACAGTCACTTAGGTCTGCAACTTGGCAGCAGACAGGCCGTGCTCTCCCGCCGACGACAGAAGGAGTCACCCAACATCTGCCTGCTATTCCCAGGGAGTAGACGTCTAAAAATGAACCCCCAGCCCCTGCTAGCCCATCCCACTCCCAAACAGGATGGGTCCCTCCTTGCCGTATTTCAGTGACTTAAATGGGGTTCCCATTATGCCGCTCAGGAAACAAGTCTCCATAGAGCTTATTGCTAAGACGTTCCTCTCGCCACAAAGCTCAGGGGAGGAGAGAAGGTTCAAGCAAGACTTTGTGCTGCCTCTGGTGGATGTACGGCGGAGCCGGCGTATCGACAAGCTAGTCCGACAGCCAGTCCAGTGCCCTGTGCGATACAGGAGACCGCCCTGTTGTCTAGAGATGCTCTCACAAACAGCCTTCTCCAAGCTGAAGAGCCCCAACCTACCAAGCCTCTCCTCATACGGGAGCCCTTCCATGCCCTTGATCATTTTTGTTGTGGAAGGAAAGTCTGGCCAGTCCCTTCTGTAAAGCTACCAGCCCCAGCAAGGTCCCAGTCTGGCCAGTTCCCTGCAGCCACTGCCTGTGAGGATGACTTAAAGGAGGAAACAAGCAGTTCCCTCTGTGCTACAAATGCTGGCTCAGGGTGCTAGCACACTGTGATAAAGCTCATGAAACCAACATACATGTTCATAAATGGGTACCCTTAACATTATCTGCCCACGTTTGGTGTCGCAGAACTCAAAATTAAGAGAGGAACGTAAAACATTATAAAATATCGAGTGGAAACTTAGTAGGTAAGAGATATGGAATGAAAATACATTGCGAGTATGTAACCGAAGGGAAATTCAAAACCAGACTGAGCGCCCGAAAAGAAGCAGCCACTGTCTGAGAGGGACAGGCTGAATCCACAAAACTGATTAACAACTCAATGGGCGGGGGGGGGGGGGGGGGGGGGGGGGGGGGGGGGGGGGGGGGTAGTGTCAGTGCCAAAGCCATCACATACGTGACACAGGACATCAAATCTAGGGAAACTCGGGAAGAACTGAGAAAAGTATTTAAGAGACCCATCAACTGACAAGAGAGAATCCTTCAACTATCTTGACACTGACCAAAGCTGCAGCTAAAAGCAAGAAACCTGCACCCAGCTGAGATCCATCAAGGGCTGTGATCGAGAAAGACTTTAAGCAGGAATAGTTGACTGGTAGGGTAAGATAAGCTTAGAACTCACCTAGGAAGACAGAACTGTGCTCTCTTTTTGAAATATTTGGTTTGTTGCACTCGCAACATAATCTTGCACTGGGTTTTAATCTTGATTCACAAATTAAAATTATTTTAACCAAGTCTGGTGAGCTTATGCAAGGCTCCTGACATTGGACTGTTACACAGTGGAGAGATTCTGGGTTTCAAGACCCCGAGGAACCTTGTGTGTATTTCTGTGCTTTGGGAAGCACCAAGGTAAAGGTGACAAAGAGAGTTAACCCCTTACGGGCTAGAACAGTCCTGGAGGGAGCTGGGCCAGCGGGTGCTGTAAGTGGGGAAACCGAGTCATGCCAACCCAGAGTGGGGCAGAGAGGTCCCAGTCCCAGCACAGTGGCGAGCCAGAACGGGAGGGGGGAAAAATACCCCCAAAACTGTGTACAAATGTACAGGAACTAAAAAGTGAAGTGGCTAGCTGCTGCTTGAACTTGGCTCCTAGGCATGGAGCAAGCAGGCAAACGCTGTGCAAGAGTGCCGGTCTGTTTTGTTCTTCATTTCAGGAAACACTGTTAGGCAGACCAAATGGAAGAGCCTAAGGGACTGTCCAAGACGAACAAAGAACAGCTAGTACGGCCGATTTAATAATGTGTGCACGTGCCTTTTCTCATTCATCAGGAGAAGTCCTAGGCTTTTCATCACAGAATGTAAATAAGGAGAAATCCCTCTCCGACAGGAATGCGCGTTTCGGATCACATTAAACTGGAACGCATGCGTGCGGCGAAAGCAACGTTCATTTAACTTGCGTGAAAAGGCTCGCCTACTAACGGGCGCGTGGATCCGTTTAATAACGGATCCCTCAAGGTCGTGTGATGTTGCACTGGCCCAAAAAAACCCGGAAGGAAAAGAACGTGGGCAGGAATCTTCCATGATCCCTGCCTTCCCGCGAGATATTATCTCACGCAACAAATGGCCACAGGTGCAAGCAGCTTCAGACTCGGATGATGGGAAAAGCAGGCGGGGGAACCTGGCCACCCCCTTCTGTGCAGCCACCGCCTGCAGGGAAGGGAATTAAGTGGTCTTCCAGGCTGCCAACGGAAGTGCATGGGGTCCTGGAGGAGGTCAACCAGGAGTAGGGCTGCCACAGGTGCCCGTGCAAGCCCTGCAACATGTATTTTTCATAAGTGTTCCTTTCAAAAAAATGTGCATAGGTGGCAACCCTAACCAGGAGGGCCAGGGCCATATTTCCCTGGGTTGCGACAGTCTGTGACCTAGCTGGAGAGGAGGAAAAGAGCCAGTCAACAGACTTCTTATTGCCATCCGATTCCTGCCCCCGTGAAGGATGCTGCAGAGGTGGGAGTCCACATGGAGCAAGAGTGCCAAGAGAAGGCTGGACCAGGCATGGCATCCTGATCAGTAGCCTTTTTCCCTGCCAGTGATCTCTTCCTGCCCCTGAATCAGTCAAGGCCGTGAGGAGGCAGGGAGGTGCCGGACCAGGCAAGGCATGCTCCCTGAGGAGCACTGTCTCACACCTCTTGTCTAGTACAAATTGCTATCACAGGGTGGGAAATTTCCACAAGTAGCATTTTCAATCACAGCTTACACGCATTATAAATTCTTACCAGTAGGAAACACTCACAGGGGAGCTACCAGCAGCCCCCATGCTTCCCCCTCCCTCCCCTACACCCTGCCCCACTTCCCACCTACCCTCCCAGCCTCCCCCTAGCCGGAAGTTCTTCATACTTTGCTTCTCTCCCCCCGTGGGCTCCCCCATGCTTGCCAGAGCGGCCCAAAGCCACGTGCATTGGCTGAGATAGAAATTCAAAAGGACAACACTAATGCCTCATCTCCTCCTTGCCCCACACCTCGCCTCTCACGCCCCAGCTCCCCAAGTGCCCCAGCGTCCTTTCCCTCCCTTACCCCGCTCCGTCACCTGCCCTCCAGCCTAGCTGGTATGTGGCCCAGTAATCCAACTTGCCCCAGGGCCCTAGTCTACTGTCCCCAAGAACGGACTGTGTGTGGCGCTGCCACGGAGAGACTTGGCCACGGATCTGGAGGAGAGGTGGAGGCACTCCAGCCAGCCAAACAGAGACAGCATTCTTGCAAGCACAGAAAGAGCCGTTTTCCTGGGTGGGATCCGACAAACACCCGAGAGGCCTGGCTTTTTCTTAAATCTTGGCAACAACGCTTGTACAGCTCGTCTCGCCGTGCCAAGCCTCAGCCAACCAAACGGATTCAAAGCAAGCTTAACCCAGTTAAAATTCCCAAAGCGAAGCGACAGCAGCCAGGAGAGAACTCTAAGCCCTTCTACTTGCTCTCTAAAGTCAAGCGATCTGGACGGCAAACACCCCACTCCCCCCCACATTGTTCAAATAAGAGAAAGGGGCTGCAAGATCCTTGCTCAGCGGCTTAGGAACACACCGGGCCTCCACATGGACGACCCAAATATAGATGCAAGCTTGGCATCAGAGGCAGCATATGTTGCCAAGGTGACAGCCCCCCAACGAGCAGCACGGTAATCTCCGAAATCCAGCACACGCACTGGAGGTTACCTAGGTGCAATCCTGTGGTTTTCTCCAGGGAGTAGAACGATAGCTCTGGGCACGGATTCTCCCAACCCAGCCATTGCCGAGAGGGGAGAAAGACGGCCCTTTATAGAACTCGCTAGCAAACAGAATACGAGAAGCCACCGAGCCTCTTATTTTTATACGCCAGCGTTTCAAACTACTTTATGGGCAGAATCGCAGCCCTCGTCCCTTATTTCACCGAGGAGAAAATAAAGCCACAGAGGTGGGAAGCGATTTCACCAAGGTCATAGTGAGCCAGTAGAAAAGCTAAGAACAGAAACCAGTCGCTCCAGCTTCCGTTACACCCTACTCCGGCCAGAAGACCCCACTGCCCAGAGCCTGGATTAGAAGCCAGGGTCCCGGCTCTCAATCCAACAATGCTCCAGCCACTAAAACCCACTCCCTTCCCAAGGCTGGGACAGAACCCAGAAGTCCCATGTCTCAGTCCTCCAGTGCTCTAAACCCAGGAGTGGGGAATCTTGGACGATGAGATAAGATTGGCCAGTAACAATCATTAATTATTATTAATAGGCCCCTTTTCGATTTCTGGATCTGGCTTGTGGGTCGCTGCCCTCAAGCAACCAGTGAGCTCTGGGGAAGGAAGCAGAGAGGGTGGCAGGTACTCAAGGGTTGACAGGGGAGGAGATAAATGATCTTAACCATCCCCTTCCTTCCCGTAATCCCAATTCCTAACCAGCCTGTGGAACTTGCATTAATGGATGAGGGCGAGCTGATCGAGGTTGAATCTTGACAAGACTGAAGTGATGATGGTTGGCCGGTCTTGTGACTTGGGGGGGGGTGGGGGTCGGGAATTGATGGGATCCACTCGTAGCCTTGGAGCAATCCTGGACCCACTGCTGCGCCTGGACTCTCAGGTGGCAGCGGTGGCCAGGAGCACTTTTCACCAACTCCATCCGGTGAGAAGGCTGCGGCCTCCATCCAATTCGGATCAGGCAACCATCATCCCCGCCTTCGTTACCGCGAGGGTAGACGGCTGCAATGCTCTCTACATTGGGCTGCCCTTGACGAATGTTCGGAAGCTGCAGCTGGTTATGGGGCCAAGTCGCCAGGAGCACGTCACACCGGTGCTCCGGAATCCGCACTGGTCGCCTATGGTCTTCCAGGCACAATTCAAGGGGCTGGTTTTGACCTTTAAAGCCCAGCTCGGGACCTGCTTATCTGGCGCATCGCCTGGCCTACCCATGTCCCATCGCGGTGGCCTCCATGACGAGGAGGTTGTTCTCGGACACCTTCCCCAGGAGGGTCATTTAGGAGGCTTGAGCACCTTTAGGAGGCAGCGTAAAACTACCTTATTCTCAAGGGCGTTTGGCAGTGGGGGCTAGGGCAGCGGGCGAGTTGTGGGGGTAAAGGATGAGTTGAAGGGTGGGGTGTGTGGAAAAGGCTTGGGGATGGTTTGGGTTTGTTTCATGTTTTTTGTATTTGGTTTTATGTATGTATTATATATATATATATATATATATATAATTACACACATATATACACCACTGTAAGCCACCCTGACCCACCTTTGGTGGGAAGGACGGTGTAAGAAATGTAAAATCAATCAATCAAAAAAATAATTTTCAAAGTGGCCAATCAGAGAAAAGATTTCCCACCCCTGCTCTAACCACTAAACTCCACTGCCTTACAGACCAACTCCAGGAATCCTGGCTCCCAGCTTGTACTTTGGCCACAATGTCATCTTCTTCCTACCTCTCCGTCTCCCATGATTAAAATCAGTCATTTCTTTGAACTTTCACTATCCCGGTTAAATTATTAACTGGGACAACCTTTTAATGGCGACATTTAGCCCTTCTATTGCTGGGCTCCAAAACCAGTAACAAATCGGCACTTAATTAATTTAGCCAATTAGGGTTTAATTGAAAAACCTTTCGGCAGAAAGCAACACCTAATCAGAAGTCAACTGAATTTTATGCAAGGTCAGCTACGCTAGTCGAGGCAAATCTAATCAAGGGTTTTTGATCTCACCAAAACAGGATGCTCCCCTGTGCTTAAGACACGTTTGGCAGTCTTAGAGCTTGCACAGGGGATGCAGGTCCGATGTGGATTCAGATTAATGTGCAACGGCCTGAATCAAGCCGTTACAGATTAATCCGCACCGATCCACACTCCGTCCACACAAGTGTTGTGGATCCAGAGTTGCATATTCCCCACCCTGGGTCCTGGCATACTTACCGTCCTCGGAAGAGTTGACTGAATTTGCCCACCCTCCGGGGTCCTGTCACGTACTTACCGGCCTCAGAGGAGTTGACTGAAGTTCCGCTGAGCCGCCGCCACCGCTGCTGCTGGGGGCGGGGAACCTCCCGGCAGGCTCCCTCACCGCAGTGCGCTGTCAAGTTCCCTGCTCAGCAGCACACCTATGTAAAATGGCCACCACCCTTAACCAAAATGGCAGCGAAATCATTTTGGCTGGCACCCTTTTAGTTAAGGGCGGCAGCCATTTTGTGCCTATGTAAAACAGCCTCAGCCGCCATTTTCCACACGTGGGCTGCTGAGCAGGAGGGTCAGTAGCGCGCCATGGCGAAGGGACCTGCCAGGAAGCCAAACCCCCCCCAAGCAGCAGCGGCCCAAAGGAGCTTTAAGCAACTCCTCCGAGGCCAGCAAGTACATGCCAGGGCCCCCGGAGGGTGTGGGGGGAGAGAATACAGACTTGGACCGGTTTCCCATTGAAGTCAATGGGAAAATTTTCCCTTTTGAAGTCAATGGGGTCTAAATACGAACCATAATAGATCCACAAACTGCAGCTCCGAATCCGTAACTCAATTCAAACGGCCGCCCTCTCCGACGCTAACAAGCCCACAGCAGCCTCCCAACAAACAGGGCCAGTCTTAAGGGACGGCAGGTGGGGCACCCCATGGGAAACACCCGCCTCCGTAGCCAAAGCCGTTCCCAAAGCTTCCTGGGGAGCAGGGCCCTTCCCCCCCGCCCCGGGCGGAGGGTCCAGGGCGGTGCTGCTGGGACAGGAGGCAGAGCCGAGGCTTCCCGTGGGATCCTACCTATCCCGGGAAGCATCCCGAGGAGCAAGAGTGGCAATTGGGGGGGGGGGGGGGGGNGGTTGAGGAGTTCTGCCGCCGCTATACTCACGTCTCCTGCCAAGGCACCTTGGAGCCTGGCAGGAGCCTCAAAAGTGACGCCAGGCCGGCCTGCTACAGCCTCTCCCAGTCAGCGTGTGGGGAGCTGCAGCCTGAGCCACGGCTGGAGGTACCAGGAAGCAGCAGAGAGGTGCCCGCTAGCCTTAAGGCGCAGGGCCAGTCAGGGCCACGGACTAGGCCCCGCGTAGGGCGGCCACCTAGGCACATTTTCAAGGAACACTTAGGTGCCGCGGCAGGCCTTGCAACAGGCATTTTTCGTCAACGTTCCTTAAAAAAAATGTGCCTAGGCGGCCACGCTACACAGGGCCCGCAGTCAGAAGGGAGGCCAGTCCCAATAACCTCAGAGCGAGTACTCCAGAGGCCCTGGGATGGGCTATCTCTGGGCCTCTTCCTGGGGGGTCCTGCTCTCCCCTCGCCTCCTGTACTTGGGTGGCAAAGCACCAGCCTGCCAAATGTGAAAGTGGCATTGGGGGGAGGGGGGCAGGCCCATGGGGACCCCACATTTTATTTTCACCCCTGGGCCCCGCAGTTACTAAAGGCCAGCCGCAGTGCCCCCCCGCTGCCAGTCTTGAACCAGGGAGCGGGCTGGACACGTAGGATGGAACAGCAGGAGCCCAGCAGTTGCACGGTCAACACATTCCCCTTCCATCCTTCCTCCCCAGGCAGTCGGCACATTGGGAGCTATTTATTCAGTCCGTGCCGGACACACGCCGACCAGCAGAACCTTTCCAAGAGCATCTTCACAGGCCACTCCGGTCAACGAGCTTTTACAGCCCTTCAGGGAGTCTGTCGGTGGAAACCGACATAAAGCTAAAGTCTTATGCATGTTGCAGGGCTGCATTGATGCCCTATGAGGCCCTGCAACATGCATAAGAAATGTTAAAGTGGAGTTAGCGTTATGTCTGTTTTCGCCCTGTGTTTCAGATCTGTGGCCTCCTGGGTAGCTTTGACTGCTAGGATTGCAACCTCCCTCCAGAGCAGGGGCAAAGGGGCCATCATGCCGCCTCTTGGACATAACCTCCCCCTCGGGGAGCATCACAGCCCTGCCTTACCCAGAGAACTCGGGGCTTCCCCTGGGGCCCCAGAGAATTCGGGGTCAAAACCAAGGAGAAATCCAGAGCGGCAGCAACCCTACTGGTTGCCTGTCTCCATTCTAAACCCTATTGGTTCTCTAGGCAACCGTTCTCCAGACTGTTCTTGGAGAAGCAAGAACTGAGCTTAACGACTGAAGATTTAAGAACTTCTGCAAGTCTCATTCATAAAATAAATTGGCAAGAATGAAAACCGGTTGTTCCCCTTTTGCAAATCTCCTTTGAGAGGGAAAGAGACCCCATGCATCAGTCCTCCTCAAGCTGTTAGGCACACACTCAACCGGGTGAAGAAACTTGGCTCCTGTAACTGCCTGGAGCCCCCCTTCAAGCAAGGAGCAGGGGACAGATGTACGAAAGCCAGACAAGCCCAGAGCATTCAAGACAAGCGACAACTGGCGGCTCCAGGTCCCGCTCAGTTCAGGATCTGCGTCCCCAGTCTTTTGGCACAGTCACGCTTTCGGTGAGAGAACAGCTGCCTGCAGGCTTCACGATAAGGAAGCCTGCAGGCAGCTGAGGAATCTTTGGGAGGAAAGCAGGAGGCACGGCCCTCAGAGTCAGCAGCACAAGGAGCTAACAAGTCCCTTGAGGGCAAAAGGAAAAGAGATCACGGCGTGAAGGAACGGAACCAGCTTTTTCCAGCTTACTCCGAGTTATGGTGCACACGGTCTACTTGATCATCAGGATCCCCCTTCTGTTGGCAGCAACTGGTCTCGGTTGTGGAGAGGAACGTTCCCCTTTACCGCTGCCTTGGAGAATCTCTCCTAGCCCGTCTCCTCCCTGGAGACACTCCTTGGGGAGCTGATCCCATTCTCCTCCCCAGAGGAGACCACTGAGGGGCCGGTTCCTCTCCCCACACCGTGATCTACCGGAGACTATCATTAGAGCGTGATCGACCTCTTGGCCACCCATGATTTAGACTGGATAATAGGGGGCGGAAGCTGTACTACAGGAGTGGGGAACCTTGGGCCTGGGGGGTCAAAATGGAGGCCACAGCTAGTTTAATTTGGCCAGTTCCTATGTCCAAGCACTGGAAGACTGAACTCCAGGAAAGGGAGCAGAGATGAGGAGTGAGATGGCTCCTTCCCCTGTCCAGAGCACGCCCCCATAAACACCCCTGCCCCCCCCCCATTTCTACACACCCCTCAGAGCACGTACTCATTCTCAAAGTGGCCCCTTCAGAGGGAAAAGGATCCCCGGCCTTTACATAGGCCCGTTAGACCAGCGCCATCCTCTAGACCAGGGCTTCCCAAACTTTATGGGGCCTCCGATTCTCACAGACCATCGGCCACAGCGCAGCCATTCCTCCACGGCCCAATCTGCCACAGGAATCCTCAGCTCACCACTGGCCACATCTCCGCGTAACGATCACGATGAGGCACCATCTCCTCTGCCCTCCCCCATTACAAGGGACTTCCAACGGCCCCCCCGTCTCCCCCATCAGTACCAAGAAGAACTAGACCCATACGGTCAAGAGACCGCAACTTCACAGGGAGAGCGACGCTGTCGCGTTCACACGAACCGGAAGAGAGCAGGGACCCAGAACTGGCTGTCACAGGCATGAAAGGAAATACCCAACACTAAGCAGCACCTGGGCTAGCTCCTTCCAGCAAGTCCTACCCCTGCCTGTGCCAGGCCCAGCGCGCTGGAGCGATAGCGATCGGGCGAGCAAACTTCATTCTGGTTGAGGCTGTGCTGCACAGACAGAGACCTTCAGGCTACAGACTCAGCAAACTCTGCAACTCACCGCTTTAACATTCCCCTTAACTCTGGCCCTAGGCTGGGCTGGCAGACAGGGATACCCAAGCGTGGGACTTGCTTGAAAACAGGAATCCCAACAAGGATGATTTCTGGATCCCATTACCATCTCCACCCTCTCTCCCAGCCTGCACGCAGCAAAGGAGGCATCCATAGCTCAACTCAAGGGACAAAAGGAAGACCCTGGTTGGAATAAAGTCCAATTATTTTTATTTTATTTATTTTTGATTTCGTGGCATTTTTATGCCGCCCCCTCGATAAAACAATAAAATACACTAAAACCAACATCACTTTTAAAAATAATAATTTAAAAACCCTTCACTGTTTGTTGTGACTCTGCCCAAGGCTGGCCCTCTATAGGGTGGGGCACGGGTCAGGGAGCGGGGTCAGAGTGGTGGCCCAATCGGCATCTGTAGCAGCAAGATACGGCACCCCTCGCCCCGAGGCAGGACTCGGTGAGGTGGAGCAGGGGGGCTGCTGCTGAGGAAGGGCCCTGTTCCTCCCCACTTTGGAATCCTGCCGCGGGGCCCCGAATAGCTCCAGCTGGGGCTTCCGGGAGGAGGCACTTGCAGGAAGGAGCACCATGATGCCACTAGAACTACCAGTTCTGCGAGACCCCACCCTGCTCCGCACTAATCCTGGAAGCCACACCCCAACCAGGACATTTGGCAGGCTCCCCTCTCCCCACCCCACCCCAGGAGGACCAGGGTGGTGGCTCCACCTGCCCCCGGTCTCCACATACAGCTCTGTCAAGGCCATATACAGCCACTGCTTTGCCACGTAAGACTCCTCCTCCAATACGGGCCCTATACTCCATCCATACAGCCCGGTTCTGCCACCTCAGTCCAGATCAGTCTGTATGGGAGCAGAGGGACCACCAAACCAGCCTCCTTGAGAGGGACATCAGGGTCTCAGCCAGCAAAGGCTGCTCCACGAGGAAGGGAGCCAGTCTGTTCCCTACCAAGGCTGGTCCATACAGGACAATACAGCTTGGTGACGGGAAAGCAAGAAAAACCAAGGCCAGTCCCGGGACTGGATGTCAGGCCTTAGAACAGTCAATATGGGAAGAGCAGAGGGGCTCCAGGCTTGCGATGGCAAGGCCTCAAGTTGGCCTGTGGGCAATACAGCCTGGTCTCTATGGGGAAGGTATCCTTAACCTGGTCTGTGTTCCTGTATGGATACGAGCCCCAGGGCAACGCCCCTCTCACCTCGCAGTTCAGGCTGCGCAGTCCTGTACAGACTGGGTCCGAGACACCAGTAACCCTGTCTTCCCATCAGTGCCAGGAAAAGCTACATCCCTATAGTCAAAAGACCACAACAGATGGGAGAGGACCTTCTTATATTCACGTGCGCTGGCAGAGAACAGAGACCCCGAACTGGCTGTCACAGACACACACCCTCCATGGCTTGGGCTACATGGTTCTCTGTGGATCGGCCCGGGACACTAGCCTCCTCTGGGTTGGGCTGTATAACCATGTATTGACTGCCTCTTCCCCTCCAACTCAGCCTGGAGCACCAAGACCCTTTGTGCTGTGGGCTGAATTGTCATCTCTCTCCCTGTCACTGTCCCAAGGCCCAATATGGACCAGCCCCTTCTCTCAATGACTGGCCTACTGACCTGATGCCCACTCCCTCTATAAACGGGTATAGATAGAACACCGGTACCTGCCATGGCTTGACAGTCCCAATACTTCCATGGGCTGTATTACCCTGTATGGACTGCCCCAGATTCTTGATGTCTCCATCCTCCTGGATAGAGGGGGCCCTGACACTCTCTGTCATAGAGCCCTGACAAACTCTCTGTACAGTCTAGACCGTGTCACTCTGTACGGACTGGTCCTCCTCCCCACAGTCTGGCTGGTAGCCCCCAGCCTTCCACACAGACTAAAACCCTCATGTTCGCCTCTGACTGGCTGAGCTATGAACTAGCTCCCCACTTCCTGACCAACCTTGTGCCCTGATGCCCCCGTATGGAATGGGCCTCAGAATGGCCCAGAGCCTTCGATACCATTGCATTGACTGGTCTTACAGACCAGCCTGAGGGCCCCCCAACAGCCCTACATGAAGCGGGTCCATAGAGACTGGTTTCTCCCCACACTGACCAGAGGCACTGATTCTTCCTTCTAGACAGACAGTGCCAGAGGCTCCATGATCCCCACAGAGACCGACTCCTCCTTACTTTACAAAGTGGCTTTGGGCCTTGATAAGCCATCGTGGATCAGTCAGGACCGTGGCATGACTATGTGGCTCAGAGACTTGCCCTATTCAGACTGCACTGTGCCCCAGATGAATTCCTGTCACCCACTATGGCTGTGAGTCATCCTGCCTCTAGGGCAGGGGAGGAAAACCTTTTCTGACCTGGGGGGCCACACTGAATATTAGTACAAGCTCCGAGGGCCACAAAGATGTATGGGACAGAGGTGCTTAACAGGAGTATTTAAAAAGAAAGGAGTGCCCCTATCATGAATCTAAGTCCTGGATCTATCTCCTAGCCTTGTGTGCATGCCCCCCTCTCTGCTCCATTATCCTGAGCTCAGTTTGTCAGTGCTTGGGGGTCGAGACTGAATCCAGGAGCCAGATCCAGGCACTCAAAAGGGGCCACTTAAAAACTTGCCGAGGTCCACATTTGGCCCCCGGTCCTGAGGTTCCCCACCCCTACTCTAGGGACTGGGCTGGATTACCCCTTATGGACAGGTCCCTCTTGTTCCCCCCCGCAAGACCAACCTGGGGTTCTAACACTCACCATCTGTCAGGGGCCACCTTGGCCTGCCTTGTAGAGACTGGTCTGAACTGCTGTATGGAGGAAAGAGGGGATCCATATGAGGGACCCGTTTGGGCTGTCAGTAAGCCGACTGGGGGTAGCCCGTCCTTCTACCCTTGCTACGTGGACCAGAACCGGCATGAACCGATCTATAAAAGGGTCACCCAGACCAAGCTGGGAGGGTGAAAGGGGCAGTGCCCGGGACTATGCTGTGGGGAAGGGACTGCTTCATACAGGGCAATACACCAGCCCATAAGACTATCCACACAGCCAGAGCCGGGTGTGCACATGTGCTCCGGCCAATAACGGGGGTGGGGGCCAATAAACAGATCATGGGGTATCAGAACCCCAGCCAGTCTACAGGGATACAGGCACAGGCGGGATGGGAGAGAAACCCTGCCTATAGGAGAGGAGTCTAGGGTACTCCATACAGGGCTGTATAGCCCACTGAGGTACTCAAGTCCCAGCCAGTCCATACAACACCAGGAGGGGAAGGGGCAGGGTCAGGTGGGGAAGACGGTCATGGGCCAGTCCATACAGGCGGAGTCTGCAGGGCAAGTGCTGGACCGTAAAGAGCAATACAGCCCATAGAGATGCCAGAGCCCTGGCCAGTCCATGCAGGGCAATACAGCCCATTGGGCAGGGCTGGGTCCCAGGCTGGTCTATACAGCATGGTTGGGGGGCGGAAAGGAGCACTGCCCCAGCCCTGGTCCATACAGGGCAATACAGCCCATTGGGAAAGGCAGGGTCCCAGGCTGGTCTATACAGCAGAGGGGGGTGGGGAGCACTGCCCCAGGCCTGGCCCATAATGGGCAATACAGCCCCTGGGGGTATCAGAGCCCCTGGGGGTATCAGAGCCCGGGGCAGACCATACAGCATAGGGGGTGGGGGAGGACAGCGCCTGAGGTCGGTCCATATCCCACCCCGGCCCAGAGGCCCCACTCACCATGCGGCTCCACTGCTAGCTCCGTGCTGTCAGGCTCCAGATGCTGCCACCGCTGCTTCCTCACCCGGCTCCCCCTCCGAATCACCGCTAGCTCCGCCCCCCATTCTCCCCATTGGTAGCGTCTCACTTTCCCCACCTCCTATTGGTCTAACCTGGCGACGCCCCTATCCCCCGCTCAGCCACGCCCCCGGCGCTCGATGTGTGGCCCCAGCGCTCTGTCACTCACAGGTTCAAGCCTGGCGCTTCTAGCGCCCCGTCCCGCCCACCTATGGAATACAACCGCTCCCATTGGCCACCCCTACAGAGCTAGTGCGTCCCATTGACCAGCCTCTCGATTTCTCTCGTTCTTACTGGCTGATATAGATGCCAATCCTATCTCCAAACTCTCGCCCGAGTGGAACGCGAGGATTGCGTCAGTCTGTTCCCGCCCTTTCGCCCCCATCTGGGAACAGCCATTGGCTGTTATGCCTATGGCGTTCTGTTGCAGTGATTGACTGGGAGAATGAAGGGGGCGGGTCTAGATGAGTGGGTGGGACCTAGTGACTCATTCATCCAGCCGGCTGAGGGAGCACATGATCATAATAGTGAGGCGCGCGCCCTAGCCCCAAAGGGAGGAGTGAGTGGGAGGGAGGCAGCGCATGCGCCTCGGGGCTGGGGTGTAAGGGAAGATGTGTGGGGGTGCAAAGGAAAGATGTCTGGGGTGCAGGGAGAGGGTACAAGGGAAGCGGGCTGGGGTGCAGGGAGAGGGTACAAGGGAAGAGGGCTGGGTGCAAGGGAAGAGGGCTTGGGTGGAGGAGGAGGGGTGCAAGGGAAGAGGGCTGGGTGCAGGGGGAGGG